>CM067169.1:110449764-110465251 GCA_034093135.1 Erigeron breviscapus | reverse complement strand
GTATGGTACATTCTCTTGCTCAAAAATCGGAGACCCATCCAGATTCATTACATCACCAGGATGTCTTTCAGGATTCACCTGAAGTCCAACTCTCATCAGACGCCTGTTAGTTCTAGGTCGTCTGGAAGGTTCAACAACTTCTGGTACTTGACCTTCAGGAGCAACTTGTCTGATGGGTTGTACAGCTTCTATTATCTGTACATCTTGGTCTCCAGAGGGTCCTTCAACAGCTTGACCTCTACCTGGAGCCATTTCAGCTTCTTCTCTCTGGAAGGAAAGCATGGACTGAGGAATATCTACCTCGTCCAGTGGAGATCTGAGGTTGACCAGATCCCTCATATACTCACTCACAGAAAAGTGAGTAGTATCAAAATCATATGGTCTCCAAGAGCATTTTTAAACATTAGTGAAAGGAAACGAATATAAGGAACAAAAGGTTTTCTTCCTTTCACTCTAAGGCGCTCTACCAGATCATCAAAAAGAATCTGAGCAAAGTCCACTCTAAGCCCAAACCATAGGCAGTAGGCAATCTGGAGATGGGTTTTATTTATCTGGTCTAACCCTCCAGAACTGCCTCCCAGACATTCAACAATGTGGGTGAAGAATATCTCCATGAGTCTGACAGCTTGCTCATGTAGATAGTTCCTTTCCTGGATAGCTGGCCATGCTCATCCAAGATATCCGTGTGCCCCATCAGTCTGCATACTTCCCTTGTATTGATACCAGTGGGAAGTTCAATAGGCAACTCATTCTGTTCAAAATAGTTTAACTATAGAACAGACCTGAGTAGACTAGCAGTGAAACCAAGGGATCTGGTACCTCCCTTGAGAGTATAATTGATAGATGAAGTTTCATCATCATATTTTGCAGTGTACCAGAATTCACAAAGGTAATCGTGGTACATCCTTCCTGGATTTAATGTTAGAGCACCATATAATGGACATGAGAGAAAAAATGTGTTTAATCTCCCAATAACAGATTGGGCATCATGAACACTGGACAGAGAAAGTCTGGCCATCCAGTTGTTCATGTTGATTCTTATGGCATTTGCCTCAAGAGTGATATGAGGTGCCCTGTCAACATTTTCAGAAGGATTATATTCAGTGGCAAGCAGATTTTTAGGCGATTTTGACTGTCTAGGTGCCATTTTATAAAGAATAGATGAAGATGAAATTGAATATATAGGGTTATGATGAAGAATTGATGAAGAATTGAATGGAAATGGAGTAAATAAGAGAGATAAATATGATTGGAAATTGAATGAAGAAGTAAATGAAGGAATTTGGAGATTTGGGAGTAAATATGTTCGAAGTAAATGCAATTGAAATTGAAAGTGGGTATTTATAGGAGAGAGAATGTGGAACTCAAACAGTTTATTTGAAATTATCAAATAAAATTTTTCGGGTTCTGAGATCCGCATTAATTACATCACATCACACATAAATGTGTGACGGTTTACAGCCCACAACCATTAACAAGTTGCTCTTTTTGACTTCCCAAGGTAAAAATACCATCATTACGTTGAAAAATTTACATGCCACGTAGGATTAAAATATCTCCAAAAAGATTTGCTTACGTGGCACGCAGATGACCAAGTATTTAGAAAATATTATGACATATTTCAGTGCATCTGGAGGTTGACTGGACACTCCAGTATCACTGGTGGATTAGTCCAGTGAACATGTACTAATGGTACACTGGAGGGACACTCCAGTAAAGTACCAGTGAAAACCATTTTTGAAAGACTGGTAACCTCAATCGTGCACGTCAACTAATACAGACAAATGAGAGGGACACATTTACAAGGAGACAAAAGTCACCTCAAACACGCACTTCAACCTGTCCAGTTACCAGTGAGAGGGACACATTTACAAAGCACCAGTAATATTTTCTGAAGAGTTTATCCAGTGAGAAAATAAATTAATAAATTCCCCCTGAACTTAAAACATTTTTAAGAACAAAATATCTTTCAAGTCTTTCCCTGGAATGTTGTTCCAGAAATCTAATAATGCAAAGATAGTACACAAATGCGTTCAATATCTGAGCAGTCACCAGATTTAAGGGTTTAACATTCCCAACTCACCAACAAGATATTCAAAAGTTTTGACATCCAGAGGTTTAGTAAAAATGTCATCGAGTTGTTTGTCAATGGGAATAAAATGGAGTTCAATGTTGTTTTTCATAATATGATCATGAATGAAGTGATACCTGAGATCAATGTGCTTCGTTCTGGAGTGCATGACTGGATTGATTGAGATAGCAATGGCACTGGTATTATCACAAAAGATTGTGGTCTTTGAATATTTAATACCATAATCAAGCAACTGGTTCTTCATCCAGAGTATCTGAGCACAACAACTGGCTGCAGACACGTATTCAGCTTCAGCAGTGGACAATGAAACTGAAGTTTGCTTTCTTACTGGTCCATCTGACCAGTTTGCCACCAAGGAAATGACATCCACCAGTAGTGGATTTCCTGTCTATCTTACAACCTGCATGATCTGAATCTGAATAACCCATTAGATCCATGCCTGAGCCTTTGGGGTACCAAAGACCTAGACTGGGGACATCTTTAAGGTACTTCAGTATGCGCTTTACAGCAAGCATATGAGATTCCTTTGGATTAGACTGATATCTGGCACATAAACATGTTGAAAACATAATATCTGGTCTACTGGCAGTTAAATACATAAGTGAACCAACCATGCCTCTATAGACAGTGGTGTTCACTGGTTTCCATCTGGATCGGAGTCCAGTGTCAGTGGTGCAGAAATTGGAGTTGGTTTAGATGGTGAAGAGTTCATATCATATTTCTTTAAAAGATCTCTAACATATTTTTTCTGATTAATAAAGATGCCATCTTTGTTTTGTTTAATCTGGAGTCCAAGAAAATATGTTAATTCACCCATCAAACTCATTTCATATTCAGTTGACATTATTTTCGAAAATTTCTTGCACATGTTTTCATCAGTAGACCCAAAATAATATCATCAACATAAATTTGTACCATTAACAGATTACCTTTTTCATGAAGAATAAATAACGTATTGTCAATTGCACCTCGTTTGAAACCATTTTTCAACAAATGTTTAGTCAGAGTGTCATACCAGGCACGTGGGGCTTGTCTGAGGCCATAAAGCGCTTTGTCCAGACGATATACCCAATGTGGATGCTTTTCATCAACGAAACCTGGTGGTTGTCTGCATAAACTTCTTCTTCAAGCTTTCCATTCAAGAAAGCACTCTTTACATCCATCTGGTAGACCTTGAACTGATGATAAGCAGCGAATGCTAAGAATATTCTGATTGCTTCAAGTCTAGCCACTGAGCAAATGATTCATCAAAGTCGACATCTGACTGGCAGTAGCCTTGTGCTACCAGTCTGTCCTTGTTTCTGATTACGTGGCCATCTTCATCTACCTTGTTTCTGAAGACCCATCTTGTTCCAATTGGTTCTTTCTTCCCAACTGGAAAGGAACCAGATACCAGACCTTGTTCCTTTCAAACTGGTGAAGCTCTTCTTGCATAGCAGTCACCCAGCTTGGATCTTCCATAGCCTCGTCAATCTTCTTTGGTTCCATCAAAGATAGAAAACTAACGTATAATCATTGATTACTGGAGGCTCTTCTGGTCTGAACTCCTCTACTGGAGTCACCTATGATCTGATCAATAGGATGATCTTTTGTCCATCTGGAGTACTGACCAGGATTTTTACTGACAACAATATCAGTGCAAGAATTCAGTTGAGTCTCCTCTGGAGTTGCTTCTGAGGAGGATCTTGCCAGACTACTTCAGTATCTTCATCTGAGTCATTTAAATCACGATTTGCATCATGAAATTCTTCATTTGAATGCATTTCCTGAAGTACTGGTTCAGTTTGGAATTCTTCATAAGAAGACATTTCTGGTACATTGTCAACTGACACTGATACTGGTGAAGTAGTACGCACATCTGAACCAATATTAATTTCAGAGGGTAGTTTGAAAATAATAGAGGGATAGAATGGAGTACTACTGGAGAGTTTCTTTTTTTGAACAGGTTCCAGATCAGGATGACTGGAAACTGTGTCCTTTGAATCTTCTTTATTGTCATTTATAGGATCAGATTCACAAAAGACAATTGGAGTTACTGGGGGAGTGTCAAGGACTGGCTTCTTGTTGATTGCAGCATTTGATTCATCAAATGTGACATGAATTGACTCATGGACCTTCTCCAGTCTCTTGTTGTAGACTCTGAATGCCTTGCGAATGGCTGAATAGCCTAAGAAATACCCTTCATCAGCTTTGGCATCAAATTTGCCTAGCTGACTGGAGTCGTTCAGGATGTAAACTGGACATCCAAAAACGTGAAAATAACCAATATTTGGTTTTCTATTTCTTAATACTTCATAGGCCGTCTTTTTGTGTCTTTTGATGTACACTGATCAATTCTGGGTGTGGCAAGCAGTTGCAATTGCTTCCGCCCAAAAACTGGTAGACAGACCAGATTCAGCAAGCATACTCCTGGCAACTTCTATCAGTGTTCGATTCTTCCTTTCCACCACTCCATTTTGTTTTGGAGAGCGAGCTGATGAGAAATTCTGGGAGATGCCAGTGTCAGTACAGAATGACTCCAGAGTTGCATTCTGGAATTCTGTTCCATTGTCACTTCTTAACTGACACACCTTTCGACTGTACTTGAGCTCAATTTTCTTAATAAGACTGATGATTTCAGCAGCAGCTTCACTTTTAGACCTCAGAAAGATCACCCAACAATATCTGGAGAATTCATCTATGATCAGCAGGGTGTATCTTTTACCAGCACGAGTCTGAACGTTCACTGGGCCAAAGAGGTCCATATGAAGCATATGAAGAGGTTCAGATATGCTGAAATTCTGTCTGGTCTTGAAACTGGTACGTTTTGCTTACCCATCTCACATCCTGACATGGCCTTTCCTTTTTGAAGGAAACTGAAGGTATCCCATCTGCAAGTTGTTTTCTGGACAACTTATTAATATTCTTGAAATTTAAATGGGACAACCTTTTGTGCCATAACCAGTTTGTGTCTTCATCAGCTTGAGTATTGAAACACTGCTCTGAAGGAGAGCTTTCCATATCCATCAAGTACACATTCCCTTTTCTGGGAGCAATCAACACTACCTTCCAGTCCTTGTTGAATACGATACCCTGAGCAATATTAAATAGAACTTGATAGCCATCATCACACAGTTGACTTACACTGATGAGGTTGTATTTCAAACCATTCACAAATGCAAAACGTCTGAACTTGACTTGTCCATTGTTCAGAACACCATATCCCTCAGTCTTTCCACAACCATCATTTCCAAAAGTAATGGAGGGTCCATCAGAAATGGTGAACTCCTCCAGCAGGGTCTTACATCCGGTCATCATCCTGCCAGCAGCACTGTCAAGATACCAGATATATTTCTTTCGATCGCCCTGCACATACACCAGATATTTATCAGTTAGATTTGGGAACCCATCGATTGATGGGTTCACTGGACCCTCCCTTATAGGTCCCTGGGGCAATCTGGTTTAGTTCACTTTCTTCAACAATGGTCTTATTTGAAAAGACCACTGGGGTTGATAGTTTTGAAACCTTTTTCTTTTTCTCAACTGGAGAAATAGATTTAACTTTCTTAGCAAAAGGTTTTGTATTTTGTCTAGGGCCAGATGAAGTACCCTCAATAAAGTTTAATCTTGCATTAAAATTTGAGATTGACGAGTCAGAATTTGAATCTGGCTCTCTAACCTGGACAAAATATTTTCTTCAGATGATACCTTAGCCTTTCCAGTTCTAGGCTTAGTAGGGGATTGGTCTGAGGCAAAGGTTTATTCCGATAAACCTCTTTAACTGGAGCAGTCATCTGGAATGCTCCAGTCTTCACCTCTGGGATTGAACTGGGAAAATATTGGCCTTGGAAGTTACAGGCTCATCATAAACAGTGGTGGGCCTGAACCCCTCTGGTAATCGATCGATTACTGGTATTAATGATGCTACATGAGTATTTCCATCGAAATATGCACGTTTTTGAGCAGGAAATTGATTTACTCCAGCATCATATGGCTTTTTGGTTTCTAGCCATGATTTAATTACCAGTTTTTCTTTCTCTAAAATGACTTCAAGATCTTGTTTTTCTTGAATCAATTGTTCAGTTACCAGAACCTGGGCTGGAAATGCCAGTTCAATGTCTTGAAGTTCTTTTAATTTTGATTTTAAAGCAGTTATTTCAGAAGAATCTGTTTCTAGACCATTTACACAATCAGATCTAACAGTTTCTACAAATATCAAATCAGAATTAAGAGCTTCAGCAATGTCCAGTTTTAATTCTTGGTCAGTTGCATTATCATAATCACTAACCTTTTTGATAACAATGTCCACCCATCGTCCAGATGTGACATCTTCCTTTACCAGGTGCTTTTCGTCTACCAGAGCCATGTAACAGCAATCTCTTTCTTCTTCTTCATCAGCAGATGATTCATCAGAAGGAACCCACTTTTCTTCAGTTGTTGCGATCATGCACTTATTGTTGTTTTCCATTTGTTGTGCCATGAGAGCAATCTGGGCCTTAAGCTTTTTATATTTCAATTTATAGTTATCATCAGGCTTATTATTTGAAGAGAATGGACCAGGCTTGGATACAAACTGGTTGGACTTGCAATCTTTCATGAAATGACCCTTTTTGCCACACTTAAAGCATGTCAAATTGGTCTTATCAGTTGAAGAACTGATGCAAATTGTCCAGATGGCCTATTTGCTCTTGCTTTGAAACGGTTAAACGTTTTAGCAATCATTGCAATGAGGTCATCATCTTCAGTTTCATCACAACAGTCTGGAGAGATTTGACTGGACTCTCCAGAATCCATGAGTTCAGACACCATCTTCTTCATAGAAAATACATTCTCAGAAGATATCAGTGTTGTACTTTGTGGTTCAGTATGACTGACCACATTAGGACAACTGGAGGCATGGTTAAAGGCATCTTGTTCTGCCACCACTCTCTGAGCTTGATTTTCTTCAGTGTACCTGAAAGCTCCATAAAGAGTTGAGAGAGTGTGTGTGTGCAGAGTTTTTCCTTGTCGTAAGACCAGGATCATGTGAGACCATTTGGTGGGTAGAATATCACAAAATTTCTCCAGAAGTATATCCTTGTCCTTCTCAACCCCAAGACCTCTCAACTGGTTTTTGATACTCATAAATCTGGTGTAAGTACCAGTGAGAGACTCATTAGGCTGAGCAAAAAATGACTCATACCTCTTGTTTAAGGAGACCTTTCTGGTGACAATGGTGTCATCTCCTCCTTCATGCTGGTTTAAAAGTTCATCCCACATGGTTTTAGCACTAGGAAAAAGAACTAGTGTGGTAATTAGGGTTTCTGGAACGGCCCCGAGGATCATGTTTTTGAGAAGGGTGTCTAGATTCACCAATCTCCTCTCCTCTTCAGACCAATGTTCCTCCCTCTTTTCCCTTCCTTTTCTAGATCCAGAAGGATCAAGAAGGGGATTGAGAGGTGATGTAGGGACATAAGGACCTTCATTTAAAATTTTCATCATGTTCCTCTCAATACCAATGATATGCAAAACCATCCTAGCCTTCCACGTACCAAATTCATCACTGTTCCCACTGAATTTAGGAACAGGATTATTTGAATAGTGCACATGCACGTGTGGAGAAGCAGGAGTAGGAGGAGGAGGTAGATTAGTGTTATTAACAATAGGTGGTTCATTTTGATCATTAATATTAGCATTAGGATCGGGACCAAGATTAAAACTTCCTTGTGTATTTTCTTGGTTAGCCATCAAAGAAACAGATCTAGGCAATGTTTAGCCTTCTGCTCTGATACCAATTGTGAGTCCCTTAAGTACGATGGTTAACCAGGAAAGTGTAAAATACAACAAGTCTAATAAGCACTAGAATGGACTAGTATTACTTTAATATAAATGCAAGTATATAAATAAAGTAATACAAGACTTAAAGCAATAAACAAGTAGAGTGGAATATTATGTATTTTTCAATGGTGTATTTTATTTATGATGTTAAATAAAATACAAGGTTGTGCGGAATCAAGATAATACAAATAAGTATGTATCCTAACAACCTTTGAATTACAAATGATCTATATTTGTCAAATAACTCTTTTGGATCGAGATACTTAAAGTTGTGAAGTATCCCAGTTAAGATCGAGAGTATTTAGACAAATTCACTTTAATGCAAAATGTATGCTTAAAAGTATTTTTCTCAAGGAAATGACTTTGTATTTATAGGCAACAAAATTCACCAGTGAATTTTGTGCCGTACAAATATGGTTGCATGCATTTAATGATCCGACAAGAACATTAAATGCATTGGATAAGGAATAAGGATAAAGTTACATCAAATGACTTTGTATCCTTTTATCCAACCACCTTTACACACGTATACTTTGGTAAAGAACAAGTGGAATGTTCTTTGGAAAGTGTGTAAAGGCAAAAGTCAATTACTCGATATCAGTGTTCAGACTGGTAAGGTCTAGAACACTGACAATCCTCCAGTGTACAGATCTGGTAAGACTTCCAGTGGACTCCGCCATTTGTAAGTCTTCTTTATTCTGACTTCAATCTTTGACTTCAGTGAGAACGTCTTCAGTAGAGTTGATCTGGACTGGGGTGAAGTCCAGTGAGCTAATCTGGAGAATACTCCAGATTTCCTATACAAGTATTTGCTCACTGGTCTTCCATTATTTCTGGACAAATCTTCAGAGGGACTCCAGATTCCAAGTCTGGAGTAGGTCCAGTAGAAAACGTTTCTGGACAGATCTTCAGTAAGGCTCCAGTAGTCGAGTCTGGAGCAAGTCCAGTAAATCTGAACTAAATCTAGACCTAACAAAACAGACCTGAGTGTATCAACAGTGAAAACCAAGGGTCTGGTACCTTGCTTAAGAGAATAAGAAATTGATGAAGTTGCATCATCATATACTGCAGTGTAGCAGAATTCACATAAATAATCATGGTACATCTTCCCTGGATTTATGGTCAATGCACCATATAATGGACATGAGAGAAAAAAGGTACTTAATCTCCCAATAATGGATTGGGCATTATGAACACTGGAAAGTGAGAGTCTGGCCATCCAGTTATTCATATTTATTCTTATTGCCTTTGCCTCTAAGGTGATATGGGGTGCCTTTATAATATTGTCAACCGGAGCATATTCGGCGGCGAGCAGATTTTTCGGTGAATTAGATTGTCTTGGTGCCATTGAATATGATAGATATATGAAGATGAAATTGAAGAGTTAGGGTTTATGAAGATTTGATGAAATAAATATGAAAGAGAGATTGATGATTGGAAATTGAATGAAGAAAGAAATAAATGAAGGAATTTGAAGAATTTGGGAGTAAATATGTTCGAAGTAAATGCAAATGAAAGTGAAAGTGGGTATTATATAGGAGAGAGAATGTGGAACTCAAACGGTTAATTTTGAAATTATCAAATATAATTTTGATCGGGTTCTGAGATCCGCATTAACTATATCACATCACACATAAATGTGTGACGGTTTACAGCCCACAAACAGTACCAACTTGCACTTTTTGTCTTCCCAAGGTAAAAATACCATCATTTCTTTGAAAAATTTACATGCCACGTAGGATAATAAGATAAATATCAAGATAAATATCTTTTAAAAGATTTTGCATACGTGGCACGCACAATGACCAAGTATAAAATATTATGACTCATTTCAGTGCATCTGGAGGTTGACTGGACACTCCAGTATCACTGGTGGATTAGGCCAGTGAAGCATGTACTGATGGTACACTAGAGGGACACTCCAGTAAAGTACCAGTGAAAACCATTAAAAAGAGACTGGTAACCTCAAACATGCACGTCAACTAATACAGACAAATGAGAGGGACGCATTTACAAGGAGACAAAAGTCACCTCAAACATGCACTTCAACCTATCTAATTACCAGTGAGAGGGACACATTTACAAGGTACCAGTAATATTTTCTGGAAACTTTTGTCCAGTGAGAAAATAAATTAATAAATTCCCCCTGAACTTAAAACATTTTTAAGAACAAAAAATATATCTTTCAAAGTCTTTCCCCCTGGAATGTTGATCCAGAAATCTATTAATGCAAAGATAGTACACTAAGGCGTTCAATATCTTAGCAGTCATAAATTTATAAATCTTTAAATCAAAGATCCCTGATAGTACACATAGGCGTTCAATACCAAGGTTCCAGATTTAAGGGTTTAAAATTCCCAACTCACCAACAAGATATTCAAAAGTTTTGACATCCAGAGGTTTAGTAAAAATGTCAGCGAGTTGTTTGTCAGTGGGAATAAAATGGAGTTGAATGTTGTTTTTTAGAATATGATTACGAATGAAATGATACCTGAGATCAATGTGCTTCGTCTTGGAGTGCATGAATGGATTATTCGAGATAGCAATGGCACTGGTATTGTCACAAAAGATTGGGGTCTTTGAATACTTAATACCATAATCAAGCAACTGGTTCTTCATCCAGAGTATCTGAGCACAACAACTGGCTGCAGACACGTATTTAGCTTCAGCAGTGGACAATGAAACTGAAGTTTGCTTTTTACTGGTCCAGCTGACCAATTTGCCACCAAGAAAATGACATCCACCAGTAGTGGATTTCCTGTCTATCTTACAACCTGCATGATCTGAATCTGAATAACCCATTAGATCCATGCCTGAGCCTTTGGGATACCAAAGACCCAAACTGGGGACACCCTTAAGGTACTTCAGTATGCGCTTTACAGCAAGCATATGAGAGTCTTTTGGATTAGACTGATATCTGGCACATAAACATGTTGAAAACATAATATCTGATCTACTGGAAGTTAAATACATCAGTGAACCAACCATGCCTCTGTAGACAGTGGTGTTTACTGGTTTACCATCTGGATCCGAGTCCAGTGTTAATGGTGCAGAAATTGGAGTGGGTTTAGATGGTGAAGAGTTCATATCATATTTCTTTAAAAGATCTCTAACATATTTTTCCTGATTAATAAAAATACCATCTTTGGTCTATTTAATCTGGAGTCCAAGAAAATATGTTAATTCACCCATCAAACTCATTTCATATTCAGTTGACATTATTTTCGAAAATTTCTTGCACATTTAATCATCAGTAGAGCCAAAAATAATATCATCAACTTAAATTTGTACCATTAACAGGTTACCTTTTTCATGAAGAATAAATAAGGTATTGTCAATTGCACCTCTTTTGAAACCATTTTTCAGTAAATGTTTAGTCAGAGTATCATACCAGGCACGTGGGGCTTGTCTGAGACCATAAAGCGCTTTGTCCAGACGATATACCCAGTGTGGATGCTTTTCGTCAACGAAACCTGGTGGTTGTCTGACATAAACTTCTTCTTCAAGTTTTCCATTCAAAAATGCACTTTTCACGTCCATCTGGTAGACCTTGAACTGATGATGAGCAGCGAATGCTAAAAATATTCTGATCGCTTCAAGTCTAGCCACTGGAGCAAATGATTCATCAAAATCGACATCTGACTGGCAGTAACCTTGTGCTACCAGTCTGGCCTTGTTTCTGATTACGTGGCCATCTTCATCTACCTTGTTCCTGAAGACCCATCTGGTTCCAATTGGTTCTTTCTTTCCAACTGGGAAAGGAACAGGTACCAAACCTTGTTCCTTTCAAACTGGTGAAGCTCTTCTTGCATAGCAGTCACCCAGCTTGGATCTTCCATAGCCTCGTCAATCTTCTTTGGTTCTGTCAATGATAAGAAACTGACATATAAGCATTGATCACTGGAGGCTCTTCTGGTCTGAACTCCTCTACTGGAGTGACCTATGATCTGATCGATAGGATGAGCTTTTGTCCATCTGGAGTACTGACCAGGATTGTTACTAACAACAATATCAGTGCAAGAGTTCAGTTGAGTCTTCTCTGGTGTTGCTTCAGGAGGAGGATCTTGCCAGACTACTTCAGCATCTTCATCTGAGTCATTTAAATCACGATTTTCATCATGAAATTCTTCCATTGAAGGCATTTCTTGAAGTACTGGTTCAGTCTCAACTGGGACTGATACTTGGGGAGTAGTACGAACATCTGATCCAATATTAATTTCAGAGGGTAGCTTGAAAATAATAGAAGGATAGAATGGAGTACCACTGGAAAGTTTCTTATTCTGAACTGGTTCCAGATTAGGATGACTGGAAACTTCTTCTGGAGAATCTTCTTTATTGTAGTTGATAGGATCAGATTCACAGAAGACAATTGGAGTTACTGGGGAGTAGTACGAACATCTGATCCAATATTAATTTCAGAGGGTAGCTTGAAAATAATAGAAGGATAGAATGGAGTACCACTGGAAAGTTTCTTATTCTGAACTGGTTCCAGATTAGGATGACTGGAAACTTCTTCTGGAGAATCTTCTTTATTGTAGTTGATAGGATCAGATTCACAGAAGACAATTGGAGTTACTGGGGGAGTATCAAGGGTTGGCTTTTTATTGATTGCAGCATTTGATTCGTCAAATGTGACATGAATTGACTCATGGACCTTCTCTAGTCTCTTGTTGTAGACTCTAAAGGCCTTGCGAATGGCTGAATATCCTAAGAAATACCCTTCATCAGCTTTGGCATCAAATTTGCCTAACTGACTGGAGTCGTTCAGGATGTAAACTGGACATCCAAAAACGTGAAAATAACCAATATTTGGTTTTCTATTTCTTAAGACTTCATAGGCTGTCTTTTTGTGTCGCTTCACATACACTGACTGATTCTGGGTGTGGCAAGCAGTAGCAATTGCTTCAGCCCAGAAACTGGTAGACAGACCAGATTCAGCAAGCATACTCCTGGCAGCTTCTATCAGCTTTCGATTCTTCCTTTCAACCACTCCATTCTGTTCTGGAGAGCGGGCTGATGAGAAATTATGGGAGATGCCAGTGTCAGTACAGAATGACTCCAGAGTTGCATTCTGGAATTCTGTTTCATTGTCACTTCTTAACTGACACACCTTTCGACTGTACTTGAGCTCAATTTGTTTGATAAGACTGATGATTTCAGCAGCAGCTTCACTTTTAGACCTAAGAAAGATAACCCAACAATATCTGGAGAATTCATCTACGATCACCAGGGTGTATTTTTTACCAGCACTAGTCTGAACATTCACTGGACCAAAGAGGTCCATATAAAGCATATGAAGAGGTTCAGATATGCTGAAATTCTGTCTGGTCTTGAAACTGGTACGTTTCTGCTTACCCATCTCACATCCTGGACATGGCCTTTCCTTTTTGAAGGAAACTGAAGGTATCCCATCTGCCAGTTGTTTTCTGGACAACTTATTAATATTTTTGAAATTTAAATGGGACAACCTTTTGTGCCATAACCAGTTTGTGTCTTCATCAGCTTGAGTATAGAAACACTGCTCTGAAGGAGAGCTTTCCATATCCATCACGTACACATTCCCTCTTCTGGGAGCAATCAATACTACCTTCCAGTCCTTGTTGAATACGATACCCTGAGCAATATTGAATAGAACTTGATAGCCATCATCAAACAGTTGGCTTACACTGATCAGGTTATATTTCAAACCATTCACAAATGCAACTCGTCTGAACTTGACTAGTCCATTGTTCAGAACACCATATCCCTCAGTCTTTCCACAACCATCATTTCCAAAAGTAATGGAGGGTCCATCAGAAATGGTGAACTCCTCCAGCAGGGTCTTACATCCGGTCATCGTCCTGCCAGCTGCACTGTCAAGATACCAGATAAATTTCTTTCGATCTCCCTGCACATCCACCAGATATATCAGTTAGATTTGGGAACCCATCGACTGATGGGTTCACTGGACCCTCCCTTATAGGTCCCTGGGGCTATCTGGTTGAGTTCACTTTCTTCAACAGTAGTCTTAGTTGAAAAGACCACTGGGGTTGATAGTTTTGAAACCTTTTTCTTTTTCTCAACTTGAGAAATATATTTATCTTTCTTGGAAAAAGGTTTAGTATTTTGTCTAGGGCCAGATGAAGTACCCTCAATAAAGTTTAATCTTGCATTAAAACTTTGAAATTGACGAGTCAGTAATGAAACTGGCTCTCTAACCTTGACAAACATTTTCATCAGATGACACCTGAGCCTTTCCAGTTGACTGGACTCGAGGCTTAGGTAGGGGATTGGTCTTCTTCTATTGAACCTGGGGTTCGTTAGAAGCAGTCTGAGGCAAAGGTTTCTTCGATTAACCTTTTTAACTGGAGCAGTCATCTGGGATGCTCCAGTCTTAACCTCTGGGGATTGAACTGGAAAATATTGGCCTTGGGAGTTACAGGCTCATCATAAACAGTAATCGGCCTGAATCCCTTTGGTAATCGATCAATTACTGGGATTAATGATGCAACATGAGTATTTCTATCTAAATAAGCATGTTTTTGATCGGGAAATTGATTTACTCTTGCATCATATGGCTTTCTGGCTTCAAGCCATGATTTAATCACCAGTTTTTCTTTCTCTTAAAAGATTCAAGATCTTGTTTTTCTTGAATCAATTGTTCAGTTACCAGAACCTGGGCTTGAAATGCCAGTTCAATGTCTTGAAGTTCCTTTAATTTTGACTTTAAAATAGTTATTTCAGAAAAATCTGTTTCTAGACCATTTACACATTCAGATCTAACAGTTTCAACAATTATTAAATCAGCATTAAGAGCTTCAGCTATGTCCAGTTTTAATTCTTGGTCAGTTGCAGTATCATAATCACTAACCTTTTTTATAACAATGTCCACCCATCGTCCAGATGTGACATCTTCCTTCACCAGGTGCTCTTCGTCTGCCAGAGCCATGTAACAGCAATCTCTTTCTTCTTCTTCATCAACAGATGAATCATCAGAAGGAACCCACTTCTCTTCAGTTGTTGCAATCATGCACTTATTATTATTTTCCATTTGTTGTGCCATGAGAGCAATCTAAGCCTTAAGCTTTTTGTATTTAGATTTATAGCTATCATCAGGCTTTTTATTAGAAGAAAAAGGACCAGGTGGGGATACAAACTGACTGGACTTACAATCTTTCATGAAATGACCTTTTCTGCCACACTTAAAGCATGTCAGATTGGTCTTATCAGTTGAAGACCTGGATGCAAATTGTCCAGATGGCCTATTTGCTCTTGCTTTGAAACGGTTAAACGTTTTAGCAATCATAGCAACCAGGTCATCATTTTCAGATTCATCATAATCTGGAGAGATTTGACTAGCTTCTCCAGAATCCATGAGTTCATACACCATCTTCTTCATAGAAAATACATTCTCAGAAGATATCAGTGTTGTACCTTGTGGTTCAGTATGACTAACCACAATTAGGACTACTGGAGGCATGGTTAAGCATCTTGTTCTGCCACCACTCTCTGAGCTTGATTTTCTTCAGTGTACCTGAAAGCTCCATATAAAGTTGAGAGAGTGTGTGTGTGGCAGAGTTTTACCTTGTCGTAAGACCAGGATCATGTGAGACCATTTTG
>CM067169.1:110360155-110448764 GCA_034093135.1 Erigeron breviscapus | reverse complement strand
AAAAAAAAAAAAAAAAAAAAAAAAAAAAAAAAAAAAAAAAAAAAAAAAAAAAAAAAAAAAAAAAAAAAAAAAAAAAAAAAAAAAAAAAAAAAAAAAAAAAAAAAAAAAAAAAAAAAAAAAAAAAAAAAAAAAAAAAAAAAAAAAAAAAAAAAAAGCAAGACAAAAATCATTCTCCTCAAGAGCATGAGCATGAGGAAGAAGATTCTATCAACTTGCCCTCATCAAGTGTGTTTTTCAAAGAAAATAAGAAGAAAATATAAACTTTTGATAAAGATCTTTGAATATAAGCAAAAACAAGATTAATCTAAAAAGATGATATTTATACTCATCGTATCCGTAGCGAACCGCTGGCCGGACGCTTAAAGTACACTTTCGTATGATCACCTGATGTGTGGATAGAGTTGCAATTCTAGACCGTAGGAGTATGTTTTGTCAAGGGACTCATAAGTATAACGTAATGAAAATCATATGAAAAACCAATAGCGTGAGTGTTTAAGTGGACAATTATACCAATAATCATTGTGGGATATTGCTTATGTTGCCAATAATAATGTTGATGCTTGCTAGTAGATTATAGCTTAGTAAGAACGAGCCTAAGGTCAATTGGAATGATAGAAATGTTCAAGAGGCGTTAACACAAGCATAGGGAGGATTCTAATTGTAACCGAAAGATGGTTTTACCCTAGATTAGTCGAATTTTCTGATTTCGTCTTAAACTTTGCTCTTTAGTTTTTAAATGCATTTGCTTTTGGTATTCAACACCGCTTGGTTGGAAACTTCACTTATAACCATGTTTTTGTTTTGAGAAATCGTGAATTGTTGGGTTATTGAGAATTGATTAAAGTACATACTTGCTTGAGGGCAAGCAAGATTTAAGTATGGGGAGGTTTGATGTGTCTCAATATATACATATTTCCCACATCTTATTTGGACGTTTTAGACACGTTTGTTAGCCATTTATACATGTTTTGTGGTGCTTTATGGTATTTGCTAGTGATTTCAGGTCTATAGCAGGTACATCGCTCATAATTGGTAGAAAATAGCTTAAGAATGGTCCATATGCACTAACGATGAAGAACGAAGCTGAAATGGCAAAACTGACATTCCTCGCGGCGCGATCCTTCACAAATTTAGCCTCGCGGCGCGAGATGTGGATATCACGACGCGACAAAAGTCCCTGGATTGAAATGCTCCAGTTTTTGCACCATCGCGGCGCGACCATTGGCCCTCGCGGCGCGAAATCCGTCTGACAACTCGATTTTCTCTCTCCTGGGTATAAATACCAAACCCCACTCAACCCTAAACCTAATCTTGGACACTCCAGCCTCCATACTTTCTCTCTAGCCGATTTTGAAGGTTTTTCAAGGGTTTTTCATCATCCAAACTATTTTGAAGACTTGAAGATTAATTTTGGCTCTTGATTAGTGATTGTAGCTCGGTTGTAACCTCGATTTGGATTATTACTTCACATTTGGTACACTATGTTCTCCTTTTCATTTGAATCTTTAGCTCTTTTCATTATGAGTAGCTAAATCTCTATACATCTATGAAGATGAAGTGAAACAATTAGTTATGGTTGCATAATATTTTGAATTCAAGTTGGTTTTACTTAACATTTTGTCAAGATCTTAATGAAGTGATTTCTTTAACTTAAACTTGTGTTCTTGGTGATATTTGTGTTCTTCGATAGTGGTACTAGTTGAATGCAAGTATTATTTTAGTTGTTTGTCTATGAATAACTCTTGCTAGGTCATGGTATGATAGTAAAGAATACAAGTCTAATAGAAATTACTTTGTTAAGTGGATTTAACGGTTGGTGGTACCACGTTTCTTTCACAAAGATAAAAATTGTTATTTAAATAATCAAACAAACTAGTTAGTTCGAGGAATTGTAATAGGGTTGGTGGTAGCACTTTTTGCAAGAAATTGGATTGAATAGGTGATTGAGTCGATTTTACAAACGGAGTGCACCCGGTTGTGTTTTTGTCTTATCACGATTATTATCACCAACACATATGAATTTTGAGCTTAACCTATATGCAACCTAGACTTTTTGCGTAGCGGATTCGACATAGATGGCTTTTTAATTATTTGTCTACAACTCAAACTCTTTTCGCGTGCTCTCGATTGATACCGGTTGAGTACTTTATTTTACTTGTCGATTACATAGTTTTCAGAATCGCAAAGTGACAATTCGGTCACACCAAACTTTTCACTTGTTTCACATTTTTACAACCTTTAGTACAACAATCAGTCCTTGTGTTCGATCCTGGTCTTGCCAGTTAGCTATATTACATACGAACGGGTACACTGCCTGTAAGTGTGTTGTAGTCAGTTAGCGGTAGATCTTGTTATAAATTATAAACTAGATTTCACACATCATTCTCCCTGATTATTTCCTGACTGAATGGACTGAAGAACAACGGAAGTTCATTAATCGAGGATACTTCTTAAGAGATAAGGAAAGAATGATTGCTCTTGGAGTGAAGCCAAAACAAGCTGCCATGAAATCAAGATATTTGGAGGAACGGGCATTTCCTATCTTCTGTGGAGCAACAAAAGTCTCCAAAAGTGATAGACCAGAAATTGATTCAATGTATAAGTTTAAGGAAGCAAGGCAAGTTGAAGAATATAAAGCGCTTCTTAAACTCACAAAGAACTACAATCCTAAACTTCTTGAAGATCAAAGGAAGTACAGAATTTTGGTACTGATCAGAGTAATCCTCATTAAGAGGATTTCTATTTATGTTCCCTGCTTCCATGTGAAAAGAGAAAATAACAAGATTTACAGATTCAGTGAAGCTCAGTTCAAGCTTTTGCCAGTTGATGATATAATCTTTCTCTACAATCATTTTCTGAATGCTATGCAAAGATACCGTGAAGACATTATTGCTTTTGATGCTGTGAAGAGATATATGTCAAGCTGTATACAATATGCTTCATTGGAAGACTTTCAGTTTGGATTTGAAGTTGTCAAGAGAAAGATTAATGTTCCCTATCCCGATCAAAGTCTTTACACAGCAGACATTGAAAAGCTAAGTATTGGTCATGTCATCGAAGAACCATCCTTTGGTGTTGTCTTTCTCAACAGCAGAAAGAAGAAGATTTTCATTCGAATGGGAACTTGCTTCATATTCTGATGGAACTCTGGAATTTTGCAAGAATGTATTATCATGCTTAAAAGAAGATGATCAAGATGTAAAGAAAAAGAAGTATTTGATAAAGCAATCAAAAAGATTGATCAAAGACTTGAATATAGAGAAAGCATCAGGATGATGAGAGAGGCCAAGAATGTTAAGAAATCAAAGTATGTTGTTCGTCGAAGAGGTGGTTGTTGGATTAAGTATGAGCCTAGTCATATTCCAGGACCACACAATCTTCCTCCGAGAAACTTTGAAGAAAACATGGTAGTACCGGATGATCGACCTGAAGGATATAACTGGTTCTGGCATCCAAACAGAGACAGACCAAATACTAGAGCTTGAAGACTTTCAGAGATTGGGTATTTTTGACAAATCACTACTAAGGGGGAGATTGTTAGAAATAAACTTTGTAGTAGTTGATTTGTTTCTATTATGTAATTTGTACTTATATTGTAAAGTTGTAAGTGTGGAAGGGGGTGTAGTGTAAATTGTATAGGAAGTATATAAACCCCCTCCACTTCAATATTTTGTAACCTTTCACCCTTCAAGCAATCTAATCTTCCCATTTCACACACACTTTCTCTCTCTACTCACACACACCTTAACCGCTATTAACACACACTTAAGCTCAATTTCATTGAATATCACTTATCGTGCTCTATACCAAGTTCCCACTGTTTCAACAATACAATTATATCGTTAAACAACCAAGGGCGATTCTTAAGTACATACTGCAATCCTTCATCATTACTAAACTTAAAATAGAAATACCCTTGGTCATTTAGTATCACATCGAAAAAATAAAAATAAAAAAAATAAACACATCTCTCTCTCTCTCTTCTCTCTCTCTAGAGAGCCGTTGAGAGGTCTCTCCGACTTCTCTTTGAGATCGAGAGTAGATCTGAGATCGAGACTACTCCCTCTTCGGCTTGGCTCTGTCTTGCCGTCGAGAATTTTTACAAGGGTTAAAGCCCTAGGCCGGAGGTCCTTCGGAAGTAGTCTCTCTACCTTCGTGTAGGGGTAAGGTTGTCTACATCTTACCTCCCTCAAACCCGGCTGCTTTGCCGGATTGAGTATCGTTGTTGTTGTATTTAGTATCACATCGACTAAACCAAACTGTTTCCACAATCTAAAAGCATGAAATCTAACAAATGGAAAAGCAGGTCTTTTCCCAACAAAACAACCAACTAAAGACAACAACCACTTCTCATTTTGTCTAACAATTAACTCATCTGGTATGATAGCATGCTTAGTACCAATTTCAGTGAAAACGGGAGGAATGAAACGGAGTTTACCTTTATTAAGTATATTTGACTTTTCTTTGAAAATCGAAGCATATGTTAAAGGAATTTGCACTTGAGAGCTACAAGGTAGCTTAATTATGTCGTTATTAGCTTTGGAAGTAACCGAACAATAAGTATTACCATCCGAACTCAGACCACTTTCATGAGCAGCGAACCTAACCCCAGCCAAGGCGGCCCCCACATTACAGTTTCCAGCCTCCACTTAGTGTTATTCATGGGTCTCATGACTTTCGACACCGACATTAAAAAAATTTCAAGATCTGCCACTACGATCAATCATGTTCTTTCAAAGTTTATAAACAGTACACGTTATAAGGATCTCGTTACAAGAGATATATATGTCACTTTAAACATAATCGTGATTCACTATCTAAGACTTTCCAGTTCCACTATATATCCACATATATGGTGAGAATGCCGAAAATTAACCGCAATTATACAAACCCATCATGTATACATAGGGACTTACGAGTACAGGCGGTTGCATACCCTTTCGGGTGTATCCACGGATCTAGTGAGAATGCCCAAAAAACTAGCCACGGGTAAATGGTTTGCAGTATGGCACATCATATATACATACAGGCTAACGAGTACAGGAGACTATATCTTCATATTTGTCTTCATTATTAACCTAACGTAGATGTATGATCTTTCTTTCTTCTTCAGTTTATTTCGGTGTAACACAAAGTGATTTGAAATATCTGAGCCTGTATTAATATTCACAATGACGGAAAATGGACTAATGATTATACTGTCACTTTTTAGAAAAGATAAAGTAACTTTCTTCCGCGTGCAGTATGTCTAGATTGAGTAAAAAAAACTAAAGGCGGTCTTTTTTGTAGCATGTGGCCACACATACATTTTTTTGACAAGTAAATTTTACCTCAGACGCGTATGATGTGTGCTAATCACACAACGAAAGGGTCCCGCACTAAGCGGATCTTAAATAGTTTTCTCACCATACCACTTCCTTAATTGAAAAATACCGTCGAGGAGAACCTACCAAGGTTCGAACTCGAGACCTTGGAGTAAACTCCCCCAGGGCCCCGCATAGCAGGTTTAGTGAAACACCCCTGGCCACTGGGGTTTAACCCAGTGGTTTGTGGCCACACATACATAAACCCCGAAAAACCGACATGCCTAAGAAGGCCAGAGCTAAGTTGGGATTGAACATGATTAAGTTTTGCCAGCAAAGTCATGGTTAATATGGCTTGATTAGAAGGACCAAGTATATAAGATACTGGAAGTGGCCAGGTTTTCCAACTCGGTTAAAATCATGACCGAGCTAGGTGCTCTAAGAAGTCCTTCACCTGGGATGATACTACATGAGCTAAGTTTTCTTAATTCGTTAGTAGTTCATGTTTCACGGTTGGGCAGTTGGACCAACTACTCCAATGTGACTGGAGAGTCGAGTGAAGATGGCAACGACTGTCAAATCTCCATCACATTGGGATCAAGCAACGATATTAACTTGAAAAGCAGGAGGTAATTCAAGAAACTAGAGTTTGTTATTTCACACTTTGTGGTACAACAATTTGAAGAGTTACTAAAAGAGAGACAAAGGGAATTAGTTCCACTCTACCTCTCAAACCATATGACCTCACTTTACAACATAACTCAATATTAAAATGGAGTATAACTTTAGCCTGCCCCCTTTTTCATGAAACTCAAGAACTGCATATATTTTCAGTTGGTGCAGTCAAAACCATGGCATATAGAAAGCCAAATAACAAGGACTAATATCAGAAGAATACCAAGAACAACAATCTTTATTTTCATGTTCTGATACCACATCTTCCTTCGTATTTTTGTACCCGCTTTCTTAAACTCTTGTGCCTGAAGAAATTCATATTAAGTTTAAACTACAATTCATCCCTGAATTTTGATATCAGAAATAAGAAATGAACATTACCGAATCCCGAAGATTTTCAGCCTTGCCATTTAAAGTGGTAAGGTTTTCTCCTCTGTCAATAGCCTGAAAAATGAGGCCAAACATGCTTACTTTCAATATCGAAATTTATTAAATATACATCGCAGCTTATATCATTATAAATAGATCTATACATATTGTTTCAGATTTGAAGAAACACGCAAGGAGCAGAAAACTATATATAATTAAATAAATGTAAAATAATATAATTAAGTAGCAAGAATCACTTTGATAACGCACATCCTAACACCCCATAAATGCAATTCAAATTTTGAAACATATACCTTGTCTATATTATCCAACATGATACTTTTAACTTCTGAAACTTGTGCTTTCACTTTAATCAGTTTGTCAATCTCATCCGCATGCTCGATAATGTACTTCATGTGCTCTTTCATTACTGGGCTGCATGCTCAAATAATCTCGGTATTAATTCAACACAAACTCACACAGATACACTTGTGTGCGCATGATTATATAAAAATTCATCCGTGTATACTTACCCAAATTCCTTATTGAGACTTTTAGCGACTGCTGTATCTGCTTTACCACCACCATATCTTTTCTTAAAGTCTGCTCGCACACGTTCTAGAAATGCAATAGATATTTGCTTGCCAACCGAATCTTTTGCAACCACACAATAAGCTGCAATTCCAAATAGACTTTGATCATGAGACATTTCTTCATGTTTCAAAGAGAAGTTTTCAAAATAACCTTCTAAATGGGTATCAATCTAAATTTCTCAAGAAACCTGCTAAATAATGAATAATCTTTATACATTAAAATGAACCACTTATATCTCCACTTAAACATCCATTTAATCACATTCTACAAGACTAGATACACCAAAAATCTATGGAATTAAACAATTAGCCTCAAATTACTACATAAAGAGCAATCTAAAAGAAAGCTACCCATCTAGGCATCTACCACATACAACATACTTTTTTTAGAGGATATCCAAGATTGCTTATCTAAACGCTTATCTGCTTAATAACCACCTTCGAGTGTTCGAAATCCCTGGATTTTGAATAAATAAGCACTATAAAACTAAGCAGCTTCAAATTAAATAAACACTTTACAGTTTACAATAAGCAATCCCAGACACCCCTACAAGGTACTTCTGTCTTCTGATAACCTATCAAATATCCAGTCAAATCATACTTACCCAAATTCCTTATTGAGACTTTTAGCGACTGCTGTATCTGCTTTACCACCACCATATCTTTTCTTAAAGTCTGCTCGCACACGTTCTAGAAATGCAATAGATATTTGCTTGCCAACCGAATCTTTTGCAACCACACAATAAGCTGCAATTCCAAATAGACTTTGATCATGAGACATTTCTTCATGTTTCAAAGAGAAGTTTTCAAAATAACCTTCTAAATGGGTATCAATCTAAATTTCTCAAGAAACCTGCTAAATAATGAATAATCTTTATACATTAAAATGAACCACTTATATCTCCACTTAAACATCCATTTAATCACATTCTACAAGACTAGATACACCAAAAATCTATGGAATTAAACAATTAGCCTCAAATTACTACATAAAGAGCAATCTAAAAGAAAGCTACCCATCTAGGCATCTACCACATACAACATACTTTTTTTAGAGGATATCCAAGATTGCTTATCTAAACGCTTATCTGCTTAATAACCACCTTCGAGTGTTCGAAATCCCTGGATTTTGAATAAATAAGCACTATAAAACTAAGCAGCTTCAAATTAAATAAACACTTTACAGTTTACAATAAGCAATCCCAGACACCCCTACAAGGTACTTCTGTCTTCTGATAACCTATCAAATATCCAGTCAAATCAAAAGCAAAAACCCAAAATTCCAATCAAATCAAAGCAACCCACATAACAAGTTTCAATCTTTTTCCAAACCCATCAATCAAATCAATCAATAATCACATAAAACAGACAAAACAACTCAATAAGAATTCAATTTCAATGCAAACCAAGATCAGATCCTATTAGACATATAGATACACACACACACAGTATAACATATATATATATATATATATATTATATATATATATATATATATATATATACTTCCCCCATATATATATATATATATATAATTGTCTAATAGATCCAGCTAATTGAAAAAACAAAGTAACTAAATAAACATACCATAACCATCTTGAACCAAGAAATTAAAGGTATGATGATCACAATTATAAGTAAATTTATTATTAGTAGAAGGTAACTTTTGAAGACACTGAGTTGCAATTGCAGGAAAGTTGCCAGTGAACTCAGTATATTCAGCTAAAACCATGGTCCCTCTAGCTACAAAGCTGTAAATGAAACTTTCTTGACCACCCATCAAAAAAAAAGTTCCAAGATTTTAGCTTTCTTGGTGATTTTCTTTTGGGAATTTGATGATGTGAAAGAAAATGGAAAACCCAGTGAGTGAGGTCTTCTTTCTGTTGTTGTTGTTGTATTTTTAAGTGGGCATCAATTTTAGTTTTTAATACTATAATAATAAATGGGCATATGGGTGTTTGTAACTTTGTATAGGTTTTGTATTGTTTGCTTCACATGTCATTTTCCTTTTGGGAAAGAAAATTATTATATCTTGTGGGTCAATTATGTTATATGACTTATGTTTCATAAAGATAAAGTTTTTTTAGATTGCCCATGCGTTGTGTTAGGTAATATTTGGTATATCATGTTAGTTATTTAAATAGTTTGCAACTATTTTGAAAAAGACTTAACTTATTCTTTTTTTTAGCTATAATGGCTAGCATAGACTTGTGCAATAAGACGGCTATGATAATGGCATTGATATCGATATTGATATTGATATTGATATATGTATTATTATCCTTGTCTAAAAGAAATGAAATGAATAGTAGTGTCTTAAACTCCTAATGATGGGTGTTTATACCTTATGATTTAGAGGTAAATGTGTTGATTGATCGTGTTTCATATGAACAAAAATAAATGAACGAACATTCACGAACATAAAAGAATGAACATAAAATAAATTTCTCGTTCGTGGTCATACATTTAACTAATGGAGTGCACACGAAGGAACTTTCCACCAAACAATTTGTAAATGGTTCATCAAATATTCACTTCTTTGGGGGACGATTTGCCAATTTTTAGCAAAAAAATAGCCACTCATAACTTGCCATGTGGCAATGTCAAAATTTGCTAAATTTGGCCAAAATAAGTGTTGTAGTGCCGATTTGGAGATAACTTGCCAATGTCCCCACTTTAATATTTAAAATATATATTTACACACAACTCTAAAAAATATTCCTACTCAACATTCATGTTGATCGGCCTAATTGAGCCGATTTGTTTTGCCGATGCTTCTTGCCATTTTTTGCCAATAGTTAGGGTGTAGGAAACTAATTTGCCAATTATTGCTGATGCTACTTGCCGATATTTTTTGTCGAATGCACCTTTGCCTCTTACATCTTAATCATGAGCTTTTATGAGAGTGATCTAGGAAAAGAAAAGAAAGAGGAAAAAGGTATCCAATAAAATGTTTACCATCATATTTCGGACATATATTGGACCCCTATATGTCTAATCCGGATAATGTGACATTACTCTAAGCCCATGTCTAGAAAACAACTTTTAAATCCGTCCATACGTCCCGTGGTATTTGCCTGATAGTCGGGTACGACTTAAGGCCTAGTTTCTAAGAAGATTTTTGGATCTATACTCATTGGCGATCAAGCCTTGGTTCTTGAGAAGATTTTCGGATCCATCCCCCTTTTACCTGGACATTTACTAATCAGCCCAACTCGCGTTAAACCCATTGGCCATTGTGCTGGAAAAAAATTCAAGCACCAAGGCTCGGTTCTCAATAACTTGATTTGATATTGCTAAGTAGTAAATACACATGGTCGAGTGATTTTGACTTGGTCGAATGGAGTTGGACTGGGTAATCTTAGATGATTTGGGCCATTCCATTCGGACTTGCACACCACTATCATTGTCTTTGTCCGACCCACTAGCCGACCCAAGTATTAGACCCTGTTCTCCAACCCGAGTATCTTACCCGGTTCACCAAACCGGGTATCCGACCCGCTGCCTCAACCACTCTCCCGAGATGCAGACTCAGTTACTTGGCAGTCATGGTGTGTGCCAACTAGCTTTTGGTGACATGACACCTTTTGTTATTAGTATAAAACGAGATATGTCACCCGGGCGTTGCCCCGGGAGACATTATATTTGTTACGATTTAATAGAAAAAGTTATTCAAATCTATTAAAATATATTTTTGATAGAAATAACAAAATGTCTAGAAATAAGTATATTAGTTACGACATTTCGATAACGATGAGATAATGTGTTACAAATAGGTGTGCGTTCATGGATCGAGGTTAACATACCACAAACTTTTTGAAGAAAACATGTATTATTTAAATGATTAAGAATAAAACAAAATTTGACATTTGTCAGTTAAAAAATGAACAGTAAAGTTTTGTGTGAAAGTGAAAGTAGTTCGCATAAAAGTTTAGTGCTAAAAGGGTTAGAGGCTAAAATGTTGTGGTGAAAATAAAATTGTGGTGAAAATAAAGAAAAATCAAAAAGTATAAAAGTTTAGTGCTAAAAGTGTAAGGGGTTAAAATGTTGTGGTAAAAATAAAAAGAATAAAAATGTTACTATTCTTTGCACGTAAGTGTTAAAAAACGAACAGTAAACTTTTTGTGTGAAAGTGAAAGTAGTTCGCATAATAGTTTAGTGCTAAAAGTGTAAGAGGCTAAAATGTTGTGGTGAAAATAAAAGAAAATAAAAAGTATAAAGGTTTAGTGTTAAAAGTGTAAGAGGCTCAAATGTTGTGGTGAAATAAAAGAAAATCAAAAAGTATAAAAGTTTAGTGTTAAAAGTGTAAAGAGTTAAAGTATTGTGGTGAAAATAAAAAGAATAAAAAGTTTGTGGTGAAAATAAAAGAAAATCAAAATTATAAAAGTTTAGTGCTAAAAGTGTAAAGAGTTAAAGTATTGTGGTGAAAATAAAAAGAATAGAAAGTTTGTGGTGAAAATAAAAGAAAATAAAAAGTATAAAAGTTTAATGTTAAAAGTGTAAAAAGTTAAAGTATTGTGGTGAAAATAAAAAGAAAATTAAAAGGTATAAAAGTTTAGTGCTAAAAGTGAAAAGAGTTAAAGTATTGTGGTGAAAATAAAAAGAATAAAAAGTTTGTGGTGAAAATAAAAGAAAATCAAAAAGTATAAAAGTTTAGTGCTAAAAGTGTAAAGAGTTAAAGTATTGTGGTGAAAATAAAAAGAATAAAAAGTTTGTGGTGAAAATAAAAGAAAATAAAAAGTATAAAAGTTTAGTGCTAAAAGTGTAAAGAGTTAAAGTATTGTGGTGAAAATAAAAAGAATAAAAAGTTTGTGGTGAAAATAAAAGAAAATCAAAAAGTATAAAAGTTTAGTGCTAAAAGTGTAAAGAGTTAAAGTATTGTGGTGAAAATAAAGAATAGAAAGTTTGTTGTGAAAATAAAAGAAAATAAAAAGTATAAAAGTTTAGTGTTAAAAGTGTAAAGAGTTAAAGTATTGTGGTGAAAATAAAAAGAATAAAAAGTTTACTATTCTTTGCACGCAAATCCGTACCTTTCTTTTTAATATATATATTAATATTAATTTGTTGTGAAAATAAAAGAAAATAAAAAGTATAAAAGTTTAGTGTTAAAAGTGTAAAGAGTTGAAGTATTGTGGTGAAAATAAAAAGAATAAAAAGTTACTATTCTTTGCACGCAAATCCGTACCTTTTTTTTAATATATATATTAATTAGATTCAATGTATATACAATGATATTTATGGGCTAATTACTTAAAAGGTATCATACTCTCACTTTTTTACTATAACATGACTCAACCTTTTTTTCCGTTTAATGTAAGGACCGACATGACAGAGTACATCTAAGTTGAGTAACAAAACCACCATCTAGTTTTATGATATATACGTGAAGGCAGTTTTGTGTGTATTTGGTCCATGTCAGCTTAAACGTTCACTCATTGACCTTGACTTCACTGATTTTAGGCGGAGAAAATGATGAGCTGGATCCCATTTCTTATATGTAGCTACATATCACATCTATATGTATATATCTATATGTATATGTATATATATATCAATAAAAATATACTGCCACCATTATTTTTTTGTGATTGTGACCACCATTCAAGAAAGAAATAGAGATCCAAGTATCCAACCATGCCATCGAATCTCCCCGTTCACTTCATCAAATTTATTTGTTTATACACCCACCAAAATTATTTTGTTCACTTGACCTATTCATCATCATCATCATCAAACAACAAAGGCGGTGGCACCACCGATATTATCAACTTCAGTTGCAATTTCCACCACCACCGCTTATTGGATGTGTGAGTAATAGAAGTGTTAAGTTAATTTAGAAAAACTATAGATATAGAAAAGCGTATGTATATGTGTGTTGGGGGATCGGTATCACTACATACGGGGTTGGAGAAGTTAACAAAGACATAGATTTTCATGAGGAAAAAACAGATCTGAAGATCACCGCCGCCACAATCCCACCACTGGGCCTGGCTATTTGGTGCTACCTCCATCGCCTCCAGCATGGACGTTGATAAGATCCATCCATTTAGCAGCACCTTAGGATGGCATAGCCTTAAAATTAAGGGCCTCCAGATTCTGGTGATGGAGGCGACAACAACATCCTTCCTATGGATTGATTCACTTCCATCACGAGATTAACATTTACCTATATATATATATTAAAGTTTTGATTGGATTTTGAAGGGATACATGGATCAAGTAGAGCAACGGTGAATGAATGATATGACTCGTAACACTCTTGATTGGATTTTGGGGGTTATTTATAGAGTATAATTAAATCCCAAGTTTTAATTGAATATATGAATGAATTTTGTTAACTGCTTTTAAGTTGGGTTTTTAGGGGTTTCATCGGGTTACAAGGGAGGGGATAATACACGTGATGGCTATATGACAAGCTTACTGGGCAAAACCACTACACGTAAGCAATAAACCACTAGTGGTATTTTTAGAACCCATAATAAACGGTGTTTATCACGTTGGTCCTTACATTAAATGGAAAAAAACGTTGGGTCATGTTATAGTAAAAAAGTGAGAGTATGATACCTTTTTAAGTAATTAGCCCTAAGTTTAACTATCAATATAAAGATCACACCAATGGAATGATTTTAACATAATTAAAAGTTTGAAGACCCTAGAACTAGTTGGGTTTTAGTGCCATTCAACAACTTAGTCGTTGACAGGTGTTTCAAACCAGATAGGTTTAAAGTAGTTGGTATGTCATAAGATCTTAGTTGTAGAATTCAAAGCAAAGAGTTCAAGCCCATAACTGGTAACAAGTTAACCACTTTTTTGCTATATAATGATAATGACATCCGTTATAACTTATAACCTATATATTACTTTTATTTAAATTTTAAAAGTTTATTTAGCCAATAGTAAAAGCATAACTTATATTGTATAAAAACACCAGCTTATTTTTTGGTTTTGAGAAAACTAGACCTGATTGAGCAACTTTTTATTCCAACATTATCCATACATGAACCAAAGCCACTAGTTCAAACGATACTAAACATGATAAACACTCACTAAAACATAACCATTCTACCATAAATTGCATCTTAAAGCTTAGCAGCAATACGTGGTGGGTCCCAAGGCGCCACAATATGGTTGCGTGTTATCTCAGCCAGGGATCGACAGCCACTCAATGCCATTGTAAGCTCAAGTTCATCATGTAGCATTTGTAGAGTCTTTCTAATACCCGCCTCACCATCTACTGCTAGTGAAAACACTACTGGTCGACCAATCTGAAAGCCATCATAACAATCGGGTTAGTTAATAGTTAATCCTCATACTTATTGAAGTTGTCAAAGATAACATTTTTGGACTTGACTGTTACCAACGGAATATTATGAAAACATAAATGTCACACTTACAAATACGCCGGATGCTCCAAGAGCCAATGCTTTGAAGACGTCTGTCCCACGCCGGATGCCTCCATCCAAAAACACTGGAACTCTGCGTTGAGCAGCTTCCACAACCTGTAAGCTATCATAATTAGCGTCTTCTTGTGTTGAAGGAGTCATTGTAACTGGTCAACACCTTAGTACACTGACAAGTTTACCCAAGAGTACAGTTAGAGGTGGCAAAATGGACGGGTTGGTATCTTAAACAGGAACGGCTAAATTGCTCAAAACAGATTACTTTCCAAGATAGGCCAGGCCGACCAGTCACACACAATTTCACCTTTAGTAGACTTCCTAAATCTTTACTGTGTGTGACTTTTGGGGATAAAATGCAACCCAAATGGATATATATGTTGTTTTATGTTTATATATATATATATATATATATATATATATATATATATATAGACAACGAGTTTAAATTGCCACCTTTGGTAGACATGAATGGAAGAACATGGTCCGGTGGATCAGAAAACATACAGAAAATGAAGAACTATCAATTAAAATAGATGCAGCATGTGAGATATAGATAGACCTCTTCTAAGGCCATAATAGTTGCAGGGACATAATCCAATTGCCGAGCCCCATGATTTGACACAATAATTCCTGCTACTCCAGACTGCACCGCGATCCTTGCTAAATGATATATTGGGGAATGGAAATAATGGGATTTATAGGCAGAAAAATATGTATATATAACTAATATAAGTATAGAAATATGAACTTAGTAAATTATTTCTATTATCATTACCATCCTCGGCAGTTAAGACACCCTTTACTAGTATAGGTAATTGGGTTATTGTCTTGAGCCACTTCACGTCCTGTCCAAACATCAAAGAGGAGTCAGGACTCAGGAGAACCATGAGAAAAATGGCTGTAGAATACACTTACATTTGAAGTGACCATTTTGACCCATTTACTAACAAATGGGTCAATTTGGGTTGTGTATTTTCTCAAATGGGTCAAATGGGCTTTATTAAAACTTTACCGAAGGGGGAATGGGTTAAGCCATTGTCTAGTTTTAATGTATACAAACTCCATTTCCCAAAATGCTTTATCCAGAGACTTGGATGCCTACGTAATCATGCTAACTCATCAAGTATTTATAGAAAATGGACAAACCAGTTTTAGGATTAACCTAGACTAAACCATTTTGTTATTTTTAGGACTAAATAATGGCGCATTTCAAGCCAAACTCCGACTCGACTCTTTATCCGTCCCGCTAACTGGACACCTCTAGTTTACATACACAAGAAATATGCCTAACCTTCCAACTAAGAGACCGGTCAACTTGACCAGCAACATATGAAGCCAATCCAGAGTCATCTGTCTGCAGGTTGATCCCAAACTCTTGGAATTATTACAATAAATATGTATTATTCCGAATAATAGAATAAATAATAGTTGAAATTCGTTAATTCATTTACGAAATCCACCTTATCTAGCTTGCCAAGATTCAATCCGTCAAAGTTCCTCAATGTAAGATTTGGTGGCAGAACAAATCTGTAAAATGACGCATTACATAAACCTGTTAGCATACTTATTGAAGAAACCAAAGGGTTGAAAAGTTTGTTCGAAACTGCAGTTATTGCCTGTTTTTTATATCAGATTCCCTTCGGCCAAGTCTCGGGGTATCAACAGTAAGGACAATTGCCTTGAAACCAGCCTTTTCCGCTCGTTTTACCAGCTGAGTTACTATATTTCGATCCTTGTACACCTACCAATTGGCAAAAATGTTTCAAAAACAACTGACTATGTATTGGAAACTGTTTCATGCGATAACTGTGGTTATCTTTTGAGTAAGCTTATAAAGATACAGGGACTCACATAGAGTTGAAAAAAACGAACACCAGGACCAGTTGAAGCAACCTCCTCCACACTTGAAGTACCCCATGAGGACAAGGTCTGAGGAAACAAAGGTATGTATAAACAAAGGTAATGCATTAAAATGGGTTGAAATGCGCCCAAAAGTCTATTTTTAATGCAGAAATTTCATGAATCATCTTACAAAAAAGATTTGATTATGGTAATAACTATAGTTCTTGTAACCATATTTAACTAACAAAAATCAAATGGATAAAAAAAAAAGGTGCGTGTTGGTCAATCTGAACTGACCCAGTTGGTTTTGACCCATTTTAAAATGACTTGTTTCCACCCATCCCAGTTTTGACCATTACCCAACCCGCCCATCGTGTCACCTCAACAAAAATCTCTTACAATCAGAGGCCGATATTAAACATAATGAAGAGGGTAAAAGATTAAACCACCATGATTGTTCCAGCAGCTGCTGATGCTCTTGCAGTTGCATACTCTCCTGCACAGTATCAAGTTGTTAGGTTCTCTAATAAACGGCTCAAAAATGTTTTCATGAAGTTGAAAATGTTTTATGGGTGGCCGCTGTGTATGTCCATTAAATAAATTTTTAACACACAGCAAATCACCAACTTATATGAATCAGAAATATACCACAATACATTTCAAGGGTCTCGAATTGTTTCATCATCTTAATCTAATATTACTTCCACAACAAATTACACTTACATGAATACGCCTTTATCTGAATTGTTTATCTAACGACAGATGCATGCACCTGGATCTTGCTAAGTATTGGAATAAAGTAAGTCCTTACCATGGGTGAGCCATTTTCTGCATAGCTGTAGGTGCAACCATGATAGGCATTGAAATGTTGAAACCCAAAACCGTAGTGGTCAAATCTATCTTTCTCACATCAATAAGTATACGTGGCCGGAACCTAGTTTTATTATTAAAAAATTTATATCAACATCAATGAGTGTCATGCAGATTATCAGAATGCTAAAGCAAGAGCTTACAAGATTCTTGAAAAAGCATTTCGGTTTTCTTGAAGGGTCCATTGATCTTCTGCACCCGATGCATAATAATCATAGATCATCTTGGGCAACTTCTCTTTTGCAAGTGCCTCATATTCCATTACATTGGTAATTTCCATCCTTCAACCTGACTGAAAAACAAGTATAAAGTCGATTTCAAGCATAAGTGATCTCATATTTAGGTCAAATACATCATATTGGCATTCAAAAATTGTTTATAATGGTAAAGATTGAAACTTTATGAATTTGATCATCTATGAGCTGAAAGTCCAAACATATTAACCATTAAGCTATTTACTTTCATTCAAGTTTTATTTCATCAATGTTTGCATATATGATACATACATATAAATATATAATACAACATTCGGATTCTTAATTTCCTGTTAACAACTTCAACATTACAAAGGATTTCATGCAAATTTACCAACTTTTTGTTTTCTTCTTGAAAAACAAACCCACCCAAAAAGTAAATTCTAACGAAAAGAACCCGAGACCTCTTATGAGAATCCTAAGCGTTCGCTCCTCAACAACCCCTATGTGATTCTTATATTTACAGCTTTAGTTAGTCTCAATTTGCATAATGGACTAACATATGATCAATCTTTTCAAGACTATAGTAACATCTATCTATTATCTATCTATACTATATTAACATACAGTCATCTACACAACATTTCATAAAACAAAGGCATAACTTAATTTAGCAAACAATCATATGATCATTTCAAATTAAACAACATCAATCTTTAACTTATAAATAACACAAAATTAATAAATATTTAACAATCATGATCATGAAACAAACGCACAAACAAAGCTAATATTTTTCTATGATAAACCCATAAACCCATTAAAATAATGAATTGAAAAAGGCCATCAAAAATCAAAATCCAAAAAACATACCTTGACTAATTGGGTATTGATATGCCAAATGTTTGTAGTGAATATATAAACAACCAGGGGAGTTATATGTATGTATATATATAATAAAAAGTAAGGTGATGATTTTCTTGATTTTCAGATGTGTAAAGTGGGCGGGAGGGTGAAGAAAAATCCAGGAAGTTTCGAAGGGAGTAAGACAAACAAAAATGGTGGTGTAACATGTCATGTGATCATCGGTTTATTTATTTCTCAATTGAATTGGGTGAATATATAAACAACCAGGGGAGTTATATGTATGTATATATATAATAAAAAGTAAGGTGATGATTTTCTTGATTTTCAGATGTGTAAAGTGGGCGGGAGGGTGAAGAAAAATCCAGGAAGTTTCGAAGGGAGTAAGACAAACAAAAATGGTGGTGTAACATGTCATGTGATCATCGGTTTATTTATTTCTCAATTGAATTGGGTATTGATATGCCAAATGTTTGTAGTGAATATATAAACAACCAGGGGAGTTATATGTATGTATATATATAATAAAAAGTAAGGTGATGATTTTCTTGATTTTCAGATGTGTAAAGTGGGCGGGAGGGTGAAGAAAAATCCAGGAAGTTTCGAAGGGAGTAAGACAAACAAAAATGGTGGTGTAACATGTCATGTGATCATCGGTTTATTTATTTCTCAATTGAATTGGGTGTATCTATGATATATATATATATATTTATATGTAGAAAAACACAGAATATTTGTTCAGGAGTCAGGGTATATTTATTATACACTACAGTATATATGTTGGAATTTAGTATATCTATCATTAATTTAATTCAATGCAGTACTTATCTTATTTATAGAAAATTAAGGCAAATCCGGCGAGCTTGTTTGATGGTTTTCGGGATGTATCGATATTAACTATACCCAATCATATCATGAGTCTAACACCCATTGACGAGAGGGGCGATATACGAGGATCTAACCTCCACCAACGAGAGGGTAGGCGTGCAGCTGCCCGACCTCAGACATACAGATTCTCGGAATGGAACAATAGGTTCTGCTCAACAAGGCTGAAACCTTCGCCTGCACCACTAGAGTCGTTCCGGCACTTTTAGTTGTTACCTTTAATAGTGTATACAACGTCTTAGAAACTAGCACTTGCGATACCCATCGGTGTCTTTATGGTAACTAACATGTATTAGGGAAACAATATTGTAAGACAAAGACGATCGTTGCACCAACGCAACTCGGGCAACCGACTAAAGCAAGACGAAATAACTAAATAATTATAATAAATAATAGAAAAATGATAATGACATGCCTAAAGGTTTTCGTTAATAGTTTATTACACACATAATTAAAATATTACATTTTGTGATGAAAGTGTTGATACAGGCCCAGCCCGTGAAGCACTTGCAGAACTCAGCAGAAGACAGCCCAAGTGTTAGGCACAAAGAATGGGTAACATCAAAAAGTTAGAAATGAAATGAAACAAATATCAAAAGAGTGATCTGTGTTTTACAGTAGTAAAAAGGGTTTTTTAACTACCTCCAATTCAATGCATTGTAAGCTATACTAATTTTAATTAACTTATGATCCACAAATACATATACATAAACTAGAATTATTAAGATCCATAGAAAATCGGTTAACAGTAATCTGGTCAACATAATAAAAAAAATTTGTTAAGATCTATGAAAAGTGTTTTTTTTTTTTTTCCTTTTAAGCTATGTTAATGGCTTATTCGGACAAACTATATAAATTAACCTATCAGTGAACAAAAAATAATTTAGGGGGAGAGGAGTGGTCGATGGCATGGCAAACGGCATGGCATGCCGCCGAGGGAACACCGGCGCCAACCTGACGGCATGCCAGCGGCATGGAGTCCAACGGCATTAAAGCCCTGCGAGGGATGGACGAATGGAACGTTGGAGAGGAGCGTGGGGGAGCGGAGTGGGGGTGGGGTCCAGCCTATTTTGACCGTTGAACATGATTAAAAAAAAAAAAAAAATTCCCCTACCTATTTATCTATAAAAATACACCTCTTTTTTAACCAAAAAAATCACCAAACAAAACCATATCTTCACACTTTCACCCAAAAAAACACCACACTACCAAAAAATGGATTCCTCTTCCTCATCTTCTTCATTTTGTGTTCCACCGGAGTTAGACGATTCGTCTACGGGGAGTACTTTTCAGTTTTTTAATCAAGTGTACGCCGAGCTTGAAGATACCGGCACCTCTTCCGACACTCGTAGGTATATCGATCGAGACCGAGAAGAAGCTCACGCGATTCTAATGCGTGACTACTTCGTTGAAGACTCAAAGTTTGACGAACCATTTTTTCGTCATCGTTTTCGCATGAGCAAGAGGTTGTTTTTGAAGATTGTTGGTGATATTGAAGCTAAATTTAGTTACTTTCAAGAGGGGTACGACGCACGGGGTAAAAAAAGTTGCACGGCTCTTCAAAAGTGCACATCGGCGATCAAGCAACTGTCTACGGGTGAACCTTCAGACGCGTATGACGAGTATTTATGTATGGCTGCCAGAACGGGACGCGAGAGCATGGAGTACTTTTGTGATGCGGTCATCAATTTATATCAAAAGGAGTTCTTACGTAGGCCGACATCTCATGACGTTGCTCTCATCACACAAGCTCATGAAGAAAGACACCACATTCCAGGAATGCTTGGTAGTCTTGATTGTACACACATCGAATGGAGGATGTGCCCTAAACACTTAAAAGGGCAATACACGAGGGGTGATCACAAGGTACCTACTATTATGATTGAATGTGTTGCTTCGTATGACTTGTGGATTTGGCATTCGTTTTTCGGTCCTGCTGGATCAAACAACGATGTCAATGTTTTGCAGCAGTCGCCGTTGTTTCAAAACGAGCGTAATGGATCCGCGCCAGACAGTTCATTTAGCGTAAATGGACATGATTACAAACGTGGTTACTACCTTACCGATGGAATCTATCCTAGGTGGGCTGCGTTTGTTAAAGCTTATCCGCATCCAGTGGAACAAGATGAAAAGAAATTTAAAAGACTACAAGAGGCTGCAAGAAAGGATGTTGAGCGGGCGTTTGGTGTTCTCAAGGGAAAATGGAAGATTTTGGACCGTCCCCTCCGGCTATGGACAAAGGAGAAGATTGGAAAAGTCGTCGCTGCGTGTACTATACTACACAACATGATCATCAAAGACAACGGGCGGGCAATATCACCGATTCATATTATGGATCCACCGGTGCCAATAGTTTATAACCCGGAAGCAAACCGGGAGTTACAGGACGAGGACGTGCATCATCGGCTCCGATATGATCTCACGGCGCATGTATCGGCTTTAGACTTATCATACCTTGACGATCCAGCGATGCAGCCACCATCAGTTGCGAGTTTGATTTAGTTGTCTTCGTTATCATGTAGAATTTAAATTTCGGTTTATGCTGTTATGTACTTTTTAATTTATGTTTATGTAATGTTTAGTTTAATTTTAATGAAATATTTAAGTTTTTATTAAAAAAGAAAGTGTTTGATTAAATTAAATGAAAAAGAAAAAAAATAAAATTTGGGAGGGTTGAGAAGGTCATGAATGCCATTGAAAATGGTTGGGAGGGATGGTTGGGAGGGTTGAAAAAGAAAATTGAGTTGGAGGTATTTGATTGGTGGGATTTGGGAGGGATGGAATTTTGGGAGGCATGACTCCTCTCCCCCTTATACATAAGCCAATCCATACACGTACTACCAGACTACCTAACTCATCATGAGTCGGTACTCAAGTTGTTTGACTCGTTCATTTTATCATCTATAATCAAATGATTGTTTTCCTCAAAACCGGGAAAAATTGCCTAAGAATATAAGCAAAACAAAACGCATTAAAGATAAAAAGAAAAAGTGAAAAAAGGATAAAACAGTTGTATCTGATTAAAACATGAACAAAAAAACTTAAAATCAAACATGAAAAGCAAAAACCAACATTTAACCAATTGAGGCAACATGGTGACAATGTTCAATAATGCCTTTTCAAATCTAATCTATAGTCAAATGATCTTTTTCTAGTAAATTTGAACATTATGATTATGAAGATTTAAAGATACTTTTTAATTTTTGAAAATAATATTTGGACTGGATTTTTGAGGCTGATTTCATTACAGATATGCGTGATTCGAGTTCCGCATATTATCCAATTGAATGTCACTGTTGTTGGAATTCATCTGCCCAAGACACATATTAAATTGACGTGGCTAGTACGTGATGATCCAAGTCGGGTCATACCCAATAACAAGCTAGACAAACACTGACGATATTTATTTATATGATATGATCTTTAAATAAATATAAATACTTGAAACATTTAGAAAGTGGTTTTCTAAATAATTGCACTTGAGATATGTAAATAAATTATATGGATGATTTATTTTGAGAGAAATGTGAATATGTTTATTTGGAGAAATAAACATTTATATGTGTTGTGTATAATATATATAACATGTTACATAAGGTATGTAACAAGTTACAAGACTTTTATATAAAATGTTTTATATAAAATACAAGTTTATAAAATTTGTAGAAAATGCCCATGTGATGGACTAAGGGGCCGGCCCCCCCTCCCCATGTGGACATACATGCAATTCAACACTTGTTGTCTTGCATGCTACACAAGACATAAGACACTACACACTCAACATAGAGTGTATAACCAACACAACTCTTACATGCAAGATTTGTAAGAACTCTCTCAACTTCTCAAGAGAAACACACTCTCTCTTTTCTTGGAAATTTCGGCCAAAGGGAAAAAGAAGAAAGGGGTTTCAAGTTTAATTCCTAGCACATTTAGGGTGTTTGTTGGAAGCTTGGGGTATACTAGCTTGAGGTTCTTCTAGGTTGAAGACTTGCCACTTCAAGATCATCATCTCCTTCATTCAACCTTCTCATTAGCTTGGAAGAAGGTAGTCTTCTAAACACCCTATGGTTGATGTTTTGTATGTATGTTATTCATATACATGGATCCTTATTGTTTGGGTTTTCTTTTATAAGTTAAAATTGGTTTTAACTACATATGTCACATTGAAATGGTTCAATTTCCGCTGCGTTTTAATATTATAAGGATAATATTACTTTGATAAAAACCCAAAAATCCCAACAATGGCATCTAGAGCCGGTTATATGGATACATACATCAAAAGTTGATATTTTGTTTGGACAAAATCCAATATTTTGGTCATTTGGTTATGGCCAAAATAAATACACAAAAGGAGGTTCCTTTTTCTTGTGTATTTTAGTGTCACAACTTAGCCAAGAGACCTTGTGAATGTTTGTGATGTGTGGATGTGTTTGTTTAATTATTCAATGGTTGTAATAGTTAAATAGGATTTTATTCATTCATTTGGTTATGTAATCTATTTATTTCATTTGGTATGTAATAAGTAGATTAGTTGCATTTTTCATTATAAATGTAATCTCCAAGAAGGCATCAAAAGGTTTGGGGCTAAAAGTTGGAGGCTAATGAGAAGACCCGTAAGTTCTTACTGCGGCGCAGTGGGGGTATGTCAAACCCACTGCGGCGCAGTGGGGATTATGTGGCCGAAGACAGTGAGTTCCCACTGCGGCGCAGTGGGAGTATGTCAAACCCACTGCGGCGCAGTGGGGGATAATGCAGCCGAGACCAGTGACTTACCACTGCGGCGCAGTGGGAGTATATTAGACCCACTGCGGCGCAGTGGGATTATGTCAAACCCACTGCGGCGCAGTGGGAGTATGTCAAACCCACTGCGGCGCAGTGGGAGTATGTCAAACCCACTGCGGCGCAGTGGGAGTATGTCAAACCCACTGCGGCGCAGTGGGAGTATGTCAAACCCACTGCGGCGCAGTGGGAGTATGTCAAACCCACTGCGGCGCAGTGGGAGTATGTCAAACCCACTGCGGCGCAGTGGGAGTATGTCAAACCCACTGCGGCGCAGTGGGAGTATGTCAAACCCACTGCGGCGCAGTGGGAGTATGTCAAACCCACTGCGGCGCAGTGGGAGTATGCACCCACTGCGGCGCAGTGGGAGTATGTCAAACCCACTGCGGCGCAGTGGGAGTATGTCAAACCCACTGCGGCGCAGTGGGAGTATGTCAAACCCACTGCGGCGCAGTGGGAGTATGTCAAACCCACTGCGGCGCAGTGGGAGTATGTCAAACCCACTGCGGCGCAGTGGGAGTATGTCAAACCCACTGCGGCGCAGTGGGAGTATGTCAACCCACTGCGGCGCAGTGGGAGTATGTCAAACCCACTGCGGCGCAGTGGGAGTATGTCAAACCCACTGCGGCGCAGTGGGAGTATGCAAACCCACTGCGGCGCAGTGGGAGTATGTCAAACCCACTGCGGCGCAGTGGGAGTATGTCAAACCCACTGCGGCGCAGTGGGAGTATGTCAAACCCACTGCGGCGCAGTGGGAGTATGTCACCCACTGCGGCGCAGTGGGAGTATGTCACCCACTGCGGCGCAGTGGGAGTATATTAAACCCACTGCGGCGCAGTGGATTATCAAAATGAAGAAATTTGCACAAATCACATCACAAAAGGTTACTTGAAGCATTTGGATGCAAGATCAAGTGGGAGCTCAACTAACACAATATTTTGTGTTACTTTGTCCCTTAGGTTGAGACCTTTTGACCCACTTGTTTCGGCTAACAAGTGTGGTCAAAATAGTTGGCTAATGTTGTGCACTTATTATTATGTTTGTCTTGTTTGTTTGGTTGTTTATTATTTTGTCATGTGGATGCTTAAAAACCAACAAACTAAAAGACACACATAAAGATTAAAATTGGTTTTAATATTGACATTAACTTGGTAAAAATAAAATGGGTTTTATTAAAAGTTAATGGTCACAATTATAAAAATGGATTTTATAAAAGAACCTTGAAATTTGGATTTCGAAATTCATTATGGTACATAGTTTTTAACTAGAATATAAAAACTCAAACGACCCTTTAAAAACAAGTTAAACGCCATCCTTTTATACAACACTTAATTATTTGGGAACTCTTTGTAGGATAAAGGTCACCTAACCATCATTTAAATGTAACGTTGGATTCTAGGTTTTAATTATTAATTGTCCATGGGACATAAAAGGGTATTGACAATTAAAATTTATATTTGATATCGAAAATACTAATAAAGAACTTTGTTAATCTTGTAGATGGCCGCTAACAATGCAATTAACCCCAACCAAAACGTCCATAATTTTTCACTAAGATCCATCCTTGAAAAGGATCGTCTAAACCAAAACAACTTTGTGGATTGGTTTCGTAACTTGAGAATTGTTCTCAGGCACGAAAAGAAATCCTATATTTTAGACGATCCTATTCCTGATGAGCCCGAAGAAACTGATGTTGAAGCCTATAATGATTGGGTTAAATATGTCGAGGACTCCGTGCAAGTTAGTTGCATAATGCTAGCGAGTATGACTCCCGAACTCCAAAAGGAGTTCGAGCACCATGGGGCATACGACATGATTACCCAACTCAAGGAAATGTTCCAACAAAAGGCAAGGGCTGAACGCTTCGAAACGGTTCGAGCACTTCATGCATGTCGCATGGATGATTCACAACCCGTATCAACATATGTTCTTAAAATGAAAAGCTACATTGATCGCCTCGAAAGGCTTAATTGTCCCGTCTCAAATGAGTTAGCTACGGATATGATCCTTAACTCATTATCTAAGAGATTTGAAACTTTCGTGTTAAATTATAACATGAATGGATGGGACAAGACCGTTTCCGAGCTTCATGGGATGCTCAAAACGGCCGAGGCTAGTATGGGAGGAAAAGTTCAACCCGTTCTCATGATCAATGAAGGCGGAAAGAAAAGGGCTTACTCCGGACCCAAGGCAAATGTTGCTAAGGGAAAGGGTAACTACAAAGGGAATTTTAAAGGCAAAGGAAAGGGAAAAATGGATACCCAAAAGGCGAAGAAGCAAAAGGTTGCTGTCAATGACCCATGCTTTGAGTGTGGGGAGGTAGGACATTGGAAACGTAATTGTCCAACCTACCTCAAAGAGTTAAAAGCTAAGAGGGATGCAGGGCAAACCTCAGGTACAATATTTATGATATATATTGAGCTTAATACAGTTTTTTCTTACATATGGGTATTGGATACCGGATGTGGAACTCATATTTGTAATATGTTACAGGGGTTCATAAGAAAGAAGCACATCAAGAAGGGAGACATTAGTCTCTTTATGGGCAATGGTGCATTGGTGCATGTTGAAGCCCAAGGAGACTATCTTTGAAACTTCCAAATGGTTTGGAAATTGTATTGAACAATGTTTTGTATGCACCTAGTTTGACTAGGAGTATTATTTCTGTTTCCCGTTTAAGACATGTTGGATATGATTTTAATTTTGTTAACAATGATATCCATGTTTCTTTGAATGATGTATTTTATTTTAAAGCTATGCCTTTAAATGGTATTTATGAATTAGTTCATGAAAACCAAACTAATGATAACTCAATGTACCAAGCTACCACCAAGAAACTTAAATTAGATTTAAGTGAAACCTATATTTGGCATTGTCGTCTTGGCCATATAAATAAGAATCGCATACTAACACTTCAAAAGAATGGTCTTTTGAAAACAAAATCAAGTGATTCATTTAATGTATGTGAATCTTGTTTACAAGGCAAGATGACTAAAGCACCTTTCAAAGGCACAAATGAAAGGGCAAAAGATTTATTAGGTATCATACATTCGGATGTATGTGGTCCTTTTAAGCCAATGACTAGGAATGGTGAAAGATACTTCATTACATTCACCGATGACTATAGTCGTTACGGTTATGTATACTTATTAAAACATAAGAGTGAAGCTTTTGAAATGTTCAAAAATTTCAAGAATGAAGTAGAAAACCAACTCAGTAAGACAATTAAAATTCTTCGTTCTGATAGAGGAGGTGAATACCTAAGTGATGCTTTTCAAGATCATCTGAGAAGTTGTGGGATTGTCTCACAACTAACTCCACCTGGAACACCACAACATAATGGTGTGTCTGAAAGGAGGAATCGAACTCTATTAGATATGGTTCGTTCCATGATGAGTAAAAGCTCACTACCTCTATCATTTTGGGGATATGCCATAATCTCTGCTGCCCGAATTTTAAATATGGCTCCCACCAAGAAAGTGGAGAAAACACCTTTTGAAATATGGCATGGAAGAGTTCCATCTTTATCATATTTAAAGGTATGGGGTTGTGAGGCTTATGTAAGACATGATGCCTCAAACAAATTAGAGCCCCGATCCACTAAGTGTATCTTTGTAGGATATCCCAAAAATGATTTGGGATATTATTTCTACAATCCTAATGAGCAAAATGTATTTGTTGCTCGAAAGGCTGAGTTCTTGGAAACTAAATTCCTTATGGAAGGAACTAGTTCCAGAACAGTGGAACTTGAAGAAGATCAAGAACCACTGACAGATACACACTTGGGTGACACTAGCATTCAACAAAAGGATGTTGAAGATGATCAAAGGGTTGATCAAGACACACAAAACGTTCGTAGATCTGGTAGAGCTACTTATCCACCTGAGAGATATGGATTTCTCGTGGATGAATGCTACATGGTAGTTCTGATGAACCTACCACCTACCATGATGCTATGTCCAAATCAGATTCGGACAAATGGCTAGAGGCCATGAACGCTGAGATGCAATCCATGTATGACAACCAAGTTTGGGAATTGGTTGTTGAACCTCCTAATTCCAAAGTAGTTGGAAGTAAGTGGGTGTTCAAATTGAAACACGATATGCATGGAAACTTGAGTACTTATAAAGCTAGACTTGTAGCAAAAGGTTTCACTCAAACTCGAGGGGTCGATTATGATGAAACTTTTTCGCCTGTGGCAATGCTAAAGTCTATTAGGATATTATTTGCCATAGCCGCACATTATGACTATGAGATATGGCAAATGGATGTAAAAACCGCTTTTCTAAATGGATATCTTGAGGAAGATGTCTATATGGATCAGCCTGAAGGTTTTGTCGATCCTAAGCATCCTAATAAAGTATGCAAGTTAAAGAAATCAATCTATGGATTGAAACAAGCATCAAGAAGCTGGAATCGTCGTTTTGATGAAGAAGTCAAGAAATTTGGCTTCATCAAAAACGCTGATGAAGCTTGTGTGTATAAGAAGGCTAGTGGGAGCATCATTACTTTTCTAGTATTATATGTCGATGACATTCTACTATTTGGAAATGACATTCCAACCTTGGAAGGTGTAAAAGCCTGGCTTGGAAGTTGCTTTTCCATTAAGGATCTTGGTGAAGCCGCCTATATTTTGGGAATAAGGATCTATAGGGATAGATCAAGGCGCTTAATAGGTTTGAATCAAAGTGCATACATAGACAAGATCTTGAAAAGGTTCAAGATGGAAAACTCCAAAAAGGGTTTGGTGCCTATTCAAAGAGGAACTATATTGAGTACTTCTCAATCTCCCAGCTCAAAAGCTGAGCAAGAAAGAATGAGTGGAATCCCATATGCATCTGCTATAGGATCCATCATGTATGCTATGATATGCACGAGACCGGACGTGTCATGCGCTTTAAGCATGACAAGTAGATACCAGCAAAATCCAGGTGATAGTCATTGGATGGCCGTCAAATATATATTGAAATATCTTAGAAACACTAAAGATATGTTCTTAATATATGGATCTGGTGAGGAGGAACTCGTTGTAAAGGGTTACACGGATGCGAGTTTCCAAACTGATCGAGATGATTCTCGATCACAATCGGGGTATATCTTCATTCTAAATGGAGGAGCTGTTTCTTGGAAAAGCTCAAAGCAAGATGTGGTTGCATTGTCCACTACAGAGTCTGAATACATCGCCGCTTCTTTAGCAGCACAAGAAGCTGCATGGTTGAAGAAATTCATTGCCGATCTAGGGGTTGTTCCTTCCATTCAAGGACCCCTAGAAATTCTTTGTGATAACGAGGGTGCGATTGCTCAAATCAAGGAACCTCGTGCACATCAAAAGACTAGGCACATTGAGCGGAGATTCAACTACATAAGGGATGAAGTTGAAAAGGGAAAGATATGTATTCACAAAGTTCACACCGATCAAAATGTTGCGGACCCACTCACGAAGCTCCTTGAAAGGCCTAAGCATGAGAGTCATACTTGTGCCATGGGACTTCGATATTCTAGTGATTGGATTTGATCTATTTTATGTATTTGGATATTGGAACACTTGTATTTATTAACACTATTTATATGAATATTGGTATTATGCATTTAAATTGTGTTATGTTCCATTTTTGCATGTTTAAATCCATGAATAAGTTAATTATTCTAAATGTCCGTAGTCGATCATATTTGTGGGAACAAATATGAATGTAAGATTATTATGAACTTGGATTGGTAGATATTCAAAAGGTTTTGAATATAGAGCAAAGTGTTGCTACCAAGGTTCATAGATATTTGTGGGATACAAATATTGGACTGACCTGCAATCAAGCATTACTACATGGAATCTCTGTGATTGATCATAAGTAATCTTGAGTTTAAAGGCGGATATCATTGTATCCTCAGACCTGAGATACATATTGGGTCTTGATATTCACTGAATATTATACTTTGACTTAGTTCTTCGCTGTTCTGAAACATGGCAGTACATAAGACTAAGCTCAGGTATGATATAAGGTGATTGTGAGAGACGTATGTAGTCGAGATGGAATTTGTCCCTCTTATTCGTTGAGAGTAAGATGTCTAAGGCCTGCTACAAAGTTAAATCAATAGAGAATGATCACTCTGTGTCTCTAGGATTTAACAAGACATCTGTGACAAAAGGATAAATGATCGATTCACCTAAATCATTTCAAGTAAGGGACTTGAAGAGGATGATGTTATTGAATGGCACTTCGTCATACGTATTAGGGGTAGCAAACCGTTGTTAGGCGGTATTTGCTGCTTGCGTCAATCTTCTATGAATCTTGTGCAAGTGGGAGATTGTTGGAATTCATCTGCCCAAGACACATATTAAATTGACGTGGCTAGTACGTGATGATCCAAGTCGGGTCATACCCAATAACAAGCTAGACAAACACTGACGATATTTATTTATATGATATGATCTTTAAATAAATATAAATACTTGAAACATTTAGAAAGTGGTTTTCTAAATAATTGCACTTGAGATATGTAAATAAATTATATGGATGATTTATTTTGAGAGAAATGTGAATATGTTTATTTGGAGAAATAAACATTTATATGTGTTGTGTATAATATATATAACATGTTACATAAGGTATGTAACAAGTTACAAGACTTTTATATAAAATGTTTTATATAAAATACAAGTTTATAAAATTTGTAGAAAATGCCCATGTGATGGACTAAGGGGCCGGCCCCCCCTCCCCATGTGGACATACATGCAATTCAACACTTGTTGTCTTGCATGCTACACAAGACATAAGACACTACACACTCAACATAGAGTGGATCACCATCACAACTCTTACATGCAAGATTGTAAGAACTCTCTCAACTTCTCAAGAGAAACACACTCTCTCTTTTCTTGGAAATTTCGGCCAAAGGGAAAAAGAAGAAAGGGGTTTCAAGTTTAATTCCTAGCACATTTAGGGTGTTTGTTGGAAGCTTGGGGTATACTAGCTTGAGGTTCTTCTAGGTTGAAGACTTGCCACTTCAAGATCATCATCTCCTTCATTCAACCTTCTCATTAGCTTGGAAGAAGGTAGTCTTCTAAACACCCTATGGTTGATGTTTTGTATGTATGTTATTCATATACATGGATCCTTATTGTTTGGGTTTTATTTTATAAGTTAAAATTTGGTTTTAACTACATATGTCACATTGAAATGGTTCAATTTCCGCTGCGTTTTAATATTATAAGGATAATATTACTTTGATAAAAACCCAAAAATCCCAACAAAAACATTAATTCCAACTACTAACTACTAACTACTAACTACTAACTACTAACTACTAACTACTAACTACTAACTACTAACTACTAACTACTAACTACTAACTACTAACTACTAACTACTAACTACTAACTACTAACTACTAACTACGAATGCTAACTACTAACTACTAACTCGTTGTTAAAAAAAAAATTGATACATTAATCTCATCTTATGTGTGCGGACACATACTAGATAATCCTTATAGTTAACAAGTCATCAATCTATTTTGGCTAAGAAAAGAATAATTACATTACATGCTGTGAATTAACAAAGTTAGATTAAAAAAACAAAAACTCTAAAACAACAAAAAGACTACCAACATAAACATTTGATCAAACCATAATCTAAACACATATCCATGATGCTTCCTTGAACTCCAATTACTTTGATATAAAGTAGTGTTCATATCCCAATTGAATGTCACTGTGGTGACTCGAATGCTAACTACTAACTACTAACTCGTTGTTAAAAAAAAAATTGATACATTAATCTCATCTTATGTGTGCGGACACATACTAGATAATCCTTATAGTTAACAAGTCATCAATCTATTTTGGCTAAGAAAAGAATAATTACATTACATGCTGTGAATTAACAAAGTTAGATTAAAAAAACAAAAACTCTAAAACAACAAAAAGACTACCAACATAAACATTTGATCAAACCATAATCTAAACACATATCCATGATGCTTCCTTGAACTCCAATTACTTTGATATAAAGTAGTGTTCATATTTCCACATTCATCTTGATGTTCTTCTTCACCAAAAGAAGTCTTGTTTCCACCATCCATTCTTCTTGAAGATATACAAGAAGGACTTTTAACTTGACTACTTGAAGTATTATTGTTCTTAAGACAAAGCCCATTATTACCTCTAATATCAAGTCTCATTCCCAATCTTTTTACAATATCTTGTGACACCAATATCTCTCCACTAAATTGATTTTGGCTCAAATTTAGTTGTTCAAGATTTGGTAGTGTCACTATATTTGAAGGAACTGTCCCATTAAGGCTGTTACCATCAAGAGACAAAGCAGTCAGATTTTTCATATTTGACAAAGAAGAAAGGATTGGTCCCATCAGCCCACATCTTGAAAAGCTCAAAACTTTAAGCCTACCCAATGACCCAATAAACAAAGGCATCCTTGTGTTTATAGGGTTGTCTTGAAAGACCAAGTATTCTAGCTGATTTAAGCCAGATAAAGATTCAGGTAATGGACCATTTAATGAGTTATGACTTAAGTCAAACAAGACCAATTTGCCCAAATTGCCAAATTCTTGAGGTACCTTACCTGAAATGTCATTATATCCCAAGTCAATCTTTTGAAGATACTTAAGTTGACCAAAAGATGATGGCATTTGACCACCAATCATATTGTAGCTTAAGTCAAAGATGGTCAAACTTTTTAGCCCTTCAATTTCTTGAGGGATTGAGCCATTGAGATGGTTGTAACTTAAGTCAAGCTGTTGTAAATTCATAAGCCCACAAATCCCTTTTGGGATTTCACCACTTAACATGTTTTGTGAAAGTGAAAGAACTCTTAAAGTTTGAATAAGGCCTAAACTTGAAGGAATAGTTCCATGTAGGCCAGAATTTGACACAAGTGCTAAGTGTTCTAAAGATGATAATGAATTGTTTTCAAATAGAGATGAAGATAAAGAAAATGGTGTGGTAGTAAAACAGTTGAACAGAGATAAAGTTTTCAAATATGGAAGCTTGGTCAAGCCTTTTTGAGACAATGTGGCAGTTGGTTTGCATGGTGGGGTTAAGATATCAGTGCCAATATGAATCTTGGTTACATGAAAAATTGTGGGGTTATAATCTTGTTGACCATTTTGATCTTGAGCCATGAGTTCACACTGAACACCAGGCCATGGTGTGTCTGTACATGGTTGTGGGTGCATTTGTGACCATGTAGGGTCATCTAAGAGTGAGCCCATGACTTCATATAGACCAAAAAGCTCATCATCTTCCATGCTAACCATATCATTTTCACCACTACTATTGGTTGCACCATAATTGAATGGCATTGTTGCTAGAACATAAAGCACAAAAAGGAGAAGATGAAAGGAAGAAGAAGAAGACATTTTTGTAAGTATGGAGATGATATGAGATGGGATGCAAACAAAAATGGGAAGATCTGTTCACTTTTATAAAGATTGTGATACCAATGAATGAAAGTTTGGTTTTTGGATGTTTGCAATAAAACCCTTGATGAATATAGATTTCTAGGTTGTACCCACAAAGATGCATTAATGTGCATTTAGCTCCTTATAGTTTTTCTGCTTTTCAAATCATTCAAATAAGGCTGATTTAGTAACAGTATGCTCGAAAATTTTGTATAAATATGATGAGATTTATGTTATAAATACAAATTGGAACGGGTGTGTTTCGTGTCACTGGTGTCAGTCATTGACATGACAGTGGTGGACGTGACAATGGGGATTGGGAACAATGTGTCATGAGTACCCGCTCTTAAGAGACGTACTTGTTTTCAATTCTCCTCTATTTTTGTCATCATCAACATGGCTAGGTTTCATAATAAGAATAGCTTGAATGCGATATATACAAGGACCATTTTATCAAAGAGTTCTAAAATTTTCATTGTTATTTTTAACTTATTTCAAACAAACTTTAATAACTGGATGTTAAATTAAAATCTATGTTTGATTGTGAAACTACTTGGCAAATGCCACTTTGTACAAAGTTACTATGTTACTTAGTGGCATTTCATTCATGGAAACAATAAGGAATTTTTTTTTAATAATTCATTAAATATCAAATCAGGTTTTGATAAAATATTAACCTGACAAAGTGGCAAACCATGTGACAAAATGGCATTGTATTAGAAATTTGGATAAGATTGAATGAAAAGAGAGTAGAGGGGGTGTTAAGGAAAATTAGAAATTGGAATATTGATGTCAGTGGCAAAGGCTGCATGGTCTTGAAAGGCTTCTTCCTTTAGCCCAAAATGGAAACCAGGCCCTCCTTTTGTATGGCAAATCAGGATACATATTGTTCATTAGTTCCAATGTTCACTCAATTTCAAAACTACACTTTATTATCCAAAAACTAATTAATACTCCTAATAATTGAATAAATGTACGGGTATATATGATAATATACACAAATCCTTTTAGAAAGGAAAATTGGAAAAATTATAATCGCGAAATGATAATATATAAAAAATCAGAAAAATATCTCAGTTTAAGCGCATACATTTGAGTTACAAAAAAAGTACCTCCTTAATAACAAAAATAAAAAATCAATCTAAACATTTTACTCGTTTAAATATCGTTGGATAAAAAACATATCATCGAAGCCATTATGTGTTATGGGTGGTGGTCAATTTGGAAATACCGGAATGATGTAGTTTTCAATAATGGAACTCGTGCTAAAGAACCGATCTTCGACCTTATCATTGCTCAATCTTACTTATGGTACTCGAATAGATGCAAACAAAGTCAGATTTCATGGATGAACTGGCTTAACTGCCCGTTGCTTGTTGATTAAATGGTGAAAGTTTCGTGTAATTGTATTACTTTGTATTGTATAACTCTTTCGGTCAGCTAGTATTTTGCTAGCTGTCTGTTTTGTTTTAATATATATTTTGCCGTTCAAAAAAAATATCTATAAAAGAGTAACTAATCAAAACCAATCATACTAGAATTAACTTATACTTTCTCCCTTATTAATTTTGTTATATAAAATGCTAAACTAGTAACTTTGTATATATGTACAAATTTTTATACAAGTGAACTGAAATAATTGTAGTATTAAATACTTACTATTAAAAAATGGGTGATATAATTTAAAAAGATGAGTAAATGGAAGAAGTGATAAAAGTGTAAGAGTGATAAGACATTATATGTTTGGTCTCAGTTGTGTTTCCCTCATCATGTTGATAGTGACTTTCCATTGCATCTTGCATGCTTTCCTTTTCCACCAACCTGTTTCATATATACAAACAAATATATATATATATATATATACAACACATATATAGATAATATTATTTATTTTATGATTGATTGTTTCATATATCAATTCATAAGTTTAATGATGCATGACTCTTTTATGAAATGATTAAACTTTGGAATAGATGAAAATGGTTAAAACAGTTATTACATTTGTTATTTGTACTTTTGTTCTCCTTATTAAAGTTGTCATATGGTATTCTTATACTTTCAAACAAAATATTAACATATGGTTTTTAGAGAGAAAAAAAAAATACATTGAAAGATGTGAATATTTGCAGCTTTTACTGTGAATACAAGAAATAACAAACATTCATTTAAAAACATACTTCCCTTTTGACCCATGGATGAAACGTAAAGTGTTCAAAACAACATGCATGAAATCAATAAAAATCAAAATGACCTCTTTGATTAATGTATATATCATTTTGATCAAGAAATTTCAAGTTTGTTATAAGTAACCGTGATCAGAGACGATTTTGGTGACAAAAAATCACGATATGAACTTCTTGTCGTGAAAGTTTGACATCAACGATTATTAACGAAAATATTTCTTGTGCATTAAGTTCAGATTTGAATGCAAGAAGCGCAATAGCCAACGCCGACCAGATCAGGATTCCATGGTTGACTCGGTGATATCAGAGGTGACTCAGTTCAACACAAAAAATTAATCTTGTATAATATAAGGTTCATAACTTGAATTCCAAACTTTTTGTGTCATGTTACAATTAAGATAGGTTTAAATTTGGATAATGACTGCCAATATGAATATTAATCTTGATAAAATATACAAGAGAAAATAATTATTAAAAAACTGTCCAAAAAGATGAAAATAATTTGAGCATAATTGTGAGGTGTGGTGTTGTACACATATATGGGGAAAGATTCTGTAAATGTGAGCTCATAAAAGCTTACAATGGTCACATGGGAGTACTTACACAGTTACTACTACTTGCAGGCATAGTACACCTGACTGGACCTGAAGCCTGAAGATGTATTATCCTGATAATTCTCATCTTAAAAATATGTGACATTTAAGTTTAGATAACCATACATGATACATGTCATTCTATTATTCATAAAATTCAACAAATAATGCATTTCTTGGGGTAAATTATGCAGATGGTCATCTGCTTATCTTTTCCAAACTTGCATAACATTTGTAACTTTTCACATCCATAGTTGCTAATGCTAAGTTCTGTAAGAAGTATTCGTTAAGAGAAGAACGAATATACAAAAATATTATATATTTTGACAAACGTTAACGTTGAGACTACAAATGTGGAAAGATACAAATGTTATAAGAACGAATTTTGTAACCTGGTACAAAATACATCGAACGCTCATGTAAATAACTCCATTTCTTATAGAAAAGAATAACAGGTAACATGACATAACAAAAAAACAAAACTCAAAATACTATGCTAACATAACATGTTTTTTGGTAGACATTTTTTTCCAGTGGAGGCATTATACCATGATTCCACAAACTCTTACAGATTAGAAAACTTCTAGGTACTATTCTGTTTTTCGAATGGCTACATATAATGAAATCCTTAAGCAGCTTCATCCTGCTCTTTACTTGAATTACCGGAGCCACCAAAACGCTTCTTTAAAGCTGGAAATGAAAACACTTGCCTTGTCAAAAATACATCAAACAAATGCCACGTCTATTTGACACGACCGGATATTACATATGCACACAATGGTAAGTAACATTTTAGGCCAATTCTCAGTTTTGGCAGGGTACATTGTTAACACATAACATCATCATACTTCAATTTGACATCAATATATAGAGTACACTGCGGAAGTATAACTAAAATGAGCGAAAACCAAAGTATGTTGCTAACTTGCTATTGTGCTTATAAAGATGGATGTTTTCTAAAATGAAATCCTTTGTACATTAATTTCTTTTTTTTCCTAATGCATCAACTATTATTAAGCTTCAAAAAAAATATAATATATAGACCACCCAGTCCTCCAATCTGCCAGTAGTAGATGTGGAAAGAAATGAAAGTCAAAACAAATAAGTAACCAAGATACATTAACCTACAAGGCTACTAAAGAGCCACTGTGATGACTATAGAGTGCACATGACTAGCCAGTGAGTTACTATTAATGTTAACTGATACAATAGAATGCTTCAATTATTTTGAGGGGAAAAGAATCTGGGGATGTATGTAACTTGGCAACTTTTACTATTGTATGTATGCACCAAAAATATTGAACGTTGTATGTAAGTATCTCGCTAAATTGAACATTTAATGTAAATTTTTTACGTTGACCAATCAAAAACTTCTACGTGGCAGCTCATATGGTTGCCACGTATACATTTTTACATTAAGTGTTCAATTTAGAGAGATACTTCCATCAAACGTTCAATATTTTTGGTGCATACATACAATAGTAAAAGTTGCCAAGTTACATACATCCCCAGATTCTTTTCCCTTATTTTGAGGGGTTAAGTATCCCGGAGTGTAAGTAACTTTGCAACTTTTTCTATTGTGTGTATGCATCAAAAATTTTGAATATTGTATGTAAGTATCTCGCTAAATTGAGCATTTAATGTAAATTTTTTACGTTGACCAATCAAAAACTTCTACGTGGCAGCTCATATGGTTGCCACGTATACATTTTTACATTCAGTGTTCAATTTAGAGAGATACTTACATTAAGTGTTCAAAATTTTTGATGCATACACACAATAGAAAAAGTTGCAAAGTTACTTACACTCGGGATACTTAACCCTTATTTTGAGTTTTCAATTATTTTGAGTTTTCATTGCATCAAAAAAAAAAATTGTCAAAAGAAAAAACATCCCACAAAAGTGGAAATAGAATAACAGCAAAAGCACAAGTTAGATAAGCAAGGCAGATAAAAATAGTTGAGACGGCGATTTGACCCCGTTTACTTAAGGTAGACACTTTAGGTTCTATTCTAGCTCTAACGGGTCAAGCTTGTCGAAAGTCCTTCCAAATGACTTTACAAGTTTAAATGTATTTAACCATTTGAATTGCTTTATTAACAAATAACTTGATTTTATAACTTTCTTCTTTTTTAAAGACAAAAACATTGTATCAAAAATTCAACATAAAAATGATGGTAAACCAACCTAGCCAACCAGACACGTAAAAAAAGTTCACCTCGTTTCCACCAGTTACCCATGCCAATTTTGCTACCTCTAACAAATATATACTGATATACATATACATATATATAAAATAAAAATAAAAAGAAGATGGAGATGGTCTCAACGACTCACATTTAATAGAAGACCCAGCAAGACAGGTGAGCCTGGACTTGGTATTGACTTCAGCTAGTGGTGTTGGTTTATCCTTGGTGGCCATGCGAACATCCCAAACACGTATAATACCATCTGAAGAAGCAGATGCCACTAAAAATGGTTCACCTTCATCGGTACCCTCAATCTTGGAAAGCACTACTATTCCTTTTAAACGAGCTGAATGTGCATCCTCAATGGAATATGCAACCTTCCCGCTGACTGTATCCCACGCTGTGAGATTCCTGTCCTCTCCACCGGTGTAAAGAAGTCCATTCTGTTAAAAACTTATGGTTAGGTCAGATATTATTAAAAAGTACTTATTTATGCAAAACTCTAAAATAGAATTAAATATATAGATAGAATGCAAAAACTCCAAAAATATTCTCACAGTGGCGTTAAAGCTACATACTGTCGGAGAATCCATAAATATTAACAATGTGAGATATATCGTACTTAATTCACTCCGAAAGTTTGTATGCTACATTTATAAAATGAAATTTACCAACCAAGTCTCTTGGTCACAATTTACAACAGCAAGAGAGCATTTGGAATATTATGTACAGTTCTATTGTATATCTAAACATGCAAAACTCTTGACGAGCATGATGCATATAAAAAAAATCATGTACTCGTATCCCCTTCGGATTTCCTAAGTTAGATTGTACAGGATTATACATGTTTTTTTTTTGAAAGGTGAATTTCGCTGAAAACTTCGTGTCGCGATTCGACAACGGGAGGTCTAGCATACGTTGTCTTAACCGGGTCCGCGCTAGAGAGCTCCCTCGAAGTAGAAATGCCTATTTCAAATACCCGATGGGGGGAAAACCCCCTACTAATCCGCCCGAAGGCACGACGATTAATAGGGGTAAACCCTGCCCCCTCAGACTTGAACCTGGGTATACCCAAGCCAAGCCCTCATAAAGGAACTTAATTTCTTTGTCCTCCCCAAGGCTTGAACACAAGACCTCATACAAGGGGGGATGGCCTTTCAACCATTGAGCCAAAGCTCAAGGACGTACAGGATTATACATGTCGTATGCCAGTATTGTAAGTTTGTAACATTATAGTTATTATTAGTCTAGAAAAGGACACTTGATATAAGTGCAAGTATGATTGGAGAACCAACCATGTCACCCACTAAAGAGGTAAGCCTAATTTAACCTGAAAAGTCATCTAGGAACAAATTTAGTTTCTAATACAATTTGGCATACACACATCAATTGCAACAAGGTTACTATAGTCTATAGGCTGTGACACTGTTCTCATAAAGACAGTGTGAAGGCAATGCAGACGATATCAAAAATCCCAAAAGTCTCAACATTTTCCAATCCACAATACATGCCAGAGATAACACTTACACAAGTTGCAGGACAGGTTGTGATAATAGCAGATTGGGGATTCTCTTTGGTAAAGTCATATAGCTTAATAGCTATCAGCAATCTCATATTACAAGGTGAATTTTCACAACGATATATACTCATTTAGGTCCAAACAAAAAATTGCAAAACTTTACTCAATGCAGATAGGCTTTTGCTTCTTACGTCAAAATCTAGAGTACTATCTTACATTATACATCGTGTTCAACTTGAAAATCTGCTATAGATAAGTAACTATGTGATTCTCTTATGTCATATTAAGTAGCAATACTATTCATCCAAAGTTTTAACTACGAAGTCATAAATTCAACAACTTTCTTCCAAAAGGCAGTTTGAGCAAACTTCAATACTCCCAAGCAATATTTTCTTTTTTTCCCCTGTTGTCCTGGCCTATAATTCAGAAGCAACTTCACATATATGTCTTGTATGTAATTATTCATGCAATCTAACTACGCCAATCAGACATAAATTAAGATAAAAGAATCTAATAACTAGCAAGCGAACCTAATGTCATATGTCTAAAAGACAGGTCAAACCTAATATACAATATGAACATATATCATAAAATGGAAGATCACATCATAGATAATTGTAAGTTTACATTAATAATCGAACAATATTATTAAACTTTAAATCCTTGTGTTACACCTTAAATGCCAACTAGTTATTCACCCTGACCTTATCAGCAGTAATCACAACATTAAGCAGTCAATCATAAATCACTATCTTCCACCACACAAAATAAAATAAAATTCTTGTTTGCTAAAGCTTGACATGCACACTCGATCGCAGAAGGCATAACATGATGTGACTTTGTTTACATATCGAAAGAGCGAATGCAATGCAAAAGCAGGGACAAGCCAAGATCAATAAGTGTTATTCAATCTATGGTTCAAGACATACATATACCTGCAAAAGCACAGTTTTGCAGCACAACATAGTTAAATATACCCATTTGATTTTTCGAAACTACATATACTTTACTAAAGACTCGTAAAGATTTTAGCATTGACTGTTTGATTTTATGCAGACAAGTGTATGATCACAGCACACATAAGCACTTTTAAATCGGACAATCTACCAAAATACTAAGAAACTTTGCTATCCTTATGGGACACCTTGAATTCCAATTTTGTTCTCCAACCTGATGTTGTTAGCGGTATCCACAATGTTTAGCCAAAATTCATAAATCAACTAACTTTACTACATAAAAGATGCTTCTTTAAGATAGATTACACCCCCTATAAGAAGAATCCCTGCTTATGCTAATGTCTTCAGCAATTTCCACACATAACATGACAAAATATGCCAAGAAATGTAATATCATGTATAAACGGAATCTGCTAATTTCCACAGTGTGCGGTATTTAAACATCTCTAGCTAATCAAAAGATAACATAAACCCAATTCATCACATTTAGGGGAGCACTGACCAAAAAGTTAAAAACATTTATACCCCAGAATGTCACAGCATATTATGCTAATTATCCCTGCGACATTAAAATTACAAATTTACAATTACTCTATTATGTAAAGATTTGGTCATACGTTACCTTTTCATAAGTTAAAATTGCTTTATATACCCCATATTGTCAAGGGTGGGAAAATTGGTCCATAAGAGAAGAAGATTATTCAGGACTATGGTTCTTACATGTGTCGAGACACACTATTCTTTACACTCTTACACGTTAAAGCATCATTTTTTCCAAACTAATGCACCATCAAGGTATAAAAAGTTGTTAATCACAACACGTGTAAACACCATACGTCCATACCCCTTTCTACCCTTTTTCCCTTGCGACATTTTCCCCCTTATTGTCAAAACTGTTATACTATGTCACGTTTCTTGACAAATTGCCCAATAAAATAGTACTATATGTGATGTTGTATCGAACAAAATCATGCACCCTATATAAACTAATGAGCAAATGTCATAAAAAGGTACTCTACTCGTACGTATATTCGTTCTACACGACAATTATCTTTAATTGTTAACTTAAGGTACTATACTTAGGTCCAGTTACAACATTAAGGTTTTTTCTTAAGGCATAATACTCGACTTTAAAATTAAGGTCCAGAGAACTACAAACATCCTAAATTTTGAAATCGAACCTAACTAGATTACCTAAAATCAACAACTAAGAAGAATAGCACCCTAAGAATGAACAACCTTATAAGTATGTTACTATGTTGATTACCCTAAAATAATTACACAAAAAGACTAAATAACAACAAATCAAAGAAACCGAAACACGAACCATGCCAGGAGCAAGACAAAGAACTTTCTTTTTGGTCGGCAACTCAACGATTAGCTTCGCATTTTCGGATTCATGAACCGAAACTTTTTCATCCATACCCATAAAAAACTTATCACCCCCAATACAATCATACTCAACTAAATTCCCTTCTTTTTCCATCCTACAAAAAAAACTCCTTCTCCCTCTAACCAAATTCACCATTCCCAAACACGAATCCCTTCCAACTGTCAACGCAAGTTTCCCACTTGGATGCACACACAAATCATTCACCCCTTTTTTATGAACCTTTACAGTTTTCAATAAAACAAACGGGTCGGCATCGTAAAACGACACGTTCCCATCATCGAAACCCGAAAACAGGTTACGAGGGAATGCAGGGGAGGTTTGTGGGGTGTAGAGACAAAGAGTGGTGACAGTTGATGTTGGGTCAGTTAAAGAACCGATTTCTGTTGAGGTTGTGAGGTCGTAGATTTTGATTGTGTCGTCTGAACCGCCGGAGACGGCGACGGTGCCGGAAACGGCGACGGATTTGATTGGGGAAGTGTGTGATGGGAAGGTGAAGAGAGGGGAAAGGGTTAAGGATTCTGTTGAATGTTTTAAAGTTTTGAGCTTCATACCCCAGATGAAACGTTCGTATGATCCTGCTACTATGCTCATTTTTTTTGGGTGGGGGGTTTAAGGTTGTTGATGGTGGGTGTAAACCTTGGAATAGAGGTAGAGAGGTTTTTTAGGGTTTAAGGATCTGCCCTGTTCTTAAATATATGAGCTAGCCTTTTAATTAAAAACTATTTACTCTACATATTATGATTTTATTTTATTTATTAATTCATAAAATTGTAAAATAAAAGAAGTATTAAAGTAAAACAAATAAAACAATATGTTTCTATTCACTGAAAATCACCATGCATCATGAAAATCATCGTGCATAAATTGTTTCGTGAATCTTCGTGCATTAATGATACCATGATCTAAGAATCAAGATCTTGTTCTATTTATTTTACTTTAATACTTGTTTTACAATACTCAACCCCATGAAAACCATTCAAGATATAGCTTACCATTCAAGATATAGCTTTTTGAGAATTTCTCAAAACAAGAAAAAAAATATTCAGAAATTTTTTTATAAGTATTTAATAAAAATAAACAAAATAATAGACTTCTAATTTTGGAACACAATAAAATGATCAATTACGAAAGGAGTTTCATTCAAAAACTAAATTTTCTTTTTCATTGCTCTCTCTAATTTTTTTCTTTCTTTTCAGTATAATTTTATTTCAAAATAAAACTCCTATGTCATTTTTAACAATTAATTTGGGATATTGATGGAAAATATTATCGTCTATCAATGGTACCAATATTACTGAAAGAAACTCGTTGTAAGAGTATGATCTTTCTGGAAAAAAACCGCTTTCTAACCATCAAAATGTCCATTGATCTAAGATCATTGTATGAGTTTTGTTTCATTTACATGTTGGTTCATATATACTATATTAGTCTTCAAGCTCATCCGATTGACGGATAGTCTCAAAATATATATATCAAAAGTAAATATCAAAATAATAAATAACAAAACAGGTGAAAAATAACAAAACACGAACAAAACAAATTTAAAAGAATAAATCCTTTTGTAGTAGAAGAAGAAGCCATAATCAAACTACATTGACAACAAACTAAATTAAAAAAGAAGAAAAATAACAATAACATAACAATTGAATATCAAATAATAAACAAACACGAACAAAATACCAAAAATAGAATTAAAGTGATATAAAAAAAGCCGTATGTTTTTTTTGTTGAGAAATTTACTGAACTTGATTTGTTTATTAAAGATAGAAAGGAGAGGAATAATATGAATGAGAATGATTAATAAAATTTAGGTTAAATATATAATAACTTATTGGGAAAGTTTTAAGGATATTATATATCTTTAAAATTTAAAAAGATTTGTTTTGATAGAAAAATATTTATGATAGAGTTTTAAATATAATTATCTATTTAATAAGCAAATAAAAAATTAAAAAATTAGAAAAAAGAAAGTAAGTAATTAGGAGAGAGTTTTACCAAAAACTTTATGGTGTGTCAAGTGTACCCCCAACCTCCTCTTTTAGTTATAATAGATTATAAAAAGAATAGTCTCATGTTGAAAGTTACATGGGACAAAATGTCTAAAATACCCTTAATGATTATATTATACTATCAGTATCTTCATTTATTTTTAAAATATCTCCATTAACCTTTTACATCAATTACTTTTACATCAATTATCTACACCACTGAACGCCATCTCTATCACCAACAGTCGTCCCCCACCACCACATTTTCGCCACCACGAATACCGTCACATTGGGCGGGTACCGTACTAGTATATATATATCAAACAACATGCACTAATGGTTTATTTAGTTTTAATTTGTCAACTATATATGACAACAAATGCCCATGCCCATGCCCATTTTGGTATTTCGGTTATTCCATTCAAAAAAATGAAAAATTTTATGTTCATATTCATTCATTTAATTAAATAGAAAACATGAATGAGGTTCTATTTTTTTTTTCTTTTTTTAAGGTGTGGATCAATTGATCGCAACAGGGGATTTAACTTACGTTGTCTTAATCGGGTCCGTGCTAGAGAGCCCCTCACCCTCAATACCTTGTAGGAGGAGAAACCCCCAACTAAACCGCCTGAAGGCACGACATTTAATTGGGATAAAACTCTGCCCCCTCTGCAGGACTCAAACCTGCTTCACTGGAGGACTTTTTTTTTGTAAAATTCCTTTTTAAATGTCTTTCTCATGTCTCGAACTCGAAACCTCCAGCATGTAAAGATGGTGCTCAACTACTAAGCTATAATGGGAAATGTTAACTTTAATAAAAGACAAAGATCGTAAACTCAATTAATTAATGAGAGGCATATGTTTTTCAATAGGCCATTTTGAAGTTTTGGTTAGTTAAAAGTAAATTTAACCACTGGATAATGGCCCAGTGGCTAGGGGTATCTTCTAAATTCACTATGTGGGCCCCGGGGGTGAGTTTTTCTCTCAGGTCTCGGGTTCGACTCTGGGGTTTCTCATCTCAAGGTATTTTCCATGAGGAGGGGGTTGGAGGTCCAGCAATTGTCTGGTTAAAATTGCCTCCAACACGTCTGAATCGAAACTAACTTTTTAAGAAAAAAAAAGTTAAAAGTAAATTTAACAATCCAAAGGTCTCTACAATTTATAAAAAATTTATTTAAAAACTCAGTTAATTAAAAATAATCTTTCCAGTGTAAAAGTTCTACAATTTATTAAATTTAATTTAAAGTCAACATGATTAAACTTCACAGTGTATAAACGCCTTTAGGTCTCTCTTAACAATCCCTCATTACTCCTTTTATAAGTTATATAAGTTTTGTATCTAGCATTATGACGCTGACAACAATTTCTCTTACTTATTTCATCGTTTTATTTCGCACATATATATCGAATAGAACCCACACCTCTCATCACTTGCTCATTGTTTCACCGAAGACCCTAAACTGATGAACCTACTGATGAAGTCATGTCCACAATGTAGATTTGGCAAGCCAACCAATAGCTCGCTGTTTTAGAGCCTTAGCATCTCCAATGGCAATATTCTTGCTAATATGATCTACTAAGGACACTTTAGTTTAAGTATGTTACCATTGGATTTTTGAAATGCCTTTTTAGTATGCTCTATCAAAGTGTTTGAGAGCAAATTTAGGGCATAATATTTTGTAGGGCCAACTTTATTATTTTCCTTTCCTTTCTAGCATATGTATGTATATGTATATGTAAATATGAATAAATATTTTATTAATATTATAGGGATGATGTGACAATGACAAGTTAAGTTGTAATATATTGTGTTTGAAATAAAGTTTGTTTAGTGTGTTGGTTTATTATACATTAATTTGTTGAGATAGTTTGTATATATGAAAAAAAAAAAAAAAATTGGATAGAAACTCTCTGATCTTACATATATGATTGGGTATATTGTATATATTATTTCCTATCATATCCTATGAACTGTCAATTTACTTGTCAGTTTGTCAAAGCAAATTTAGTTTGTGGGTGAGCTTCAAAAAATTTTTTAGGGAATCTATGTATGTATATCTCATAATATAGTTTTTTTTAAGAAATGCTAGAGATGCAAACAACTTACAAACAAATTTTTATATACTGAGGTGTCGCTAATGAAATTAGATGAGAGAATGAAAAAAAAATAAAGTTTTAAATCTAATTGTTCCATTGAATGATTAATTTGCAAAAATTTCTTTGTAATTAATTTGTATATCTAGCATTTTTGTTTTTTTTAAGTTTTATATGTTTGATAACAGATAGATTAAATTCCAATATGTTGATTTAGAGACAAAATAATTTATGTATCCCGTATGGTTAGGACTTTTGCATATGGGAAATGATATTCCCACAACACAAATTAGCCATCTACAAAAATAATTGTTTTACACAGTTGTACACTGTGCAGTAAAATACGTACATGTGTTGTTAATGGCTAAAAAGTGTTGTGAGAATATCACTGCCCTTTGCATATCAACCACTACCTAGGAAAACAAAAATTGAAGAAATTAAAAAGAAAAAAAAGGAGTTAATTACACTTTTGGTCCCTGTCGAGGGTTAAAAATTACCGTTTTCATCCCTACCTTTCATATATTACCGTTTTGGTCCAAAAAACTTTGCTCTGTCAACGCTTTTGGTCCAATTCTCGAAACGGACGTTAAATGCCCATCACGTGATCTGCACATGATGGGTATTTTAGTCATTTCATAACACAGGGACCAAAAGCGTGAATACTAAAGGTCTGCACATGATGGGTATTATCTTTTCATTATAATCCATCCAAATTATAAATAATTATGAAAAAAATAAAAAACAAAATTGTTCCAACATTATAATCCAAATTATAAATAATTATGAAAAAAATAAAAAACAAAAGAACAAAACATCAGCTAGTTATAGATCTTATGAATAGGGATGTAATAGGGATGTTCGTGAATGCATGCCACCGCCGCTCAACCACCGTCGGCTACCACCCAGTCGCCGTCTGGTCATTAGCAGGTGGCTTATGGAGCGACTAAGACACGGTAGACACCCCAAGTCGAGCCAAAGCATAAATCTATTTGCAGGTGATCCATCTTGTTCAAAATAAACAATCTTGGAAGCCTTGATCTGTGTCACACCTGCCCTAGACGGGGTATGACGTACATGGATTCACAGCACAAGATATACTGAACGACACAAAATGTTGTCGTTTTAAAATACATTTATATAAAAGCATTGTTCACAAATTTATATTACAATTTATGAAAGATATTATTCTTGAAAACATTTATTTAATATTAAACAATATTAAACAGTAGACAGAGACTTTAGCAAATTGACTTGTCTTTACTAGAGTCTGAGGGTAGGCCATGGTCCAGTATGTTATATGCAGCGGAAAAATGTCCCATGTATAGAGTACCGTCTAATTACCTGAGAATACATGCTAAAATACGTCAACATAAAGTTGGTGAGTTCCATAAGTTTTTCATATAGAAAATATAGTTTCACAAAATGCCAGAGTTCAGTGTGACTATTGCCTTACCGCAATGTCAAATAGTTATGATACAATATCAGCAAAGAGTATCATATGTTTTTAATTAAAATATAGAGTATGAACCACAAGATTTAAAGTAACTATTTGATCACACAATGGATCAAATAGAATATAAGAGTAGATACTGTATACATCAAGTTCTAAGCTCATGAACCGAAACTAGACAAGTGTGTGTTTATTTGCCTCCGAAGTAGGTACCTTGTTCAGGGTACCCTAAGTTTTCCAAATATATATGCATCCGTATCCAGTTGGTATGACCAACACGGATGGGGGTGCCTACCCCAATAGTACTATTCAATATACTCACGTTTATGTTACCATAATTAATCGTTCATGATGGTGAGGACTTTAAGTGAACAGAGCAACTTAGAATCAACCATATATACAAATCTGAAGTACTTGTGTTCATCATAAGCAAATAGTTTGTATTTTACCCCGAAGGTAAAATAAGAAAGTGGAGTTATATAATATATCATATTATGTAAAATTTGTAATCCATATATATATATAAGAAGTTTGTATTTTACCCCGAAGGTAAAATAAATAAAGTGGAGTTACAAAATATATATAATATATATAATTTTGCAAATATACATATAAGTATAACAAATAGTTTTATTTGCATGTATCTCAGTCCCCGAAATAAATCATACAAAAGAATTTAAAAGGGGATATAGAACTCACCTTAGTTGTAGTGGCAATTAACAATAGCATGTAGTGGCAATTAAATGCAACAGATAATCCTTGTGATATGTTAACCTAAAGCACATAAAATATAATTAACACATAATTTATACTAAGGTTTTATTTAGTAATTTATTATCCATCAATTATTATCATGATATATTTTATTCGGATAATAATTATAAGACGTTTTATTTGTATTTTAATTAAACAAGTTCTTTTATTTAATTAACGTATTTAATTTAAAACAACTTATTTTATTTAAATAATTAAATAAAATAATTTAGAAAATCTTATAAATTAATCCATACTTTGTAAATACATTTAAAAATGTATTTCTTTGTAAATACTTACGGTGGTTGTACGTGGTGCATGGAGCCGATGGTGAAGGTGGTGGTCGTGCATGGTGGCAATGGTGGTTCGTGGGAAAGGTGGTGATGAACAACAAGGTGGCAGCGGCGGTTTTGGATTCACGCAGTGGTACGTGGTGGTTCGATGGTGTTTGAAGATGAAACCATGGTGGTTGTTAAAAGGTGGTAGCCGTGAGGTGGTAAGTGGTGATGTTTATGTTCGAGTAGTAGCAGCAGTAGAACTTCATGGTGTTTTGGTGGTGTTGTTTTGATCATGGTATGTATATATATATGTATAGGTGGTGTTGGAGCCGATGGTGGTGTTCGAATGATATATATATATATAACCACGCACACACACTACACACACATATACATATATATGGTTTATATGTGTGTGTGCCGAGAGATAGAGAGTGAAGGAGAAAGGTGGTTTAAGGTGTTGAATCCTATCTATGTAAGTATCTATATATATAGTCAATATATATGTATTGAAGAGGAACTAAATGTAGTGGGGTTGTTCAAAAGAAAAAGAGAAGAGCAAATGTCGACATTTTTGGTTTGCATGAAAGCAAAAATGGGGGTGGGGCGGCATTTCTATCTATATCTATATGTAGTTATAGTATTATATAGCAAGGGGGCGGTGGCTTATGAAAGAAAACAAGAGTAGTATGTCGACATACTCAACAAAGTAAATGGGGGCGGCTGGACTTAGATATTTATATTTAGTGTTAATCATCATTCGCCAGATGTTTAGTCCGTCATTTAGTCTAACTAGTTGTCGTTAAATCGCCAAAATTTAAATATAATCTTATTAAGGCTTTAGACATAATACCTTAACTATTTTAGTTGTTCGTAAGATAGTGTATTAAATAGACAAATTTATATTTAATATGAGGCTTAATACTTAATATTTCTTAATATTTTTGGATTAAATCTTAATTAAAAAAAAATTTAAAAATTTTGTTTATCCGAAAATTGACGATTGTCACATTATCTACCCCTTAAATGAAATTTCGTCCCGAAATTTAAAGTGTATCAAGTAAAACAAAATTTTCCTTATTTACATGTTATCCTCAATGATAATAAATTAATGTTTAAAAGCTGCCTCATTTAATCTACCTAATATATAGATAATAAAATTTCAAAATTCGAATTCACCTTTCTATCTATTTCCTTTTTCGACCGTTTGAACCTGTCTGTTTTTCTACTATATAAACAACGCTACAACACACAATTCATACTACTTTCTTCATACTTAATAACTATTTCTCATTTCTTTATCCCTACTTCATAATCCGAAAATTTCTAGAAAATGTTGAACCCTCTTATAATCTTAGTTTACTTGGGTATCTTACCCTGGTTATATGGCGTGTTACAACTTCCATCGGATGTAGCTATTCCACTCCTAATCGTGTTTATTTTCATCGGTTTACCCCTTCTGTTTTCTGCAACTTGGGTTAACTTGTATGGTTTTTAGATATGTTGTAGTTCTAATTGTTGTATTTCCGTTTGAATAATGTAACGAGTTTTCGTTCGTGTGTTGTACTAATAATGAAATACAACTTTCTTTTATAATGTTCGTCTTATTGTGCTATATCTCTTAAATTCAATAATTAAGGCGATCCACGGGTCAAAGAAATAAATATTATTTAGATCACTCATGAAACAACAGTTTGGATAAAAACTCATCTAGAGATCAAAAATGATTTTAGAAATTCAACGGCTATGGATTCATGTCTTCCTGTAATCCATTTGATTTGTCTTAATGTGATCTATTTCTTATGATATTAAACAACTATTTTTAAACACGATGTGTTCTTTGAGAATTTTTTTTCTCAATCTCGGTAACAATAATTTACAGAGATGGTAAAGTTTTAAAATTTTATCTTTGGTAAAAATAATTCAGTAATTACTAATTACTGTAACAATAATTTACAGAGATGGTAAAGTTTTAAAATTTTATCTTTGGTAAAAATAATTCAGTAATTACTAATTACTGTAACAATAATTGAAATTACTGTAGTTTACGGACACTTGTCCGTTCTTCCACGTCATACTTTCTTTTTATCCTCTATATAATAACACGTTTTGTTAAGGAGAATGCACACAAAATCTTCTTTCTCTATCTCTTTTATTTGCTTAGTTCTTCATCCGCAAACTTGTCTTAAGCTATTCTGTTCATATCCAGTTTGTGTTCTAACAGATCTCCGACTTTCTCTTTGGTAAGCTACCTTTTTGTACTCTTTCTCATCTTAGATAATATACTATCTATTTATATGTTTATATAAAACTTTTATCTTTTAATTCATGTTCGCTTAATTTAATAATATTGTTCCATCGATTTATCATAAGACAATGAAAAATTTCGGTGCCTCTTCGAGTGATCCAAAAGGCAAAAGGCCAATGACTCAAGAGGATCTTGAAGATCTTGAAACAAATAGGGTCAAAAGGATTAAGCAGGAGGCCGTGATGTTAGGTATTTCCTTTGAAGATTACAAGGCGATGGTAGACGAAGATGTCCACCTTTTTGAGAAACAAACTTCTGAAGATGAAAAGTTAGCAAAACTTTTATCTAAATTTTTAAAAGAAGAGGAATCTATCCTTGTGAATCGTCAAATAAAAGAAGATGAAAAGTTTGCAAGAGCCCTAGCTTAGCAAGACGAAGATAATCTCTCTCAAAGGGAGAAGTCCATTTTTGCCATGTCATCTGAAGAAGAAGGAGAAAATCCCAATATTCCACCTCTTAAGAGAAGAAAAAGAGATGCTGCTGGGGGAAGTAACATGTCAGGGTCAAGCTCTGACAGAACTCCCAATTCTTGAAATCAAGAGGGATTTTTATAGAAATATTTGGAATCTGTTATAAATTTTTATAAATCAAATCTTAAGTTTGTCCAGAATGTGTTTTTAAATCAGAATAATATTGTTGATTATGTTTCTTATGTATTTGTTATGTCAATTGTCTGACCAAAACTTATTGTAGATAAGAAGAACTCAATATAATCATGGACGCATGGCAAAACCAGATGATTGGTACTAGTGAATGGGGAACATCAATCGATGATTTTTGCCAAGACTGGCTTCTCCAAAATACAGTACCAACTTCACAGTTAGAACCCTCAACAGAAAATGTCGGTGCATCGTTCCCAACTCTTGTTGATGCAGTACATCATGGAGTTTCATCTCCACTCCCAATGAACCCTTTATATCAAAACTTCTCTTTCGATACACCAGAAGCAACATTTCAGTTGAAATCAACATCCCAACCGAAACCATCATTCCAACCAGAATCTTCCGAGGAGGGTAACAGGGCACCAGGCAAACGTCCAATGTCAGACTCGCCCACACTATACCCCAATCCAATTAGTGACACATATTATGAGGTCTCAACCTCGAACAGGGTGGAACCGGTTGATACGATAATAAATCATGGACCAGAGTTTGAGAAGCACGTAGAAGACTCATGGGCTTATATTTGCAAGCTCTATAGTCGTAAGAAAAAGTCCACAAAAGTATCGTCCTCGAAAGCCCAAAGAAATGTAAGGTCGAAAAGGTCTTACCAGTTTGTGAAACCTAATACTACTTTGGTAGTATTTGGAGAAGAAATGAACATATCAGAGATGCCATCACCGATATGCTCATGCACAGGGATACCTAGGACCTGTCGCGGGTGGAGTACAGAGGGACGGACCTCCACTTGTTGTACAGCTACTCTTTCCATGTATCCGTTGCTAACATATGTCGGGCCAAGTCGTATTGTAAGGTTGCCGGGGAGAAGAATGGGTTGTAGTACATTCTCAAAGGTCATAGAGAAATTATTGTTAGCAGGATACGATCTCGATTGTCCAATTGACTTGAAGGATCATTGGGTTAAACATGGGACTAACATGTATGCATTGAATAGATAAATGTGTGATCTTCATAGATTCAGGAATTTATTGTACGTATGTTTATATTTAATCATAATAGAACTTTCACAACACTAGGCATTTAGTGCGGTTGGCTAAATGTAAAAAAAAAAAAAAAAAAAAAAAAAAAAAAAAAAAAAAAAAAAAAAAAAAAAAAAAAAAAAAAAAAAAAAAAAAAAAAAAAAAAAAAAAAAAAAAAAAAAAAAAAAAAAAAAAAAAAAAAAAAAAAAAAAAAAAAAAAAAAAAAAAAAAAAAAAAAAAAAAAAAAAAAAAAAAAAAAAAAAAAAAAAAAAAAAAAAAAAAAAAAAAAAAAAAAAAAAAAAAAAAAAAAAAAAAAAAAAAAAAAAAAAAAAAAAAAAAAAAAAAAAAAAAAAAAAAAAAAAAAAAAAAAAAAAAAAAAAAAAAAAAAAAAAAAAAAAAAAAAAAAAAAAAAAAAAAAAAAAAAAAAAAAAAAAAAAAAAAAAAAAAAAAAAAAAAAAAAAAAAAAAAAAAAAAAAAAAAAAAAAAAAAAAAAAAAAAAAAAAAAAAAAAAAAAAAAAAAAAAAAAAAAAAAAAAAAAAAAAAAAAAAAAAAAAAAAAAAAAAAAAAAAAAAAAAAAAAAAAAAAAAAAAAAAAAAAAAAAAAAAAAAAAAAAAAAAAAAAAAAAAAAAAAAAAAAAAAAAAAAAAAAAAAAAAAAAAAAAAAAAAAAAAAAAAAAAAAAAAAAAAAAAAAAAAAAAAAAAAAAAAAAAAAAAAAAAAAAAAAAAAAAAAAAAAAAAAAAAAAAAAAAAAAAAAAAAAAAAAAAAAAAAAAAAAAAAAAAAAAAAAAAAAAAAAAAAAAAAAAAAAAAAAAAAAAAAAAAAAAAAAAAAAAAAAAAAAAAAAAAAAAAAAAAAAAAAAAAAAAAAAAAAAAAAAAAAAAAAAAAAAAAAAAAAAAAAAAAAAAAAAAAAAAAAAAAAAAAAAAAAAAAAAAAAAAAAAAAAAAAAAAAAAAAAAAAAAAAAAAAAAAAAAAAAAAAAAAAAAAAAAAAAAAAAAAAAAAAAAAAAAAAAAAAAAAAAAAAAAAAAAAAAAAAAAAAAAAAAAAAAAAAAAAAAAAAAAAAAAAAAAAAAAAAAAAAAAAAAAAAAAAAAAAAAAAAAAAAAAAAAAAAAAAAAAAAAAAAAAAAAAAAAAAAAAAAAAAAAAAAAAAAAAAAAAAAAAAAAAAAAAAAAAAAAAAAAAAAAAAAAAAAAAAAAAAAAAAAAAAAAAAAAAAAAAAAAAAAAAAAAAAAAAAAAAAAAAAAAAAAAAAAAAAAAAAAAAAAAAAAAAAAAAAAAAAAAAAAAAAAAAAAAAAAAAAAAAAAAAAAAAAAAAAAAAAAAAAAAAAAAAAAAAAAAAAAAAAAAAAAAAAAAAAAAAAAAAAAAAAAAAAAAAAAAAAAAAAAAAAAAAAAAAAAAAAAAAAAAAAAAAAAAAAAAAAAAAAAAAAAAAAAAAAAAAAAAAAAAAAAAAAAAAAAAAAAAAAAAAAAAAAAAAAAAAAAAAAAAAAAAAAAAAAAAAAAAAAAAAAAAAAAAAAAAAAAAAAAAAAAAAAAAAAAAAAAAAAAAAAAAAAAAAAAAAAAAAAAAAAAAAAAAAAAAAAAAAAAAAAAAAAAAAAAAAAAAAAAAAAAAAAAAAAAAAAAAAAAAAAAAAAAAAAAAAAAAAAAAAAAAAAAAAAAAAAAAAAAAAAAAAAAAAAAAAAAAAAAAAAAAAAAAAAAAAAAAAAAAAAAAAAAAAAAAAAAAAAAAAAAAAAAAAAAAAAAAAAAAAAAAAAAAAAAAAAAAAAAAAAAAAAAAAAAAAAAAAAAAAAAAAAAAAAAAAAAAAAAAAAAAAAAAAAAAAAAAAAAAAAAAAAAAAAAAAAAATATGCTACCATAAAGCATCCTATATCAAGTAGTCAGGTAAAGATTATAACAAGTAGTCAGGTAATGATTATAACAAGTAGGATTATGCAGCGGATATTTCTAAATAGGGTTATAGTCTAGGTCCGTCAAATAAGGTTATAGTCTAGGTTCGTCAAATAAGGTTATAGTCTAGGTCCGTCAATTTGCAACCTAGTTCACTATAACTTATGCTCTGATACCAATCTGTCACACCCGCCCTAGACGGGGTATGACGTACATGGATTCACAACACAAAATATACTGAACGACACAAAACGTTGTCGTTTTAAAATACATTTATATAAAAGCATTTTCACAAATTTATATTACAATTTATGAAAGATATTATTCTTGAAAACATTTATTTAATATTAAACAATATTAAACAGTAGACAGAGACTTTAGCAAATTGACTTGTCTTTACTAGAGTCTGAGGGTTGGCCATGGTCCAGTATGTTGTATGCAGCGGAAAAATGTCCCATGTATAGAGTACCGTCTAGTTACCTGAGAATACATGCTAAAATACGTCAACATAAAGTTGGTGAGTTCCATAAGTTTTTCATATAGAAAATATAGTTTCACAAAATGCCAGAGTTCAGTGTGACCATTGCCTTACCGCAATGTCAAATAGTTATGATACAATATCAGCAAAGAGTATCATATGTTTTTAATTAAAATATAGAGTATGAACCACAAGATTTAAAGTAACTATTTGATCACACAATGGATCAAATAGAATATAAGAGTAGATACTGTATACATCAAGTTCTAAGCTCATGAACCGAAACTAGACAAGTGTGTGTTTATTTGCCTCCGAAGTAGGTACCTTGTTCAGGGTACCCTAAGCTTTCCAAATATATATGCATCCGTATCCAGTTGGTATGACCAACACGGATGGGGGTGCCTACCCCAATAGTACTATTCAATATACTCACGTTTATGTTACCATAATTAATCGTTCATGATGGTGAGGACTTTAAGTGAACAGAGCAACTTAGAATCAACCATATATACAAATCTGAAGTACTTGTGTTCATCATAAGCAAATAGTTTGTATTTTACCCCGAAGGTAAAATAAGAAAGTGGAGTTATATAATATATCATATTATGTAAAATTTGTAATCCATATATATATATAAAAAGTTTGTATTTTACCCCGAAGGTAAAATAAATAAAGTGGAGTTACAAAATATATATAATATATATAATTTTGCAAATATACATATAAGTATAACAAATAGTTTTATTTGCATGTATCTCAGTCCCCGAAATAAATCATACAAAAGAATTTAAAAGGGGATATAGAACTCACCTTAGTTGTAGTGGCAATTAACAATAGCATGTAGTGGCAATTAAATGCAATAGATAATCCTTGTGATATGTTAACCTAAAGCACATAAAATATAATTAACACATAATTTATACTAAGGTTTTATTTAGTAATTTATTATCCATCAATTATTATCATGATATATTTTATTCGGATAATAATTATAAGACGTTTTATTTGTATTTTAATTAAACAAGTTCTTTTATTTAATTAACGTATTTAATTTAAAACAACTTATTTTATTTAAATAATTAAATAAAATAATTTAGAAAATCTTATAAATTAATCCATACTTTGTAAATACATTTAAAAATGTATTTCTTTTTATTATCAAATAATTTAAGTTATTAACATTTTTAAATAAACAAAAATCATTATTTTATAATTAAATAAAATATATAGAAAATCTTTATAATTTTAGTTTTTAACACTTTTATAACTATATTTCAAGTTTAATTTAGTTTTATTGTTATAAATAATCCATTTAGTAGTTATTAAATATACTGACGGTCAAGGGACTAAAACTGTAAGAAAGTTAACGGTTTAGGACTAAAACTGTCAGAAAATCTAACGGTGTTTAACGGTCGTCAGAAAATGGACTTGTTTTGTAATAGTTTTAATAACAATCGTTAATGGTAGTTTTAAGTATATATTTATATATATACTTAATTTATATAAATCTTTTATATATATAATTCTATATATATATATAATATATATATATATATATATATTATATATATATACTATATATATATATATATATCTACATATATATGTATATATATATAATTATACTACACACACTCGTATATTTTTATAGAAATACTTACGGTGGTTGTACGTGGTGCATGGAGCCGATGGTGAAGGTGGTGGTCGTGCATGGTGGCAATGGTGGTTCGTGGGAAAGGTGGTGATGAACAACAAGGTGGCAGCGACGGTTTTGGATTCACGCAGTGGTACGTGGTGGTTCGATGGTGTTTGAAGATGAAACCATGGTGGTTGTTAAAAGGTGGTAGCCGTGAGGTGGTAAGTGGTGATGTTTATGTTCGAGTAGTAGCAGCAGTAGAACTTCATGGTGTTTTGGTGGTGTTGTTTTGATCATGGTATGTATATATATATGTATAGGTGGTGTTGGAGCCGATGGTGGTGTTCGAATGATATATATATATAACCACGCACACACACTACACACATATGATATGATCTCTATATCTATATATATCTGTACGTATATATATATATAACCACGCAGACACACTACACACACATATACATATATATGGTTTATATGTGTGTGTGCCGAGAGATAGAGAGTGAAGGAGAAAGGTGGTTTAAGGTGTTGAATCCTATCTATGTAAGTATCTATATATATAGTCAATATATATGTATTGAAGAGGAACTAAATGTAGTGGGGTTGTTCAAAAGAAAAAGAGAAGAGCAAATGTCGACATTTTTGGTTTGCATGAAAGCAAAAATGGGGGTGGGGCGGCATTTCTATCTATATCTATATGTAGTTATAGTATTATATAGCAAGGGGGCGGTGGCTTATGAAAGAAAACAAGAGTAGTATGTCGACATACTCAACAAAGTAAATGGGGGCGGCTGGACTTAGATATTTATATTTAGTGTTAATCATCATTCGCCAAATGTTTAGTCCGTCATTTAGTCTAACTAGTTGTCGTTAAATCGCCAAAATTTAAATATAATCTTATTAAGGCTTTAGACATAATACCTTAACTATTTTAGTTGTTCGTAAGATAGTGTATTAAATAGACAAATTTATATTTAATATGAGGCTTAATACTTAATATTTCTTAATATTTTTGGATTAAATCTTAATTAAAAAAAAATTTAAAAATTTTGTTTATCCGAAAATTGACGATTGTCACAATCTGGGTGGTGGTGATCTTTGATATGAAGCAGAAGTATTGTCTTTTTATTATCATATGGTCTCGATGAAGAAATAGATCTGAGCAGAGGGTTTCTTTGTAATGGCACAAGTGAACTTATAAAGCTTTTTGGGTTGTATACGAGGAAATATGTTGTTGATTTGTAGGAAGCAAACAAAATGGATATTTTAATGTATGTTGAGTTTTGAATGGCAGTATCAATTTTTAAGGCTAAAAAAGAGTAAATTACAAATTATTGGTTTAGAATTTTTAATGTGTAAATGTCGAATCTTCATTTGGGAATTGATTGGATTTTTGGGTTTTTTAAGGTTTAGACTGTAGATCATTAAAAAAAATTAAAAGTTTGTTTTCATGAGGAAATTTGATGGATTTAGGGTTTTTTGTTATCTTGAAAATTCTGGAACATGAAGAAAGAAGATATGAATATATGATGAAGGAAAGAGAAAAAGTAAAAAGATAATGAAAATGGGGATTAAATTGTGTGGTTGGAGTGTTAAAGGGTGGAATTACGAGATAACAACCTTTAGTATTCACGCTTTTGGTCCCTGTGTTATGAAATGACTAAAATACCCATCATGTGCAGATCACGTGATGGGCGTTTAACGTCCGTTTCGAGCATTGGACCAAAAACGTTGACGGAACAAAGTTTTTGTACCAAAACGGTAATATATGAAAGGTAGGGATGAAAACGGTAATTTTTAACCCTCGACAGGGACCAAAAGTGTAATTAAGTCAAAAAAAAAACTGGGTTAGAAGGCGGATAAAGGCCATAACTGATAGTCAATTTCGCCGGAGAAACAAATCGCCGGGCTGATCTTCATCGTCGGCAGTCCAAATGAGTGAATCTCAAATCCAACCGTCATCTCCACCTGCAGCTGCTGCTACAGCTACTACTAGTCTTACCCCACCAAACGACCCCCCTCCTCGTCGTTTTGATCCCAGCCGCAGTAATCCTCCCACTTTCCCTTTGCATTTAGGGTTTTTATTTTTGTATAAATATATATGTATACTGTATCTATAGAATCTCTTTATGTGATTGATGATTTATTTATTAAAATAAGCAGTTTATTACAGAGTGTTTGTTATTGCTTATCTGCTTTAAAAAATAAGCAAATTATAAACACCCTCTTATTACTAGGCTAGAAATTGTTTTTTTTGTTTCTTATAAAATAAAGGTTTGTGCTTGACCTTTGTTGCTTGATGCGGTATATAATATGTAACGTTTTCTTTTTCGTTTTGTTGTTGGATTAATTGTCTAGCGATTGGTATTATCAAACGGAAAGCGTTGATCAAAGACTTGGCTGCTGTGTACCATGCCGAGTGTCTTGCTTATTGTCAAGAGCTTTTAGAACTCCAAAGAAAATGTGAAGAGGTACGAAACGTTCGTCTATATTCGTATTTTCTGTTTAAGATATGATATAAGAAAATTGAATATTGTTTTTCTTGATTGGGAAACCTAAACATTGTTAGTTGTATACTTGTATCTAGTTATCCTTTTATCGTCGGTATCTTTAACTATGAACCAAATGGCCTTGGCTTAACAGTTATTGTGGATTCACGGTGAGTTATGAACCAAAAAGTTGAGCGTCAAGTCCCATTGGAGACAAATATGTGAATAGCGATGTGGTGCTTGAATACTTGTGTTTCAGGAAATATAAAAGTATCTTTAACTATGGATGCATAGCTGTTCTATTGTAGGAAAAATATTTGATATAGTTGTTTAATGGTGACATTAAAAGGATATGTTTGAGGTACCCTTCATCATTTACAGATAATTTGTTATATATTTTGATGCTGATGGTTCAAACAAGTGAAGTTTGAAAACTTAGGTCACAAATGAAATAGTTCTACCGGGTCAAAGTAATAGCACAAATCTGTAAAATGTATTTATATATCAAGTTGATGCGTGTCAAAGCGGTCACCAGAAATAGCTAAACTTAAATGCTTATCCCATCATGATACTGTCTACACTGATATCCTGTGATGTTAAGTTATAAATTCCGAGAAAATCTGAAGTGAATAGGAAAGGGATCTCTCTCAAGTTCCAAGGTTGAATTCCATCACCGGGTATTCCGAAAACTTGTAATCTAGAATGCACAGAATACCGATGACTTGAGTTTAGTGCTATCTCAATAGCAATAAAGAGTACTTAACAAGTTTAGGAAAACTACACCCCCTATTTCATATGCTACTTTGAGAAAACATCATGAAGGTACAGTTAAGGAATTTAGGTATTGAATTTATAAAACTTCTCTTTAGGCGCACTAAAAAAACTGAACCATTAGCAAGTTACTATCATTATGGATGAGCCACTTTGGAGATTGGACTTCACTTGTGACTTTGTTAGTCGTTATTTACCGGTACTTCAGCTCTGTATTGTACTTGTTACCTTTTCTTTTTAGGATTACATCTTGTTATCATGTTTGGCTTAACAGTTAACAGTTTGATACCAGGATCCATCTGTTTGTGGCGTTGTGCAATGACCATATTCTATCATTTTAAATTTCTTGCAGAGCTACACAGATATAAAAGTTGCAGCAGACCCGAGGAAAGAAACAATGAGGCCTCCCAAGCGACACAAAAAATCACGCTAGGTGTGTTAACTTGTCACCTTGCCTGTTACATATATAAAACCCTAAACATGTAAGCGGGTGAAGTTACATTTTTATGATATGCAAAACTAAAAAGATATCTAGAAAACTTTAAAGAAGTCTGATACTCAACTCTCCGCTTTTGTTTAACATTAGTAGGTTAATAGGTTGCTGGTGCCTGTCTTAGAATAATGGCTATGATATATATCTGAGCTATTATTCTGTTCACTAATCGTTTTCATGCATATAAGGTACACGTTCGTGTTAGGAGCTACCCTGATTATGGATCTACAGCCACGTGCTATATTGTATATAGATGACCATGCTGCAATCAACCTATGTTAGGAGCGACTCTTTTAACTGTTCTGTGGTTATCCGCTTGACTTAAATTTCTTGTCCTGATGTAGTGCCCCTATTTGGATATATTTTCATTTGTAACATGCTTAGTTGCTGACTATGTTGAAGACATCAGGATGTTGATACGACTAAAATCCTCATATTTTCCATGTTGTATCCTACTTGGTAAAAGTGTATTTTGGCAGAACACCTTAATCCCGTGTACCATATAGGTACCAACTAGGTCAGGCCGCACAACCCTAACCCCGGTTAGACACATAGTCTGAAGCCCACTTGGATTTACGCCTTTCTCCCTTTGGGGGATCGAACCCACGCCCATATTTGGTAGAAGCTCCCCAAGTGGCCTCCAGATGTTGTATCCTACTTTGTTCTTCAAAATATACAAATCACAAACATCTTATCCCACACAGTTCAGCACAAGTTTGCTATCGTACAAGACCCTTGTCCGTGTACTATTTTGTCAAGTAACTTGACACATATATAAGACATCATGTTTGGAACTGTTGTTAAATGTTCCAGGCAGTCTTTAGTCCCTATGATGGTATCATATTGCAAAATGGCTGTTAGAGGACTCACAATGGGTTCGTCCCTGTTCGTTCGGCCGCTCGTTCCAGCATCGAGGACGAGTGCACACGGTTAGGTGTGACTCGTCCTCACGCTCGTTCTTGGTAGTCCGTTCCCACAAAGACGAGAGAGATGAGCGTTTGTTTTTTTTAATTATTTTTATTTTTAAATGTAACGGTCAAACGAGGCAAAGTTTTCAAAAAAATGACACAAATAGTCCCTAAAACGGCCAGATTTAAATTTCTTACACATTTTCACTTTTGGTCCCTTTTTATCATTTATATATATAACATCTTTACATCTCTAGTTTTATACACAAAAACACTCTTATAAACATAAAACACACATTCATATATCTAAAATCATCATGTCTTTTCCATTTCCGTCGAGTGCTAACACGTACACTCGACCGGAGTTGTTTGCGAACGACTCCGACGATGAAGAACTTATCACTATAATGGGCGATTTTATCGATTTGGTCGAAAATGGGGAATCTTCTACCCCTCTCACTCGTGTTCATATTCCAAGAGATCGACTTGGTGCAGGACAACAGTTGCTGAATGATTACTTTGTAGAAAACGCAAAGTACCCGCCACACTTCTTTAGGCGGCGTTTTCGAATGCGAAAACAGTTGTTCATGCGTATAGCTAACGATATAGCTTCTTTCTCCCCAGTTGGTGATGAGCCTGTTCCTCGTCATTTTGTTGAGTTCCGAAACCAGCGTGTAGATGCAAGAGGTAAACTCGGTTTTTCTACAATTCAAAAGTGTACATCCGCGATACGTCAGCTGGCGTATGGCAACGTGGCCGATTCACTTGATGAGTATCTACAAATGGGTGAACAAACTTCCAGAGACGCGCTTGATGCTTTTTGTAAGTGTGTCTTTGACCTTTACAGAGAAGAGTACTTACGAAGACCAACAACAGATGATATACAACGTCTCTACCAGAAACACGCACACCTTCATGGTTTTCCAGGGATGCTTGGGAGCATCGACTGTATGCATTGGCCCTGGAAAAGGTGTCCAAAGGCATGGCAAGGCCAGTTCACTCGAGGTGATAAAGGGGTACCAACCATCATGCTTGAAGCTGTTGCATCGTACGATTTATGGATTTGGCAAGCATTTTTTGGAACGACGGGTTCGAACAATGACATAAACGTCCTTAATCAATCACATTTGTTTAGGGAAATCATTGAGGATACGGCTCCGGATACTTCATTTACGGTTAACGGAACCGATTACCAGAAGGGGTACTATCTAGCCGACGGTATTTATCCTGAGTGGGCGACATTCGTCAAGGCTTTTTCATGCCCACAACACCCGGAAAAAAAATAATTCAAGAAGTATCAAGAAAGTGCGCGAAAAGATGTGGAACGAGCATTTGGAGTTCTCCAAGGTCGCTCCAAGTTCGCTGGGCGATCCTTACACACCCCTCAAGGTCGTTTAGTGTCAAACAAGATTCGTCGAACCATGTATGCTTGTGTCATATTGCATAACATGATCGTCGAGGATTCGGGTCATGCAATAACCTCGTATGATCTAGAAATCCTAGCTGAGCCACCCCGTGTACCTGTTCGTACCTTTCGAGAGAGGATGGCGGTCCACGCACGGACCAATAAGGAGCTTCGAGACCGAGGGGTTCACCATGGTCTTCGTCACGATCTTGTCGAGCATATTTGGCGTCTCCCGTGATCCATTGTTGTTTGTCTTAGTAATAATAAATTGTGAAACTATGTTGTTGTTTTTAATTAATAATAATGTGTTGTTTTTTTTAGTATTGTATTGTATGCTTTTTTATTTAGTGGAATTTTTAAGTGTGTTTTTATTAAAAAATTGAAGTTGTATAAGTTAGAGGGTTAAAAGTGTATAATTAAATAGATGGTAGAATATTGGGTTGAAAAGGTAAACTTAAATAAATAGTGGGTCCTAGACTAGTTCTGGCATTGTGGGTGTTTTGGGGAATTAGTCCTTGGTTAGTCCTTGGGCTGATGTGGTGCTGACATGGACTAGTCCTTGGAGAATGAGTGTCTGACACTGTGAGTGCTCTAATAGCAGCAACTGGGAATTGTTTTACAATGACAAAGGGCTTATGATAGATAGGGCCTATCTGTCATACTTACTCTTTGACGGAGTTCGTGAATTTGGGCGAAATGAAACGTAAACTATGTGCTGGACAACCAAAGTTTCCTGCTTAATTAATATTTAGTACATAGCTTTTCTGTAATTTATCTAACAAACTTGTCTGTAAAATTAAGAGAGGAAAAAAGAGACACAAAGAGGTGTTGACAATACAATTTAACCACTGACAAAGGACTCATTATATGATCTGAATATGTTTTAATTCGTCAACAAGCCAGTTCATCTTTCCAATTTGCCATCTGAATTAGCATGTACAACACATCTTAATCGGCAAATTGTCGTTCTAAATTTTCATCACATGTGAAGGATTCACCGTAAGATTGACTGCTGCTTCACATGTTATACAGAAAATGTCTATGCTTATGGAGATTTCATGGTATGAGCTTACCATTGTCTCCCTAAGAGCATCAGTAATAGACTAATGGGTGGTCTATTGGAGAGGTTTAGGGTAATATGTCACCCAACGTCAAACTTTTCATTTTTTTGTCAGTCCATGAAGCTTTAGTAGGAACAAAGTCCATGGATATGGACTAAAGATAGAGAATGCAATGAGATCCATTTACATATATTTGAAGTATGGTAAAGTATGTCATGAACTTTTCACTACCACTTTTCAATAGTTGATTAAAAAAAAGTGGTTAATAAAACTCTGATAGAGCATCACAAAGTCGACATTACATTTGGGAATCATGTAATTTTTTTGTCCATATCCAATTGGGTTTCAACCCTTTCCCTCGACGAACGTTGTGAGACATTGGTTGGGTTAGCCAAGTAGTCTTTTTCAAGTGAACATATTGTGCGTCCATTGTCCTTCGTGATCATGTTGTGTAAAATTACAATTGAATTTTGTTGGTGCTAGATGGTCGTTTTAAGATATTAATGATTCCCCAATGACTTTGAAGCACCTCGTTTAATGCCGTTTGGTTAAAAGAGCAAATTTGCCATTAATTTTTTTAAAGGCCCAAATTTGCCACTAAATAACTATAATAAGACCAAATTTGCCGCTTTTTACAAGATTTTTTTTTATAATTATTTTAGATTTCACACATTAACAATAAACATTGTAATTGTTCGCTTATGTTTTAAATGACGCTTTAAAATATAATTTAAACAATGTGAATTTTGAACTCTTTTATAAAATACATTGTAACATCCTAAACTTCTTATTTAACGGTTGACTAAAGTCGTTAAGTCAACCTAACGTGTCTGTTAAATCTATGGAAGATTTAATGCTTATGTGTGGTTAACGTAGTTTGTGTGGGAGACTTGGATGTCTAACTGACGGATGTAGTAATGTGTTAAAGATGTAGTTTTATGCCTTTTAGAGGTGTTCAAAGTGTGTATCAAGTTGTATATAGTCCATAGAGGTGTTTTGGGCTATTAATATGATCTTATGAAGCCTAGGGACCAAATTTGACATGTGGTGAAAGTCAAAAACGGGATTAAGGTTTAGGAAGGAGTCATTAGATGTTAATGTGCAGAAAAATAACCTCCTTCCCAAGCCCTAGCCACCCCTTTGACCCCCAATCAAAATCCTAGACGAAAATCCTTCGAAAAGTGTGATTAAGGAGTGTTTGATCGAGTCTTTTGCATCCTCATTGTGATCTTCAGGTTGTAAAGGTATAATAACTTTGATTTCATGTCTTTTCAATTATATGGATCATTAGAAAGTGGTTTTAGATCATTGGAGGATCAATTGATGTCGAAAAAACGTTTGTTTTAATAATGCAAATCATGTGTGGTTTATTAAAGAAGATTATTGCATTTTAATGGTCTAAAAATGAAGGATTTTGATGTATGAAAGTCTTGTGTTTGGTTTGAAGTCGTGGGGATCTGGTTTGGGGTATAATCGATCGAAGCTGTGCAGAATCGCGACAGGTTGCGGCGCAACGAAATTACAGAAGTTTAAGTTGCGGCGCAACAAAGTATGTTGCGGCGCAACTGGGGGTTTGGGTTGCGGCGCAATAAGTAGATTGCGGCGCAACTGAAATGCAGGGAGTTAAGTTGCGGCGCAACGTGGGGTGTTGCGGCGCAACTGAAATGCAGGGAGTTAAGTTGCGGCGCAACGTGGGGTGTTGCGGCGCAACTATGTCAGGTTTTAAATGAAGTAACTTTTGAACCTCCAATGCGTATGTCGTTGTCGTGAGTCATGTTTGTAGGTGTGTAAGCCTGAGTTATGATCAAGTAACGTGAGTATGTAGCTTGTCTAATTATCGTTTACTAATTATAGGTAGACGAGCATAGTTGCTTTACACAGTAACTAGTTGTTGATTGTTGTGGGCTACGCAGAGGTAAGATACACTACTTTTGACATGCTGAGGGTTCAACGAAAAGAATGGTTTCATAATTATAACTTCCCAATTGGTAACTTATGTTGTTTATGGGTATACGGGGTTACACGGGAGGTGATATGGGTTATGCAGTTGACCTATGAGACCTGAAATGCAGATGTTGCGGCGCAACTACCGTAGTTGCGGCGCAACGAAATTACAGAAGTTTAAGTTGCGGCGCAACAAAGTATGTTGCGGCGCAACGAAATTACAGAAGTTTAAGTTGCGGCGCAACAAAGTATGTTGCGGCGCAACGTTGAGTTTGTTGCGGCGCAACGTGAAGTTTAGTTGCGGCGCAACGAATCGAAGTTTAGTTGCGGCGCAACGTGAAGTTTAGTTGCGGCGCAACGAAATGAAGTTTAGTTGCGGCGCAACGAAATGAAGTTTAGTTGCGGCGCAACTGAAGTTTAGTTGCGGCGCAACGAATGAAGTTTAGTTGCGGCGCAACGAAATCAGAAGTTTAGTTGCGGCGCAACTGAAGTTTAGATTGCGGCGCAACTAAGTAGTTGCGGCGCAACGAAATTACAGAAGTTTAAGTTGCGGCGCAACAAAGTATGTTGCGGCGCAACTGGGGGTTTGGGTTGCGGCGCAACGAAATTACAGAAGTTAAGTTGCGGCGCAACTGGGGGTTTGTTGCGGCGCAACTCAAGTAGTTGCGGCGCAACGAAATTACAGAAGTTTAAGTTGCGGCGCAACAAAGTATGTTGCGGCGCAACTGTGTTGCGGCGCAACTAAAGTAGTTGCGGCGCAACGAAATTACAGAAGTTTAAGTTGCGGCGCAACAAAGTATGTTGCGGCGCAACGTTGAGTTTAGTTGCGGCGCAACTGAGTTTGTTGCGGCGCAACGTGAAGTTTAGTTGCGGCGCAACGAAATCAGAAGTTTAGTTGCGGCGCAACGAAATGAAGTTTAGTTGCGGCGCAACGAAATGAAGTTTAGTTGCGGCGCAACTGGGTGAAGTTTAGTTGCGGCGCAACTGAAGTTTAGTTGCGGCGCAACTTAGAAGTAGTTGCGGCGCATCTTGAAATGCAGTGTGACGTAGTTTATGTTGTTGTGTGCATGTATGAATGGCTTGCTCATCTAGAACACTAGACTTGCTAAGTTGCCATGTCACGTGCACGTTTAAGGGCCCAAACGTAATGCAGATAATGTGTGAAAATGTTTAGGTTGTGTGATGCCTAAACTAATGATGTGTGAATTGTTTAGGTTGTGTGATGCCTAAACTATTAATGTGTGAAACTGTTTAGGTTGTGTGATGCCTAAACTAATGATGTGTGTAATGTTTAGGTTGTATGATGCCTAAACTAATGATGTGTGTAATGTTTAGGTTGTATGATGCCTAAACTAATGATGTGTGTAATGTTTAGGTTGTATGATGCCTAAACTAATGATGTGTGTAATGTTTAGGTTGTATGATGCCTAAACTAATGATGTGTGTAATGTTTAGGTTGTATGATGCCTAAACTAATGATGTGTGTAATGTTTAGGTTGTATGATGCCTAAACTAATGATGTGTGTAATGTTTAGGTTGTATGATGCCTAAACTAATGATGTGTGTAATGTTTAGGTTGTATGATGCCTAAACTAATGATGTGTGTAATGTTTAGGTTGTGTGATGCCTAAACTAATGATGTGTGAATTGTTTAGGTTGTGTGATGCCTAAACTATTAATGTGTGAAACCGAGCTCGTAAATTTATAATGCAGGGAAGTGTTAAGCTTAACCCGTACTTGCCCTAGCCCGACGAGTGCGTGAACGTAGGTTGCTTGGGTGGCTCCTTGCAACATGGTCATTTAATGCAGGGCGAGTAATACGAGGGGTCTGACCCGCCTCCATATACGGATTACTCCGGGATTGGCATGCCATTCCTTAACGACGTACGATGAGTAGCCTTTTGGCTGATCATCTAGTCGGGTGTGATGCAGGGTACACTTATATGCAGTTAACGAAGATACGTGTGATTATGTGTGATATAAAAGAAGGATAGGCACAATTAGGGTGATTCATCCTAAGTTGGTATGCAGGTTGTATGTGTGTGTGTTATGTGGGTTGTGCCTTAATGTTTTGTCAATAAAGTAGAAATGTTTTAAATGGACAAAGCTTTATAACTTTAGTGTTATCTTACTTAGCTAATTCGTTAGCTAACACTTGTCTTTTGAATGTGTGTTGCTCCCTCAGGTTTAGCATAGCCAAGGAAGACGTAGAATGGAGAGTGAGGAATTGGGTAGAATGCTTGACGAAGACTTTAGCTACCCATAGATGCTACACCTCATTAGATATTATTTACATTTTGATATTATGCAGATTTTATGAAGCACTATGTAGACGGTTGTTTTGTGTAGGGCAACCGTTGGGTTTTCATTTAGACGTTTTAATGGTATGGCATGTAACACCAATAAATGCAGAAACCGAACTGTTTTTATCGGTTTTGAACTTTTAAAGTTTTCTTCCGCATCTTTAACACCGTTAGGTGGAAATTTTTGAAAACCCATGTTTTTTTAAATGTCGGGTGTTACATACATACACATACACATACACACACAAAAACTCTAAATCAATACACCTTAGATTCATGTTTGATTAATATGAACAATATTTCAAGTAACCAACTTCATCTTTTTAGTTGGTCATGGTCATAACTGAATATTTAATTAAATCGTGAGCATAATATGTATTGTTTCATATGAGTTTCACATATTAGAGAATGTGTACATACATGTATGTACGAGATTTGAAATATACGACAATAGTTTGAAATAATTGGAGCATTTGGTGGAAAATGATTGGTGACAAATTTACCTATTGTTATATTTTTTTTATAGCAATTTACATTTATAACTTTGTTTAGTGGCAAATAAGAGTCTTTCAAAAAAATCAATGGTAAATTTGGTCATTTATATATTTCGGGTGCCAAATTTCTCTTTTTAAGGTTATGCAGTGGCAAATTTGAGCCTTTAAAAAAATTAGTGGCAAATTTGCTCCTTTCACATATTTTAAATGGCAAATTTGGTCTTTTAACCAGAACATCACTGTGGCAATTTGAACCTTTAAAAATCAGTGGCAAATTTGAACCTTTAAAAAATCAGTGGCAAATTTGAACCTTTAAAAAAATCAGTGGCAAATTTGACCTTTAAAATGCAGTGGCAAATTTGAACCTTTAAAAAAATTAGTGGCAAATTTGCTCTTTCACATATTTTAAATGGCAAATTTGACCTTTAAAAAAATCAGTGGCAAATTTGCTCCTTTCACATATTTTAAATGGCAAATTTGGTCTTTTAACCAGAAATCACTGTGGCAATTTGAACCTTTAAAAAAATCAGTGCAAATTTGACTCTTTTTAAGGTTATGCAGTGGCAAATTTGAACCTTTAAAAAAATCAGTGGCAAATTTGCTCCTTTCACATATTTTAAATGGCAAATTTGGTCTTTTAACCATGCCGTTTCTTGAAGCTTTCTGCTATCTCTTAAACATCATTATCTTTTATATAATCGGATATTTAAACGACTTTAGAAGCGTCACCCATTCCAGATAAATTCCGCAGCAAGATACTACTCTATTAAACTGATTTCTCACAATATTATGCACCACCTCGTGAGTTCTATCTTAGAGTAAATTCAGAATCATCAAGGGCAAAGTAAGCATGTCAAATTCGCATATCATAAGAGGCAATAAATCTGAGCATGATTGTCGGGCATCATTTATCACCTCGTGTGTATTGCTCTTTCCATGTTACTGAACAATTTTTGAATCTTGACCCTTGATTTTGATCCAAAATTCAATATCACACCAACTTTACTAATAAAGTTGCCTTCTAGCTTCTACTTTAGAAGATCCACATTCTAATGATACCCTACCTTTGAAAGGGTTATAAGAAATTACCCAATTTGCCTTTAATGACCTAATTTACACCTTAAACCCTTATCTTTAATATATTTTCACTGTCACATTTACATCAATTACATCTAAATCAACCTAACCACTCGACATCACGACCACCACCAACAGTCGTCAAATCACGGTCCCCATCACTGCCGCCGCATTACCCATGTGCAGTGCTAGTTAGTTTTACAATTATAACCTTAACTAATCCTTTACTTGTTTCAAAAATCAATCTATCTACAAATATAAAGGTAAAATAGATAATTTTCTTTTTGTTTAAATGCCGTATTTAATTTACATATTTAAGATCCTAGTTTTATTATATTTTTAGGCAATGACATAAGATGCAGGAAGTAATATATAGCACCAATCTTTTGAGGTTTACTTTTGAAAATTAGCATAATGAAAAGTTAATAAACACAAGTTGCACAAAGTATAGATGATGCAGGGTAATAGTACCTACTAGCAAAAGAAAATAGAAAAACGGAAGTCTCGAGGATACTGAAGGCCGCGACACGTGCTCCCTCTTCACTCGAATACTGAATCACTTCACGCCTTCCCGACAATCGACACGTGCCTTTGCTTAATCACCCTTTTTCTCTCTTTATTTTTTAAAAATAATAATTTCATTCATTATTGTTAATATATATTATAACTAAAAAAACGATTGTGGGTACACTTACATTCCTTAAACCACTTTTTAGGTCTAAAATTCTCTTATAATTATTTAAGAGCTCTCTCTTTTTTTCTAAATTTTTTTTTTTTTATTTGCTTATTAAAATAGATAATTTTCTTTTTGTTTAAATGCCGTATTTAATTTACATATTTAAGATCCTAGTTTTATTATATTTTTAGGCAATGACATAAGATGCAGGAAGTAATATATAGCACCAATCTTTTGAGGTTTACTTTTGAAAATTAGCATAATGAAAAGTTAATAAACACAAGTTGCACAAAGTATAGATGATGCAGGGTAATAGTACCTACTAGCAAAAGAAAATAGAAAAACGGAAGTCTCGAGGATACTGAAGGCCGCGACACGTGCTCCCTCTTCACTCGAATACTGAATCACTTCACGCCTTCCCGACAATCGACACGTGCCTTTGCTTAATCACCCTTTTTCTCTCTTTATTTTTTAAAAATAATAATTTCATTCATTATTGTTAATATATATTATAACTAAAAAAACGATTGTGGGTACACTTACATTCCTTAAACCACTTTTTAGGTCTAAAATTCTCTTATAATTATTTAAGAGCTCTCTCTTTTTTTCTAAATTTTTTTTTTTTTATTTGCTTATTAAATAGATAATTATATTTAAAACTCTATCATAAATCTTTTTCTATCAAAACAAATTTTTTAAATTTTAAAGATATATAATATCCTTAAAACTCTCCCAATAATTAACTTATCATATATACAACCTAAATTTTTATTAATCGTTCCCATTCATATTATTTCTCTCATTCCTATCTTTAATAAACAAATCAAGTTAAGTAAATTTCTCAACAAAAAAAACATATGGTTTTTTTATATCACTTAATTTTATTTTTGGTATTTTGTTCGTGTTTGTTTTTTATTGATATTGAATTGTTATGTTATTGTTATTTTTCATCTCATTTAATTTAGTTTGTTGTCAATTGTAGTTTGATTATGATTCTTCTTCTACTACAAAAGAGTTTATTATTTTAAATTTGTTTTGTTCATGTTTTGTTATTTTTCACATGTTCTGTTATTTATTATTTTGATATTTACCTTTGATATATATTTTTTGAGATTATCCGTTCATCGGACGGGCCTGAAGACTAGTTAAATTATATATATACTCATATGTTTTTAATAAATTTGTGAGAAAGAGTTATTAGTTAAATCTAAAAGACCAAATGGTAAAAAATGGTTTAAAGCATGAGGTAATTTTTATTAAAAAAATTGTGGGCCACATATAAAATTAGATAACTGTTGACATGTTAAACATTTAAAACAAAAATGAAACATATGATAAAAGATTGGATGTCAAATTGTAAGAAATCGTACGGCACAAGGTAAAATTGTAAAAACTAAAGAGGTGGGAGTGAGATGCTGGAGATCTAAAGTTGAGGGCCCAAGACTGTAAGAAATAAAAAGGTCAGGGGTTAAACTGTAAGGAAGAAAAAGACTAGGTAAATTATATATATACTCATATGTTTTTAATAAATTTGTGAGAAAGAGTTATTAGTTAAATCTAAAAGACCAAATGGTAAAAAATGGTTTAAAGCATGAGGTAATTTTTATTAAAAAAATTGTGGGCCACATATAAAATTAGATAACTGTTGACATGTTAAACATTTAAAACAAAAATGAAACATATGATAAAAGATTGGATGTCAAATTGTAAGAAATCGTACGGCACAAGGTAAAATTGTAAAAACTAAAGAGGTGGGAGTGAGATGCTGGAGATCTAAAGTTGAGGGCCCAAGACTGTAAGAAATAAAAAGGTCAGGGGTTAAACTGTAAGGAAGAAAAAGACTAGGTATAAATGAAACTTTGGGGCAAATTAACGAAGTGCCCCGAATGAACAATAAAAAAAGAGAGGGAATTCTCTCAAGTTAATTCCCTAACTTGAGTCAAATTGAGGAAATTTTGACCCTTGAATGAAAATCAAGGGCCAAGATTCAAAGACTATCTTTGGATCTTAGCCCTTAATATTTCATCTAAGGGTCAAGATTACCCTAACATGACTAGTCATGTCTAGTCATGTTAGGGTAACTTGAGGGAATCCCCTCCTTAAAAAAAATGCCCTTTGAAAATATGGTATTGACGTTTTTGCCCATTGGCTTCGAAGGTACACTTTTGGAAGTTTTAAAGTACAACTTTTTTGGGAGTCGATGAACGGAGACACAAGTATCATTTGTATAACAATTCAGGTACAATCTCTTAACTATAAGACTAAACAATTTGGCAAGTATAAAAATGTATGGATAATGATAAATCAACTTAACTAATGTGCCTAAAGATCAATCTAATTATAAGATGATGACATTTATAAGAATCAATGGATAAGATTAAGAAAGAGACTTAGTGGAAGTCACGTGTCAAATTTTTAAGCTTTTAGGTCAATTTATCATTTTCTAAAATGTATTTATACAACTAAATGAGATACGAAAAAATGTTATAACTCTTAAAAAACAATAAAAATAACAAAAAATTCTTCAAAACTACAACAAAAATAAAATTATAAAAGCCTAATTATTAACGTTACTTTGCATGGATATAAGACTAGTGTCGGAAGTTTTATTTTACGAGTTATTTTTATTCTTGGTTTTGCCACTACACTAGTCGACTATTATGTATGGGCATTTATAAATTTGTAATTGACCACATTCTCTTTTTCAAGGAAGAAATATCGTAGCGTTTCATGAGTGAGCTTTGTTTGCATGAATATCACAAACAAAAAAATCCAAGATATAAGAAGTTAAAAATGAAGAAGAAGATAAATTAAGGTGTTCGATATCTAGATGAATAGTAAAACAATAATTGATTTAGTGGGATCTCTGCAATCCCCCAAGAAGACCCATCATCTACTTTCAATAAAAGTAGTATTATTTTAGGACAATGCAAATGGTGGGAGCATTGACACACATAATTGCTTGTACGGAACAAAGTAAGTTTCCCAATTGCAACTAACTTTAACATTACCAATGCCACTTCCCTGTCTATACAAAACCAATCACCCTCGATTGGAATTGGGAATTGAAATATATATATTAGAAAAATAAATATAGTACGTACTATTTGTACTATAAATTTTGATAATTTAAAATAGAGTTAATTACAGAAATCGTCCCTGTCGTAGTACCCAGTTTGCAGGTTTCGTCCCTACCTTTCAAAAATTACAGTTTTAGTCCAAAAAACTTTGCCCCGTCAACACTTTTGGTCCTGAACATTAACGTCCGTTTAACATGACATCACGTGCCGGTCACGTGATGGGTAATTTCGTCTTTTGCATACCACATGGACCAAAAGTGTAACTAAGTCTTTCCTTTCTCATCTATCATCAATCTTTCAATGATTCTAAAATCAACAACATCAAACTACAAGTCTTAAATTTAAATCAACATCACGAAAAATCTTAAATCCAAAATCAACAAATCGTTGGATATAGTTTAAAATATAAAAAGATCAATGCCAAAAACATATTTGGGTATTTACAGGTTAAGGCAAAAGATGGGCACACTAGTAACTTACTTTACTCAGATTCGTTTCAATGCTAAATATACTCCGTATAACAAAACTTATGAATATTGGCTTTGGGAGGTATGTATGTATAGATAGCATGAGACCAAGAATGGGATGATGAGGTGTTTTTTCCAGATCTCAAAACAGATTTGGGTTTTTATGATGATAGATCGAACAAATCTTTATATGTATTATTTCTTTAACTATTTCAGTATATATGTATTGATGTTTGTTAAATGAAAAGAGATTTGGGTTTTTAAGATTTGTTGTTTGATGTTGTTGATTTTATATTACCAGATTTGTATATGAATGATTTTAGTTTACTTGGTATGAAATTTGAATTGTTGTTGAATGATTATGGTAGGATATAGATATAGATACATAGATATAGATCTGGAAAAAAAAAGGTAAAACAAAAATTGGACTAAAAGTGTAAGAAATGAAAGATGGGAACCCATCACGTGGCTGGCATATGATGGGTTTTTAAACGGAAGTTATTACCGAGGACCAAAAGTGTTGACGGAGCAAACTTTTTTGGACTAAAACTGTAATTTTTGAAAGGTAGGGACGAAACCTGCAAGCTGGGTACCACGACAGGGACGATTTCTGTAATTAACTCTTTAAAATAATTATACAAACTAAGCAATGATCACAAATTTATAGTTGAGACTATGAGGAATAGCCCATTAAGGGGCATCCCCCTGCCATAAAGTGTTCGGGAACGCCCTCGGGAATGCCCCTTATCGGCCCCCGATGGCGTTCCGGGGCGTTCCAAATGTAATTTTGCCCCTTGCCCGTTCGATTTCAGAAGGCTTGCCCCTTTACTATTTTTGCAGGCCACGTGGCTTGTATTTATTGGAGGAGGGGCGTTCCCCCCTTTCACAACTCCTCACGGTCTGAGATGCATGAGTTGCACATATGAAAAGCTATCCTTTTAAGGACGTATATAGTTTACAGAATGTTTTTTGAGAAAATCATATCTATCAAATGAATTGGATTTAAAAGGAATAGAATTTGACGGAATGAAATTTTTTCTCTCATCCCCAAAGAATGAAGATTGTATCAAATAAGGTAATGTTTACATTTAAACGGAATGGAATTTTCTTATTTTTGAATAACCAAACATAATAGAGAATGAACTTCAATTTTAATTCCATCATATTTTATCAAGATCTATGAACCAAACGCGAACTAAAAAAAGGGATGAGATTCCCTCAAGTTACCCCTAACATGACTAGTCATGCTAGGGTATTCTAGGCCTTTGGATGAAAATCAAGGGCCAAGATTCAAAGATGATCTATCTTTGAATCTTGGCCCTTGATTTTCATCTAAGGGTCAAGATTTCCCCAACTTGAGTCAAGTTGGGGAATCAACTTGAAAAAATCTTCACCCAAAAAGGAATTATCATTTGTGACAATCAAATTTTAAGAAATGGAACCGAATTGACTGTTCTAATGACTTTGGCACATAAAAACGTGATAATGTATATTAGAAACACATATTTTAGAACTTATTTGACTTGTATATATAAACTGCTTATGAAGAAAATCCAATATAACGAACAAGTCGGCTGTGATTATTATTAATGTTTATAATGTTCAATTACAAAACTGAGAATGAAAGATGAATCACTAAACAATATGTTTAGTGATCATATACAGAATATGAAATTAACAAACAGAATGATCAGTATGATCATATAAGAGAAACCCTAAATCGATTTAGAGAGAAAATATTAAACGAAAATAATATGTGTGTGTTTGTTATCACAACCAGAACCCTAAGCAGGGTTATATACTCCAGCAGTTTCACTTTACACCCTCCAACTCTTCCTTTCTTGTCATCTTCAATCTTTTCTTCTATAATTTCATTCTGTACCCTTGAACTTAATAATTCTTGACAAATGCTTTCCAAACCTGTAACCTGCAATATACTTGGAAGTGTGTAAGTAATAATACTACTTAAACAAGTTAAGATTGCTTATTATTTTTACATTCCCCCTCAATCTTAACTTGAAATGGATCAAATAAACCAAACTTAGAAGAAAGAAACTTGTGTTGCTCAAAACTTAAACTTTTGGTAAGAATGTCAGCAACATTATCTTTTGAGTCTAATTTGAACACTTTAATTAAACCTGCAGTTATCTTCTCTCTTATCAAGTGCAAATCAATTTCCAAATGTTTAGTCCTTTCATGAAATACTGGATTTCCAGCAATTTGAATAGTAGACTTGTTATCACAAAACAGTTTTGCAGGTAAAACATTATTAATGTTCAAATCAGACAACAAGTTTATAATCCAAAGAAGCTCACAAGTAGCAGTTGCCATAGCCCTATATTCAGCTTCAGCTGAGGACTTAGAAACTGTTTGTTGCTTTTTACTTTTCCAGGAAACAAGATTACCTCCAAAAAATACACTAAAACCAGTAACAGACCTTCTTGAATTCAGACATCTACCCCAATCAGAATCAACATAACCAACAAGGTTCAGATTATTATCTTTGGTCATTTGAATGCCTTTTCCTGGAGATAATTTCAAATACCTTAACACTCTAAATGCCAGTTTAAGATGAACATCAGTAGGAGCATGCATGTATTGACTAAGAGCATGAACAAAATAACTTATATCTGATTTAGTCAGTGTAAGATAGATAAGTTTACCCACTAATTTCTGATAAACATAAATGTTCTTCAGGAATTTATCATCATTAGAACTTTTAGGAATAGTATAATTATTCTCCATAGGAGTTCTAATTGGTTTACTGCCAAGCAAGCCAAACTCATGCAATAATTCCATACAATATTTCCTTTGAGACAAACACAAACCATTTGTATTATAAATAACTTCTATTCCAAGAAAGTACTTCAACTTTCCTAAGTCTTTTATCATGAACTTGGTTTGCATAAACAGTTTTACTTTACACCCTCCAACTCTTCCTTTCTTGTCATCTTCAATCTTTTCTTCTATAATTTCATTCTGTACCCTTGAACTTAATAATTCTTGACAAATGCTTTCCAAACCTGTAACCTGCAATATACTTGGAAGTGTGTAAGTAATAATACTACTTAAACAAGTTAAGATTGCTTATTATTTTTACATTCCCCCTCAATCTTAACTTGAAATGGATCAAATAAACCAAACTTAGAAGAAAGAAACTTGTGTTGCTCAAAACTTAAACTTTTGGTAAGAATGTCAGCAACATTATCTTTTGAGTCTAATTTGAACACTTTAATTAAACCTGCAGTTATCTTCTCTCTTATCAAGTGCAAATCAATTTCCAAATGTTTAGTCCTTTCATGAAATACTGGATTTCCAGCAATTTGAATAGTAGACTTGTTATCACAAAACAGTTTTGCAGGTAAAACATTATTAATGTTCAAATCAGACAACAAGTTTATAATCCAAAGAAGCTCACAAGTAGCAGTTGCCATAGCCCTATATTCAGCTTCAGCTGAGGACTTAGAAACTGTTTGTTGCTTTTTACTTTTCCAGGAAACAAGATTACCTCCAAAAAATACACTAAAACCAGTAACAGACCTTCTTGAATTCAGACATCTACCCCAATCAGAATCAACATAACCAACAAGGTTCAGATTATTATCTTTGGTCATTTGAATGCCTTTTCCTGGAGATAATTTCAAATACCTTAACACTCTAAATGCCAGTTTAAGATGAACATCAGTAGGAGCATGCATGTATTGACTAAGAGCATGAACAAAATAACTTATATCTGATTTAGTCAGTGTAAGATAGATAAGTTTACCCACTAATTTCTGATAAACATAAATGTTCTTCAGGAATTTATCATCATTAGAACTTTTAGGAATAGTATAATTATTCTCCATAGGAGTTCTAATTGGTTTACTGCCAAGCAAGCCAAACTCATGCAATAATTCCATACAATATTTCCTTTGAGACAAACACAAACCATTTGTATTATAAATAACTTCTATTCCAAGAAAGTACTTCAACTTTCCTAAGTCTTTTATCATGAACTTGGTTTGCATAAACAGTTTTACATTTACACCCTCCAACTCTTCCTTTCTTGTCATCTTCAATCTTTTCTTCTATAATTTCATTCTGTACCCTTGAACTTAATAATTCTTGACAAATGCTTTCCAAACCTGTAACCTGCAATATACTTGGAAGTGTGTAAGTAATAATACTACTTAAACAAGTTAAGATTGCTTATTATTTTTACATTCCCCCTCAATCTTAACTTGAAATGGATCAAATAAACCAAACTTAGAACAAAGAAACTTGTGTTGCTCAAAACTTAAACTTTTGGTAAGAATGTCAGCAACATTATCTTTTGAGTCTAATTTGAACACTTTAATTAAACCTGCAGTTATCTTCTCTCTTATCAAGTGCAAATCAATTTCCAAATGTTTAGTCCTTTCATGAAATACTGGATTTCCAGCAATTTGAATAGTAGACTTGTTATCACAAAACAGTTTTGCAGGTAAAACATTATTAATGTTCAAATCAGACAACAAGTTTATAATCCAAAGAAGCTCACAAGTAGCAGTTGCCATAGCCCTATATTCAGCTTCAGCTGAGGACTTAGAAACTGTTTGTTGCTTTTTACTTTTCCAGGAAACAAGATTACCTCCAAAAAATACACTAAAACCAGTAACAGACCTTCTTGAATTCAGACATCTACCCCAATCAGAATCAACATAACCAACAAGGTTCAGATTATTATCTTTGGTCATTTGAATGCCTTTTCCTGGAGATAATTTCAAATACCTTAACACTCTAAATGCCAGTTTAAGATGAACATCAGTAGGAGCATGCATGTATTGACTAAGAGCATGAACAAAATAACTTATATCTGATTTAGTCAGTGTAAGATAGATAAGTTTACCCACTAATTTCTGATAAACATAAATGTTCTTCAGGAATTTATCATCATTAGAACTTTTAGGAATAGTATAATTATTCTCCATAGGAGTTCTAATTGGTTTACTGCCAAGCAAGCCAAACTCATGCAATAATTCCATACAATATTTCCTTTGAGACAAACACAAACCATTTGTATTATAAATAACTTCTATTCCAAGAAAGTACTTCAACTTTCCTAAGTCTTTTATCATGAACTTGGTTTGCATAAACAGTTTTACATTTTCAATTTCATTTGTATCATTACCAGTTAAAACAATGTCATCAACATATACTAACTAGGCAAGAAACACAGAACCTTTATTCAAGGTAAACAAGGAATAGTCACTTTTACTTTGTTTGAAACCATATTCATTTAATGCACTTGTTAACTTTTCATTCCATTGTCTAGGTGCTTGTTTAAGTCCATATAAAGACTTCACAAGCTTGCACACTTTATTTGAGTTAGAATCATAATACCCTTCAGGAAGACTCATATAAACATCCTCATTTAAATCACCATACAAAAAGGCATTGTTAACATCTAACTGAAACAGAGGCCAACAATTATTCACAGCAAGAGACATTAAACATCTAACAGTGACCATCTTAACCACAGGAGAAAAAGTTTCATCAAAATCCAACCCTACTCTTTGACTATAACCTTTAGCTACAAGTCTAGCTTTATATCTCTCAATTTGACCATTTGCTTTGTATTTAATTTTGAATATCCATTTACATCCTATGGGTTCTCATCCTTTAGGAAGATCAACAAGATCCCAAGTATTATTTCAATGTAATGCTTTCATTTTATTGTTCATAGCTTGAACCCAATTCATATCTTTAGAAGCTTCACTAAAATTCTTAGGTTCTACACTTTTATTTAAACTAGTAATAAAACACAAATTTTCAGAACCCAAATTAGAGTAATTAACAACTTTCTCTACACCATACTTGACCTTACCATCTAATTCATAATCTTTAAGATGTTTAGGTAAGACAGAACTCCTTTCAGACCTTCTAAGATTAGCAGTTTGATTTACATTATCAAAATCAATATTTTCAGGTTCAAAAACAACTTCAGGTTCAAAAACAACTTCAGGTTCAAATATTTGATGATTATCAATATGTAAATCATTTTCAGCATGATCAAAATGAATATTATCATTATCATTTCCCCCAGAATTCTCATTTTCAGCAGACTGTGTTGCATTTTGATGATGAGATGGGGTAGTCTTAGAATTGCCAGGCAAAGAACCCTTTCCCCCAGGGCCTGCAGTAGTCCTATGACTGCCATCCATCTCACTATCACTGCCATCACATCTGTTCTTGTCTCTCACATCATCATTGGGATAAGGCAACAAGTCATTTGAATTGTCAAAAAAGATTTTATCAAAGAAGTTTAAATGAGTTATACTTTTATCATTATAAAATTTTGACTCTGCAGAAACATTTTTAAGCTTAAATGGAAAAACAGTTTCATAAAAATGAACATCTCTTGAAAAAAATACATTTTTATTATCCAAACTATATAATTTGTATCCCTTTTTTTCATTTGAATAACCAATAAAGACACACTTTTCAGCTCTACTACTAAACTTATCATTATTATTAAGAATTGTTGCATAGCAGAGACAACCAAATGACTTAAGATGTGAGAGAGATGGTTCAGAACCATAGATTTTATAAAAAGGAGAATGACCATCAAGAACAGAAGAAGGAATCCTGTTAATCAAATAGGTTGCAGTTAAAATGCATTCAGTCCACATATAAAGGGGAAGTTCCCCCTGAAACATAAGAGATCTAGCAACATTAAGAAGATGCCTGTGTTTTCTCTTAGCAATTCCATTTTGCTGAGGAGTATAAACATTTGAAGTCTGATGCATAATACCCTTATTAACAAAAAACTGTTTCAAATCATTGTTTACAAACTCAGTCCCATTATCAGATCTAAACATTTTAACCTTCTTGTTAAATTGATTTTCTATTAACATAACAAACTCTTTACTATTAGAAATCACTTCAGTTTTAGATTTAATCAAAAAAGTCCAGACAACTCTAGAAAAATCATCTACAACAGTTAAAAAATACTTGAAACCTTATTTGCTTTGAACTTTATATGGACCCCATAAATCTAAATGAACAAGATCACCAATATATTTTGAAATATGACTACTTAAAGGAAATGGGACCCTAGTTTGTTTGGCTTTGTGACAAATATCACAAGGAGAATTAGAAGGTCTATATTCAATATTCAATTTATCTTTTAAAACATTCAGAACTTGATCACCAGGGTGACCAAGTCTGCTATGCCACAAATATTGAGAAGCATAACAAGTAAACACATCATTATTAGTCACACCTTGGCAATTAGAACTTTCATCAACCACATATAATCCTCCACATTCACTACCAGTCCATAGAGTCTTCCTGGTTTTTAAATCCTGAATATAACATTTAAACTCATCAAATTCTATGAATCTTTTGCTATCTTTTGCAAGTTTATGAACAGACAATAAACTTACACAGTATTCAGGAACAATCAACACATCAAACAAGGTTACCATATTGTTTAACTTAAGATTTCCAATCATTTTAACTTTAGCTAGAGTTCCATTTGGATGACCAACAATGAGATTGAGATCAGAAACATCTATTTCATCAAAAATATTTTTAGAAGAATATGTCATGTGTTGATTAGCACCAGAATCAGAAATCCAACCAGAATGTTTTGACTTAGAACTAATACTAGAAGAAGAACAGAAAAAATTTTCAAAATTCTGATTGAAAAAACTATTTGAATTATAAAAAGTACATGCCATGTTGGCAAGATTGGCAGATACTCCAGGTTTCTCATTAAGAAGATTCATAAGTCTAGACATCTGTTCATTTGAAAGAGAAAAAGGAGCAGAAGTAGAAATAGAAGCAACATTGCCAGAAGAAGAACCAACATCATTAACACATTTGTCAGTCATTACATGATTGTTATAAATTTTCCTTTGATTAGACTGTGAAAGTTTGTCCTCTTTTTATAACCAGGTGGATATCCAACTAACTCAAAACATCTATCAATAGTATGACCTATTCCTTTACAATGAGTACAATTAAGACTAGTATTAGGACCTCTATTGACAAAATTATTATTTCCATTAAATCTTTTCTTGTTATCCACAAACTTAGACACAAAAGCATTAGAAACAGATTTATTAGTCACAGTATTAACAGAAGCAATTTTGTGAGATTCTTCTCTAGACAACAAGGCATAAGCACTTTTAACAGAAGGCAAATGATCATTAGTAAGAATTTTACTCCTAATAGAACTATAAGAATCATCAAGACCCATAAGAAACTGCATTAATTTTATTAATTGATTATGCTCTTGAAAATCCTTAGCAACATGACATACACAAGTAGGCAACTTAATCAAAGCATCAAACTGTTTCCACAAAGAATTAAGCTTATGATAGTATTCAGATAATGTTGAACCATTTTGACACAAGGAATTGATTTTATTGTGAAGATTAAAAGTAACTGTTTCGGGCAAAAATTACCTAAGATAATTTTAGAAAGGATTAAAGATAATTTAAGAACCGAAGATTTGTAAGTGGGATTCGGTGTTTTAGGATCTTCAAATAAAAGTAAAGTTTTCTTAAAGATAACGATTTAAACTAAGAGTTTTTACTAAAAAGAGTTTTATGAAAGCCTTTGAGACAGAAATACTTTGAGAATCTAAGAAAACTGTTGAAGATAAAACTAAAGTAATGAAATGTAAAGCTAGGATCTTAAAGATAAATGAAAATAACAACGACACCATAATTTTGTTGACGAGGAAAAACCCTTGATTCAATTAAGAAATCTTAGGTAAAAAACCCCGGGAGGATTCAATCGACCCTTCCTGTGTTCTTTTATTATTATTCGTGGGTGATTACAATAATGGTGAGAGTGATTTGATCGAGCTAATGAACGTAAAAGTAAATAAGAAAGCAGTGAGTATGTGTGTACGAATACAAGTGTAAGAGCAGTTCTCCTAATCTCGATCAATCACCTCTTATTTATAATAGAAATCCATAACTAATTATCTGAAATATCTGGGATCTTCCGTGTGGTGCTGTTCAACGTGCAAAGGATGAAAAAGTGAACGTTGAGTCCTCTTTGACACGTTTATTCTTCAAGTTTGTTCCGATATCCTAGGAAATACACGTTTCTTTTCTTCCTTGAGAGGCTGGATATTTGTTGATATTTATTTTCGACCATTAGCTTATTCTTGAATATCCTGGATGATGATCCTTAATTCAGGATCCTACAAAATACAAAAGCATTATCGTGTACAACAAAAATTTATGTTAGTGATATCTTTAATCAGGATCATAATATTAAAAATCTGACCCCAAACAATTGTCCCCAAATTTATATTTAACCTCATATGAGTCAAATATAAATTTTTAAATCGTAACCAAGAAGCATCCAAGCTAGTATTACATCTAGAATTAAATGCATATCCAATTGATTTGCTATCCAGGTGGCGCGTTGCAGTGGGATCAGTCAGAAAATAATGAGTAAATTTAATTTACTCGTCTTGATGAGACAGTTAACCTATCACTTTGTCTCCCCATGACTCTCTATCTCTTCGCCTATTTAAACTCCTCAAATCCTCAACCACCTCCACAAAATATCTTCCACTTTATCTCTTAACAGATCTTCTCTCTATATTTTTCAAATACACTCTCTTTTCAAGAAATCTTTTCAAAAACTTTTCTTTTCAAAACAATGTCTTCATCCACAGGACCGGTTTGGAAAAACAAGGTAAAAACTTATTATTTAGTTATTTTTTATAAAAGTTTTCTCCTAATCGTTCTTTTTATCTTTTCAGAACTTGCACGAAATTATCACTCGGTGTGAGGAGCAGGCGAAACTCAACGACAATCTTCTCATGAATATCAACTCTTGTTTCACATCTTCAATGAATATCTGCAAATCTCACCAACAACTCACTCTGGACGTCATCAGCAAGTGGGACGATGATCTTCAAGCTTTGAAAGGGGAAATCCTTCAAGCTTATGACGAACTTAACCGTGCTCAAGAAGAGTTAAGCACCGCTAAGACTGATCTTGTCTACTTGAAGTCGGTTGTGTCGATCTTGAAGAAGAAGTATCCCTATGTTAACGCCAAGATTGCAGATGAAATCCTTGAAGGCGGATCTTATTTCTAGGTTTTTTAGGTTTTTCAGTGGACGATGATAGATAAAACGAAAAGGCTTGAGTCCACTAGTTCTAACTTAGTAGCAGTTGTATATATATCTTTTGTAAGCTACTACTTTCTTGGTGATAAATAAAATCAGTCTTTTATAAACAAGCGTACCTTTATTTCCATATCTCAAGCAAAACCTGCAAATTCCACAAAGATTTAGAGTTTTGAACCACATAGCTTTGTGATGACCAATATTTATTAATTCTCATTTTCCTGTTTCAAGAAAAAGACACTAAAAAGAAACTCATTTGTTAATCCATTAACTAATTCTTTTGTCAATCGGTTGTATTTAATAGAGAGATTATCCCTATTCTTTTTGATGACTGTTTATTAGTAGTCAAAACCAAATGAGTTGATTGTAAAATCAACAACCCTTTGAAAATTCCCAACCATGAGGGTCTACCCACAATCAAGAATTTTTTATGACGTGCTCCCCGGGCGAAATGAGGTGTTAATGTTAACCTTGGCGTTCGAGAAGGTGATCCCTTCAACCTAGGATTGAAGTTTTAGTTCAATCCACTATAGTCCGTTTAAGGACTTAGACTTAGGAGAAACTGCTCTTATTCAGGACCTATACCTTGGATATATGCTTGTGATCTTCATCCATCAAGATCCTAAATGTTGATAATCCTGCATAAGACCATAAAAAGAAAACGTATGCCAAGGGTTGACATTAGCCCTTTTGGCTAATGCCACTCCGACGCTCAAGTCAGTATTATTGCCATAAAAATTACTTATTGATAATATGATTTAAGGTGAATCGCATTCCAAGCTCTTGGAATCATCCTACCATCTGGTTCTTGTAGCCAGTAGGATCCTTTACCTGCTTCTGCCTCTATAAAGTAGGGACCTTCCCATTTTGGAGCAAGCTTTCCATCAGATTTTTTAGTTGTATTCTTAAAAGCTTTTCTCAAAACTAAGTCTCCAACCTTAAACCTTCTAATCCTTATATTCTTATTATACGCCCTTGTCACTTGATGTTGATAAGCAGCTATGCGAATTTTAGCAGCTTCCCTCAATTCATCTACTAAATCAAGATCTTCAAATAATGCTTATTCTCCTGAACTGTCTGCAAACTAGATCTTGCAGTTGGCACCATCATTTCTGCTGGAAGTACTGCTTCAGTTCCAAACACTAAAGAAAATGGTGTGTGTCCAGTAGCATGTTTGACAGTAGTTCTGTCAGCCCAAAGCACAAATGGCAACTCCTCTGCCCATAGTCCTTTTTTGCCTGTTAACCTTTTCTTAAGATTATTAACAATAATCTTATTGCTTGATTCTGCTTGACCATTAGCTTGAGGATGGACAGGAGTAGAGGTGATCATCTTTATACCATAGCTTTCACAAAATCCAGTTGTTCTTCTTCCAATAAATTGTGAGCCATTATCACAAATGATCTCAGCTGGAACTCCAAATCTGGTCAGTATATTGCGTTTGATGAAAGAGATCACTTCTGTTTCCTCAATTTGAACAAAAGCTTCTGCTTCTATCCATTTCGAGAAATAATCTGTCATTGCTAACATGAATCTCTTCCCACAAGGTGCCTTTGGCATTGGTCCAACTATATCCATCCCCCACTTCATGAAGGGCCAAGAAGAAACAATGGGATACATTGGTTCAGCTGGCTGATGGTATATGTTACCATGCCTTTGAGAACCATTCCATTTCTTCACATAATCCTTTGTATCTCTATCCATAGTAGGCCAATAGTATCCTGTTCTGACTATCTTAGTGCGTAATGCTCTGGCTCCAGAATGATTTCCACATTCTCCATCATGTATCTCTCTCATTACTTCTTGTCCTTCTTCTTTTTCTAGGCATCTTAAATATGGACCTGCAAGCGATCTCCTGTACAATCTATTTTGTATAATAGAAAAGTATGATACCTTTGTTTTAAAAGCTCTATGATTTTCTTGTTCTGGGATTATTCCTTCTTGAAGATATTTCATTATTGGATCTATCCAAGATTTTGGATTGTCCCCAGAGCTTGATTCTTCTGATCCTTGATCATCAACTGCTTTAACTTGCAAAGTTTCTATAGCCGGTTTTATGATCTTTATAATTGGTATTTTAGTGTCAGGTGGGATATTAAGTGAGGATCCTAAATAAGCTAAGGCATCTGCTTCTATGTTTTCCTATGTTTTTCACCTTTAACTGAATAAGATCCATTAAAGTGATTAGATAATAACAAAGAATCTACATAAACTTGCAAGCGTTTAATACCCATATTTTTAGCTAACTCTAATCCTGCTATTAAAGCTTCATATTCTGTTTCATTATTAGTACCTGTAAATTCACAATTAATAGACTGAGGTAGCATATCCCCATGTGGCGATTTTAGTATGATTCCTAACCCTATTCCTCTTACATTAGCCGCACCATCAGTATGTAAGGTCCATTTTTCAGTATTTTCAGTTAACATTTTTACTTCTAAGTCTGCTTCTGGTTGTAAATCACTAGTAAAATCAGCCACAAAATCAGCTAAGGCTTGGGATTTAATAGCAGTTCTAGGTTCATAAGTTATATTAAATGCACTTAACTTTACAACCATTTAGCCATTCTACCCGATAACTCTGGTTTTCTAAGTACATTTTTTATAGGATAATTAGTTTTTATATGAATAGGATGTGTTTCAAAATAATGCCTAAGTTTAGTAGAGGCCATTATTAAAGCTAATATTAATTTTTCTAAGTGTGAATATCTAGTTTCAGCATTTAATAGGCTTTTATTAACATAATAGACAGGATGTTGTTTACCATCATGCTCTTTCACAAGCACATCGCTTACTGCCTCTGAGGATACTGATAGATACAAAAAGAGTATCTCACCCTTTTCTGGCTTCATCAACAAAGGTGGAGTTGATAGGTATGTTTTTAACGCTTTAAATGCTTCTTCCTGTTTTTCACCCCATTCAAACTTCTTATTTTTCTTTAACATATCATAAAATTCTTTGCATCTGTCTGATGATCTTGATATGAATCTGTTCAGAGCTGCTAATCTGCCGGCCAGTCTTTGAATATCTTTGACATTTGAAGGGGATTTCAACTCCATTATCGCCTTTATCTGTTCAGGACTCGCTTCTATTCCTCTTTTAGTTACTAAGTAACTTAGGAATTTTCCTGCACCTACTCCAAAATTGCATTTTGCTGGATTCAGCTTCATATTGTAGCGATCTAATATGTCAAAGGCAACTTCAAGATCTCTGAGGTGATCCTCCGCCTTTTTTGATTTTACCACCATATCGTCAATGTAGACTTCCATCGTATCCCCCAGTTGATCTTTAAACATCATATTGACCAACCTCTGGTACGTTGCACCTGCATTTTTCAATCCAAATGGCACAGCAGTATAACAATATATACCTATGGGAGTCATGAAAGCTGTTGCTTCTTGATCTTCAGGTTCCATTTGGATTTGTTGAAATCCTGAAGATGCATCCATGAACGTCAGCATCTCGTGTCCAGCTGTGGCATCTACCATTGCATCTATGTGTGGTAGTGGGAAAGGATCCTTAGGACAGGCTTTATTAAGATCTGTAAAATCTACACAGACCCTCCATTTCCCATTCTTCTTCTGCACGACTACAACATTCGCAAGCCATTCCGGGAATTTCACCTCTCTGATCATCTTGGTCTTCAAGAGTCTTTCAACATCCTCTTGAATAATTGCATTTCTTTCCGGTGCAAATTTTTTTCTTTTTTGTTGAATGGGCCTGAAACTCTTATCAATTCCTAATTTATGAGTAATAATATCTTTAGAGATACCTGTCATGTCTTCTTGTTTCCAAGCGAATGTAGATCTTCTTTTGCTTAGAAATCCAATGAGATCTTGTTCCAGATCTTCCGGTATCTTTTTTCCAATGAACACCTTGATGTCAGGATCTTCATCTGATAATGACACTTCTTTTACGTCTTGATCTTTAAACTCCTCGACATCAAAGATGTTCTTCTTTGATTGCTATGCTTCAGTAGGCTTGGTTGTAGATTTCATTGATGCCATGTAGCATTCTTTAGCATCCTGCGTACAAAATGGTTAGCAACATATAAAGTAACAACTAAACCATCATGATGAGGATCCTGAATGCTATCCATATCATCTTCTTCAAATGTTACTTTATCCATGCGTAGCACACTGGATCTCTGGATTGGCTTATCTCCTCTTTCAGATTTTGCTTCCTTTGCATTTCTCTTTGCTGCTGAAAAAGATGTGCCACACACCTCTGATCCTCCTGCAATATAATTAATGATTCGAGCGTTAGCTGGAGGTGATTTGGGCCTTGGTGGCTGTTGTTGCTTGCCCAAATCCTTGACATCAATATCCTGAGCTTTCTTCTTTCCAAAGAGTTCTGTCAGATATCATTTACTAAGGAGTATCCCGATCTCTCGTCTAAAGGCATAACATTCTTATGTAGTATGCCCAAAATCTTCATGATAAGCACACCATCTTGATTTATCCTTGCTGGCATCAGGCTTTGGATTCCTAGGTGGCCATCTGGCTTTGTCCCCAAGATTCTTCATGGCTGCTACTATCCCTGCAGTATCAATAGAGAAACAATATTTTGATAATTCAGGATATTGAGGTTCTCCCTGTCTTTCTGCTACAACTGCTCTCTGCTGCACAACTCTTGTATAGGGTTTATTCTTGCTTGGTCGGAACACTGGAGTTTCTGCCCTTCGATTTGGACGATCATATGTTGAGGGTGCTTCCGTTCTCTTTCTCATTAATTCATCCTCTTTGAGTCTGATAAACCTCAAAGCAAGATTTCTTGCTTCATCTAA
>CM067169.1:110205921-110359155 GCA_034093135.1 Erigeron breviscapus | reverse complement strand
TTCTCATCATGTGGAAGATTCCAAATATAAGAACCATCGGGTTGAACAGCTACTATAGCCTTGTCATTACCATTGACATTTGCAGTAGGATCATCAGTCAACAAAAGCGCTCTAGTTGAATTTTGATTGAACGGACGATTACCACCTCTATCTTGACGTGTAGGCGTAACATTTGCCTCTCTCTTAGGCCGTTGACATTCTCTGGCAAAATGTCCAAAACCTTCGCAATTATAGCATTTCACCTTTGACTTGTCAAATCCCTGAGTACCTCCAGTAAGCTGTCTGCCTGTTCTATTTATAAACTTTTGCACTCTTCTGGTGATCATTGCCAATTTCCATTTCAGATCCATTTCTTCAACATCATCTGGATCTATCTGGTCGTAATCTTCATCAATAAGTGCTGGATCTGTGATTCTTCCTGCAACAAAAGCTTCATGTGCAGCAAACATAGCAGCAAATACATTCATCCTACCCTCAGCTGATTTCATATTCATAGGCATGGACTTGTAACCAGCAGAAGAAGATGTAATGTTTCCAAACTTCATATTTCCAGTCTTTGTTCCTTCATTAGCCCTTTTACCTCTGTTACCAGCATCAGTAGCCATGAATCCGGAAGAATCATCTCCATCCATTAATGGACCACAATTGTCTGTCTCACCAGTATTACCAACTCCATAAAAGAAAGCATTAATGTCTGCTGTTGGATTTTTCATAGTGGCATGATAGAGAGATGGATCTTGTGTGAAGTTATCTTGAAGATCCTTTGCCTTATCCTTCATTTCTCTGTTTCTTAGTGTGGATATCACTCCATCTATTCAAAGAGATGCATAATCAGCTCTTTCTTGTAATCCATGACGAAATTCTTTGTAAGCTTTCGGCAAACCATCCAAGAATTTATCCACTATCTCAGTAGGAGTGTATTTAAGATCAAAATAAGCTAATTCAGCAAGAAGATGTTGATACCTCAGAATAAGATCCTCAACTTGTTCATTCTTTGTAGCATTGAAGCAGTAAATTGTTTCTTAAGCATTTTAATTCTATTTTGCTTCAATAGTGGATCACCTTCACAATGAGCTTCAATAGCATCGAACAGTTGCTTTGAAGTCTTGTATTCCTGTTTAGGAAACAAGTGCACCAACTCTTGAGGAATGCACATACGAAGTGTGGAAAGAGTCTTTACTTCAATGGCATAGTTAGCCTTTTCTTCACCCGTTAATTCTCCCACCTTGTACGTAGAAGTAACTCCATTCACAGTAAGAGTGGGCCATTCATAACCTTCAGTGATCATGAGCCACATGTTTAGGTCTTCTCGTTGAATAAAATCTTCAAATCGACCTCTCCACGCCCAGAAGTCAGCTAATGAAACTAACTTTGGTGGAGAATTAGTACGTCCTACAAGATGATCATGATAAACCAGAGAATTGAGGTATTGGGCAACAGCATTGTTGGTTGAAGATAAGGAAGCCATAAATGAAAATTACTGTTCAAACGAAGATAAGAGATGGAACGAAAATAGGTTAAATTCGTAAGAACAAGGTCTGAACGAAGATAGCTTAAGTTCGTAGACTAAGGATCTGAACGAAGATAACTTAAGTTCGTAGACAAAATTCGTTTGAAGAAGATTCAGAACGAAAATGAAGATAACTTCGTTTTCTATCTTCGCTTGATGAACTATAGAACGAATTTAAGTTAAATTCGTTTTTAAACTTCGTTTTGCTAAGTTCGTAGGTCAAACGAACTTAGCGACAGAAAGGGTGTTCAGGAGGTTTTTGAGAAAATAACAATCAAACAAACGATCTCAACCCTTCGATAAGATATCGAATGGCTCTGATACCACTTGTGAGTCCCTCGATAGCTGCAGATCGCTCTCGAGATCGTCTATTGTTATGTCGTGAGTGCGGAATCCTCACGAGATAACTAGTTTGATTAGTTATCAAATATAATGCTAATTATATCAATATAATCGGCCTTATGTGATCTATCTTCGTTTTCTATATGCTAGAAACGAACTTAGTCGCCTTTGGTGTGTGAAATCTGAACTGGAACCCTCAATTTAGGGTTTCCATTCGTTTATATATGTTTCAAATCGATATTGGGCCTGCTGGGCTTTGTTCTTACGAACTTAGCAACCCAACCCATATAACGAAGATTATCTTCGTTAGTTCCTAACGAAGATTATCTTCGTTAGTACTAAATACCATCAACATCTATGCTTAGTTATTTTCCAAGTACTTTATGTACAAGAAACCTAACATATATTATGTTTGTACTTGTATAACATACATAACAAACATCATATATAAACATATAAATAACACCAAAACATGTAATCGATCATTACTAAAACACGAAGTCCATAATCTATCAATTACATATAAATAAATAAGACATAAAACAACATAATGTCTTAATCTAAAAGACTAATCAAATCTAAGTTGCTGTTGTCACATCAACATGCATCAACAGTTCCTGAAGAACCCTAAACATAGAAAAAAAATATCTGTGTCAGAACTAGATTCATGATGAGTGGTTTTTACCTGTGAATCCAGAGATGGTTCTGGATATGGTCGTGGCGCTGGAGGCATCGGGCGATTTGGATCATATCCTGATGAGGTGTCCTCAATAGCCTTTCCAGTATTTTATTATTATTATTATTATTTGGAGGCTTATTGATCAGATTCTTCAGAGTTACAGATCCAGAAGCAGCAGAGGAAGCATTTTGAGAAGTCGACATTTTTTGTAGATCGGTTTGAGAAAGTTTTTGAAACTGAATATCTAGGAGTGTGATTAAATTGCAAAAACACCTTTTTGCCCCACGGTGGGCGCCAAATTGTTTCGGGCAAAAATTACCTAAGATAATTTTAGAAAGGATTAAAGATAATTTAAGAACCGAAGATTTGTAAGTGGGATTCGGTGTTTTAGGATCTTCAAATAAAAGTAAAGTTTTCTTAAAGATAACGATTTAAACTAAGAGTTTTTACTAAAAAGAGTTTTATGAAAGCCTTTGAGACAGAAATACTTTGAGAATCTAAGAAAACTGTTGAAGATAAAACTAAAGTAATGAAATGTAAAGCTAGGATCTTAAAGATAAATGAAAATAACAACGACACCAGAATTTTGTTGACGAGGAAAAACCCTTGATTCAATTAAGAAATCTTAGGTAAAAAACCCCGGGAGGATTCAATCGACCCTTCCTGTGTTCTTTTATTATTATTCGTGGGTGATTACAATAATGGTGAGAGTGATTTGATCGAGCTAATGAACGTAAAAGTAAATAAGAAAGCAGTGAGTATGTGTGTACGAATACAAGTGTGAGAGCAGTTCTCCTAATCTCGATCAATCACCTCTTATTTATAATAGAAATCCCTAACTAATTATCCGAAATATCTGGGATCTTCCGTGTGGTGCTGTTCAACGTGCAAAGGATGAAAAAGTGAACGTTGAGTCCTCTTTGACACGTTTATTCTTCAAGTTTGTTCCGATATCCTAGGAAATACACGTTTCTTTTCTTCCTTGAAAGGCTGGATATTTTTTGATATTTATTTTCGACCGTTAGCTTATTCTTGAATATCCTGGATGATGATCCTTAATTCAGGATCCTGCAAAATACAAAAGCATTATCGTGTACAACAAAAATTTATGTTAGTGATATCTTTAATCAGGATCATAATATTAAAAATCTGACCCCAAACAGTAACCACACCATCAACTTTATCATATGTCTCTTTTAACTCATTCCAAACAATTGCAGCATTTTTAGAAAAGATTTGTCCAAGAAACAATTCTTCAGTAACACAATTAAGAATCCAAGATAAAACAACAGCATTACACCTATCCCATTGTAGAGCTAACACTTCATTATCAACGGGCCTTACACAAGTACCATCAATAAATCCCTTTTTATTCTTAGTTTCTAAAGCAAGAAGCATAGCACAACTCCAAACATTATAATTCTGAGTACCTTTTAGTTTTAAACTAATAAGAGGAGTGTTTGTGATATCACTAGCATGCAGATACAAAGGATTACCAAAGTCTAATTTGCTTATCTTAGTTTCATGCATTTCAACATCACTTTCAGATTCAGATTCTTCATTATGCACAGAAGTAGGAGGAGTATTACCAGTATGAACAGCACCAGGAGGTGTATTCACCATTTTAGCAGATTAAACACAAGTTTAACAATAAAATTCCACAACCAAACAAGTAACACAAGAAAAATAATGAACAACACACACAAGAACACTTAATGAACAGAAAATAACACAAAAGCAACTACAGATAAGCAGTTAACAATAAACACACAGAAAATAATAAGAACAAGAACAATAAAAGAAATAAATATATATATATAAGATTTGAAAATAATTCTAATCTCTCAAAAGTGTCAGTGACAGGATTCCAAGTCTCTCAATGAAGACCGGTCAAGTATTAACACAATTGATTTTGTGAGAATTAGAATATATATAAAATTTTTTATAAAGAAGACAAGAGAAAGAAGATTAACAATACAGTGCTTTCGGCAGAAGGTAGAGGAACCCTAATTTTCTTCTTGATTCACTTAGTCAAGAAGAATAATCAGGATCTGAAAATAATAAACCCTAACTTCCTTCTTGATTCACTTAGTCAAGAAGAAGTAATCGGAATCTGAAAATAATAAGAACAAGAACAATAAAGAAATAATATATATATATAAAGATTTGAAAATAATTCTAATCTCTCAAAAGTGTCAGTGACAGGATTCCAAGTCTCTCAATGAAGACCGGTCAAGTATTAACACAATTGATTTTGTGAGAATTAGAATATATATAAAAATTTTATAAAGAAGACAAGAGAAAGAAGATTAACAATACAGTGCTTTCGGCAGAAGGTAGAGGAACCCTAATTTTCTTCTTGATTCACTTAGTCAAGAAGAATAATCAGGATCTGAAAATAATAATAACAAGAACAATAAAGAAATAAATATATATATATAAAGATTTGAAAATAATTCTAATCTCTCAAAAGTGTCAGTGACAGGATTCCAAGTCTCTCAATGAAGACCGGTCAAGTATTAACACAATTAATTTTGTGAGAATTAGAATATATATATAAAATTTGAAAATAATTCTAATCTCTCAAAAGTGTCAGTGACAGGATTCCAAGTCTCTCAATGAAGACCGGTCAAGTATTAACACAATTGATTTTGTGAGAATTAGAATATATATAAAAATTTTATAAAGAAGACAAGAGAAAGAAGATTAACAATACAGTGCTTTCGGCAGAAGGTAGAGGAACCCTAATTTTCTTCTTGATTCACTTAGTCAAGAAGAATAATCAGGATCTGAAAATAATAAACCCTAACTTCCTTCTTGATTCACTTAGTCAAGAAGAAGTAATCAGGATCTGAAAATAATAAACCCTAATTTTCTTCTTGATTCACTTAGTCAAGAAGAATAATCAGGATCTGAAAATAATAAACCCTAACTTCCTTCTTGATTCACTTAGTCAAGAAGAAGTAATCAGGATCTGAAAATAATAAACCCTAACTTCCTTCTTGATTCACTTAGTCAAGAAGAATAATCAGGATCTGAAAATAATAAACCCTAACTTCCTTCTTGATTCACTTAGTCAAGAAGAATAATCAGGATCTGAAAATAATAAACCCTAACTTCCTTCTTGATTCACTTAGTCAAGAAGAATAATCAGGATCTGAAAATAATAAACCCTAATTTTCTTCTTGATTCACTTAGTCAAGAAGAATAATCAGGATCTGAAAATAATAAACCCTAACTTCCTTCTTGATTCACTTAGTCAAGAAGAAGTAATCGGAATCTGAACCCAGTAAGCAAATTTCATCCATAAAAAAAAAAAAGTGTTAACAACTTTACATATTATATGCATCACTTTGGCATTTATCAATTTTTTTTGGAAAGCAAAATATAAAAATAAAAAAATGGATCCATCATTCACAGATTATTATGCACCACTTCTTATATATCGAACTCATATTCCCATGTCCTGATAATCATTCTATTTCATTCCACAAGTCTTAAAGTGGTGTGGCGTACTATTCAAAAAGCTCAAGACCTTTACACCATGAGAAAGACTGTTGGAAACTACTGTGTTAGGCATGTGATATGTGAAATCGAGTTTTAAAATTTATTAACACGAATCACCTAGCGACTGACTACAACACACTCACAGGCAGTGAACCCGTTCGTATGCAGTATAGTTAGCTTGGTAAATCCGAGGTCGATCACAAGGACTAAGTAAGCAATTGTTAAAATAAAGTAGTTCAAGTAGAAATGAGGGGGTTTTGTGACCGAATTGTCACTTTGCTCAAATTAAAGTAAAAGAAGAATAATTAAATCCGGTATTACCGGGGCATGGATCGTCCTCAAACGGTAGAGAAAATTGATTATAAACAATAATATTTAAAGGTCATCCATCTCGAATCCGCTCAACAACATGTTCAGATTGCACATAAATGAAGTTCAATTTCAATTTAAGTTAATTAAATAACCGAGACTCAAACAAAGCACCAACCCCGTACCCGTCAAGTTAAGGACATTATTTAACTCTCTTGCTTAAACTAGTTTCATTACAAAGACCGGTACCCCAAGACATCTTTTATAACTTCCCTAATCAAACAATGGTTTTGTTTATTAAGATAGCAATTATATCTACCGATTGTACCCAACCGTTAACACATTACTTCCTATTATCATTGAATGATTATCTACCGTACCCATCATAGATCCAATCATTTGTACCCAAACAATCAAAATGACATATATGAAATCAATAATTACCATTAAAGACACATATAAATCACCAATCAATTCAAGATAAATTATAAGGAAGAAATACGCTAAGATCACGATATAATGTTAAATGAAATCAACATTGAATTATTAAAATTGTGCAATCCTTACATATTGTCTCACTTCATCAAGATGGATGATGAAAAGATTAGATACTCATGATGAAATAATGAAAACAACCAATAAATATTGAAAACATAATGTACCGATGGTTGAAATTAATCCAAAAGATTGATGCAATTGTTAATCGAATGATGAAATAAATCCGAATGTTTCTAAGGTATTGAAAGATGTTATCTTTGAAGAAAATAGCCTCTAGGAACCCCAAAAGTCGACTGGAATAAAGATAGATTTTAGGGTTGGTTTAAGCTTGATATTTATAGTCTTCAAAATAATCATCTCCTGGCCGACCTAAAATATGAGACTCATAAAATCCCATGAGTCTATGTCAGACAATGCGACTCATAAGGGTTTATGAGTCTCATCATCCTTGTAAGTGGACATCTATGTCAATAGCAGTCTAGATTGTTTGGGCATATATTGTTATATGTCTTTGTAATGTGATTGTTATTAATGAACTTAGTATTATGCATAGAATACTAGATTAAGTTTAAGTATTGAATGTGTAATAAATCTGCTAAGTGTGAAATGCGACCTCGCATTTCACTATAGGAATACGACCCCGTATTTGCAGGGACAAATACGAGGCTAGAGCATAAATACGACCTCGTAAATAGGTCGAGCTGGGCCTGAAATACGAGGCCAGTATGCTGAAGCCCAGTCGAGTATTTTCCTATAAATACCGAACCCTAACAGAGTTTAGGGTTGAACATTTGTCGAAAATTTTGAGCATATTTGTGCAGGTTAAGTCGTCAAAACTTGTTCCGCTAGCCTAGAGAAGATCTGCGAGGCAACAGATGATCTGAAGGCTTATTGTTGATCACCAAGTTATAGTGAGGGATTCCGCACCTCAAGATAACTGGAGCAAGCTATTAACGATCCGTACCAGGGGACTTTCAATTGGTACCGGAGGTTATAGCTTGTTGGTGATAGACAATATCGATTTAGGGTCATTTAGACGTGATTCTTTCACGAGTTTATGACCAAAAATCTTGTTTGTGACCTCTATTTGTATTTGCAGCAGTCAAAGGTGTTGTTGTCGGCTTTTAGGGTTTCGAATTCAAGAGATCTAAGGATTCCAGCATCGTTTGCGAACTCGCGGGCTCGTATTACCTCATCCAGCTCGTATTGCGACCTGGGTAGCTAATTACGACCTCGCCAGTTCAATTGCGACCTCGTATTTCGTTTGTGACCTCGTGAGCTCTTTAAGACCTCGCCAGTTCAATTACGACCTCGAGGTAGCTAATTACGACCTCGCCAGTTCAATTGCGACCTCGTATTTCGTTTGTGACCTCGTGAGCTCTTTAAGACCTCGCCAGTTCAATTACGACCTCGAGTGTTTAATTGCGACTTCGCATTTCTTTATGACCTCATGAACTTTTACGACCTCGTTTATTTTTGTAAACAGTTCGTGAATTTTGCTAGCTCGGAGAAAATGACGTCTCAATTACCCGCAAATTATCAATCTTTGCTGAATCAATTAATTCTGATGGATCACGAAACCGGAAAGGCCAATTCACCACCCAAGTTGATAAGCCTTGATAGATATTTCAGTTGGAAGGGCAGATTCGAGTCATATTGCAGGTTAATGGATGTGAGGATGTGGATATGTATTGTTAATGGTTATGTTCATCCCACTGTGCAAGGTGACAAAGAACCTACTGGTTCTGGTGGTGGAAAAGCGGCTTCGTATGAGCAAATGACTGTCGATCAAAAGAAAGACTACGAAGCAGAAAGTAAAGCTTTAGGATCACTCCGAATGGCTCTCCAAGGGGAATTTTTGCACTTGTTTGAAATGTTTGACAGTGCAAAAGGCTTATGGGATGCACTCAAAGAGCATTGTGAAGGTGATGATGATCTCAAGAAGAGAAGGAAGGATTTGCTAAAGAAGCAGTATTATGTTTTTACTAGCTTCAAAGATGAATCTCTTGATGAGACCTTGATTCGTTACAGTCATCTGCTGGTTGAGCTTGCATACTTTGGGTACAAACCTGATCCAGAAGATGTCATCGAGAAATTGTTGGAGGCACTTCCAGCTAAGTGGGAAGGGTTTATCACATCTATCCAACAAAATCCCGATTTTAGTACATGGACATTGGATCAGATCATTCGAAAGCTGCGAGGTCAAGATATGAAGAGAAAGTCCAAGGAAGCAGGCAACAGTGATTTTGTTCAACGTCCGGAACTCTATCATAGTAAGCCTATTATTGCTTCTGTAAAATCTCCAAATGGAGGGATCACTACCTTCTATAGTGGAGATGATGACAAGATGAAGATGTCAACGGATTCTGATAGCAACTTGATGTATGTAACTTCTCCAGAATCGGCCATGGTAGTGCATAATGGGATTCAGAATGGTAGTTCTCCAAGCTTGGGTTACACAGGGATGCCAATGAGCATAAGATCTGCTGAGGGACATTTGGGCATGCTCGCTTCATTTGCGTCTGCTCATGAGAAGTTAATTGGAGGAAAACTGATTGATCCTGATTTGGTTAGGGAGGATTACAAGCAAGTTGATCCAGATGACTTGGAAGAAATGGATCTGAACTGGCAATTAGCTATGTTAACATTGAGAGTTCAGCGTTTCACAGATAGAACCGGAAGGAAGGTTGTGAATGGAAAAGTAGGGTTTGACAAGACCAAGGTGAAATGTTTTAACTGTGATGGTTTTGGACATTTTGCTCGTGAATGTCAGAGGCCAAGACGGGATAACAATTCAGCTACCGGTCGTCAGAACTTCAATCAAGGTGGTTCTATTGCAAGTCAGAATTCCGGACATCAATATGCTAATATTGGGAACCGAAGCTTAGGAGAAACGGACAACTCAAGAGCTTTGGTTGTTCAATCTGATGGTACGTATAATTGGGGTTCGACTAGTACGGATGATCAGAATCATGCATTCTTGGCAGAAATTCAAGACATTGATGGAGGAATGAACGACCTTGTTGATAATTCATTCGACTATACATTGTATGCCAGCACAGATGATCATGATAGTTTTCATCAGAAAGTAGAAGAGGAACCTAAACCGTCAGAACCAGTAAGAGCTGTAAGTAAAAGTATGATTACAAAAGTCGAAGCTGGCTTCATGGCACATCTTGAAGTTCTTGAACAGAAGGAACCACTAAGGAAAACTACTGGGATATGGTTTGTCGATAGTGGATGTTCAAGACATATGACTGGTGACAAGAGACTGTTAACGGAGTTTACACCTGTTAAAGGGTCTTATGTTAGTTTTGTTGGTCCCAAGGGCGGAAGTATTTCTGGTATTGGAAAAGTCGTCAATGGGAAGATTAAAATGGATAATGTGAACTTTTTTGAGCAGCTGGAGCATAATTTGATGAGCGTGTCTCAAATATGCGACAAAGGGAATCCAGTTCACTTTACAGAAAGGGAAGCTCTTATCTTGAAACCAGGTTATGTTATTCCAGAGGAATGGATATTACTGAAGGCTCCAAGAAAGAAGGACATCTATGGTCTTGAATTAGGTGTAATTGTTGAGTCCCAATGTTAATTGTAAATTTAATGATGACAAATCTGACCTATAAACACTTAGTAATCTTTGGTTCTTGTAATCTGATCTGGGTCAGACTAAGCTGACACAGCTTACGATATGTCTCTGACTCAGATCATACTTCATACTTGTAATTGTAATATCTTATGGAAACAAGTGTTATTCAAGCTGCATCAACAATGTATTAGCATTCAGTCCAAGTCGAAGAGGAGGATTGAAGATAGAAGACCAAGATGTTAGTGGAAGACAGCTTGGGATTAGCAGTCAGCTTGGAAACACTTAGGCAGATTGGTACCTTGACAAACGGCCCAATCTGTGTCTGACAATCAAGTGAAGATAACAACCTGGATTGAAGATAAGGACAAATGACGTGACTAGGAAGATTCCTAGGATCCAGGTTGGTGGTTGTTTTACATATGCGTGTCCATACTCCTAGTGGTAGATGAAGAATGTGTGTCAGTACGTGAGGGACCACAAGTACCATGAAAGGCACGATTGATCCTTCATCAACCACTGATTGAAGAACACGTAGCTGCAAAGGATACCTAAAGAAGGAGCACTTGTGCCTATAAAAGCCTCATTCATGGATTGCATATGTGTGGCATTTCCTGAGAATCATTCTTCACACAAGTTTCTCTGCTCTTACACACAGCTTAGTCTGTACGAGATCAGCTTGGGCTGATTCTCTTGAGCTGAAACTTATTGATTGTTGTTTGTCATTTCATAGGGTTGTTTAGATATCTATAGGCTATCTTTATTCCCCAACAACCCTGTAATTCTTTGTATAGATTATTTCTTAATAAAGGAATACATTTGAAAATAACAATCTGTGTTCAAGAATGTTTTTATTTCTTTACTACTTTCCAGTTTTAATGATTCCTGCACTTTACTTACTAGCTTAATATTCATTGTCTGAATCTTAAAACGTTTTGTGTTAAAAAGTTTGTAAAGATTGTGAAAAGTTGTATTCACCCCCCTCTACAACTGTTCTGTGTTCAATATACTTTGGTATATTGATACACCGTGGGACGTATCAATTGGTATCAGAGCGGTGGTTGAGAATTAACTTGACTTGATCCTTGCATATTTTCATTTATAGTAAAGCATAATGTTGTAAGTCCCAACTCGATAGATGGTACTACTGAAGACACCTCTATGTCGATGGTGGAGTTACTTTGCAATATATGCACTGAACTGGAGACGACCAGTTGCAGTGTGTATATACCAAGTTCTAGATAGATTACTTATATAAAAGACAATAAGTAAAGAACAATGCAATAATACAAATAACTTGTAAGATAACTTGATGAGACAATATGTATTTTTCAATGTGTAATTTATTTATTGATATTAAACAAATTACAAGGTTGATGCGGAACCAAGATAATACACGAATGTAAATATCCTAACAACCTATGAAATACAATTGATCTATACTCGGAATTTCTCAAGACAATCGAAACACTTAAAGTTGTGAAATGTTCCTTTTAGCGATTGAGAGAAGATTGCACAAGTTCACCAAGAATATTGCAGGTTTGCAAAGTGTGAAGTTTTTCTCGTCTTTGTGAAATAACTTGAATTCTTGGTTGTGCAATGACTTGTATTTATAGGAAAAGTTAACATTGGGATGTTAACTTTAGCCGTACAAATGTGGTTGAGAGCATTTAAGGAATAACATTTAATTCCTTAAAAAGCAGTGTAAAGTCGCATGATAAAGCAACTTTACACAACCACCTTTATGTACCTTATATTACTTAAATAATAAGACAAGGCTTATTATCCGGGTAAAGGTACATAAAGTATACAAGTCAATTCCTCGTAATCAGTGTAAAGCTTTGTAAGGGCTTTCCACTGATGGTCTCCAGTTTGTAACTGACTAGAATGCCAACTGGGCTTCGCTGCCATTGCCATTCTCTATCTTCCATTTGTTGTCTTCGACTTCAACTGGAATGATTCTTCAACTGGTCAGTTCTCAACTGGAGGAAGTCTTCAGTTGCGTTGACTGTACGGTGCAACTGGACTTCAATATATTTCTGGACAAATCTTCTTGGTCACCAGTTTTACTGGGTCACCAGATGCAACTGGTGACTGGTCAGTGTGAACTGGTGACTGGCCAGTTCCAGGTGAACTGGTCCTAACAAATGTCATCTTATATTGATAATGGTTCTTCAACCCGACCACCCATGTTTGACAAAGATGATTCCAGTGGGTGAAAAAGTAGAATGTCTTTGTTCCTTGAATCCATCGATAACAATATGCCTGACATCCTTACGGATGGTCCTTATGTTCCTACACAAACCATTGTGGTAGAAGCTGTGGTCAGGGAAGGTCAACCAACCATTCCTGCCACAGTCAAATCTATTGTTAAGGACAAGGCAGATTAGGGGATGAGGATAGGAGGTTGGCAAACTTGGATGTGAAGGCTAGAAATTTCATTGTCCAAGCTGTGCCCAAAGACCTTTACCATTCAATTAAAATGTGTTCAACAACAAAGAAAATATGGGGTACTTTGACTGTTATGTTTGAGGGTTGCTCTACCTCCATGGAATCCACAATTACTACATTGACCAGGAGGTATGAGAGATTTTTCTCTTTGAGAAATGAATCCTTGACTGACACTCATACCCGCTTTAATGCTTTAGTAAGTGATTTAGCTGCTGTTGGAATTAATAAGAAAAATGAGGTTTTAAAGAGCAAATTTCTTGATTCATTACCACCTAAATGGAACAACTATATTTCTTCTGTTAAATTAAGTTCTGTTTATCATGATCTTGATCTCCCTGGACTTTTTGGTTTGCTTCATAACCAAGAATGTTCAGAGGCTGAAAAACTAATTGCTATGGGTGATTCTTATAGTCAGCCTGCTGTTGCACTTGTTGCTTCTATGACTGAACACCCTAGTTCAATTAGTAATGAGATCATTCCTTGTGTTAATGATGATATTCCTGTGATGTCAAATCCTAACTCTGTTTGTGCTGAATCTGAGTGTGAAGAATCTGATGGTGATGAACTAGCTAATGAAGTAACTATGTTGGCTGAAAGGATCAGAAGGAGATCCTTTAACAAGTTTAAAGGAAAAGGAAGAGGTGGCCAAGCTGATAAAGCCAAGAAGCCATTTGATATGTCCAAGGTCACTTGTTACAAGTGTGGCAAGACTGGACATATGGCTGGAGATTGCAGATCCAAAGAAACTGCTCAAGCTGTGCCAGCCAAAGGTAGAAGAGGTGAAAAATACTCTAAGCTCAAGACTAAGTACAAAGCCTTGAAAGCACAAGTAGCTGAGCTGACTGAGAAGGTGAACAAAAGTGAGAAGAGTCTGGTGGCCAAAGACTGGGCTGAAAGTGCCACATCATCTGATGATGAGCTGTACAAAGATGCCAAGTGTTTCATGGCTTAAAGAAGCTACTCAAAGATTTGCTAAAGATCTGGTAAAAATACAACAGCAATCTGAGTCAGCTCACCAGGCATCCACCAGTCAGACTGCTCCACCTGAGGTAACTTCTTTTTCCAATCTGTCTGATAATGAGAAGTTGTCCAGACTGAACAAACTTGGTGATGAGGTTTTACTGCAAAAACATTTTAATCAAGAACTCAAAAAGGAAATACATCTTTTGAAACTTGATAACAGCTCTAAGAGTCACACCATTGAAAAACTAGAATCTGAAGTTAAAGCTCAAAAGCAATTAAACTCCATTTTGATTAAAGAAGCTAAAATTGCAGAAGAAAAGTTTTTAAAGGTAAAACAGATTACTGAAACATGGTGTATAAGCTCTAAAAGAGTTGCTAAATGTGTGAATGAACAAATACCTCATCAGATCCAAGCTATCTTTGATGGTGATTATGATAGGGCCATAGCCATTGCTGAAGTATGTGCTATGGAGCCTTGTTATCAGCCTCCTTCACCACCCAAAGTCCAAACCAAAGAGACTATTTCTAAACCAATTAAGTTGGTTCAGAAATCTGGTATTGGGTTTAAAGATCCTGAAACTATGGGTCAGACCATTGCTGAAGCTGTGTTGAAGCTGATCAGGTTGTTGAGTTAAAACCTGAAGAAAGTCTTGACTTGTCCAAGCTGACCATCACCCAATCTGTGTCAGCTCACCAGGCATCCACCAGTCAGACTGCTCCACCTGAGGTAACTTCTTTTTCCAATCTGTCTGATAATGAGAAGTTGTCCAGACTGAACAAACTTGGTGATGAGGTTTTACTGCAAAAACATTTTAATCAAGAACTCAAAAAGGAAATACATCTTTTGAAACTTGATAACAGCTCTAAGAGTCACACCATTGAAAAACTAGAATCTGAAGTTAAAGCTCAAAAGCAATTAAACTCCATTTTGATTAAAGAAGCTAAAATTGCAGAAGAAAAGTTTTTAAAGGTAAAACAGATTACTGAAACATGGTGTATAAGCTCTAAAAGAGTTGCTAAATGTGTGAATGAACAAATACCTCATCAGATCCAAGCTATCTTTGATGGTGATTATGATAGGGCCATAGCCATTGCTGAAGCTGTGTGTGAAGCTGATCAGGTTGTTGAGTTAAAACCTGAAGAAAGTCTTGACTTGTCCAAGCTGACCATCACCCAATCTGTGTCAGATTCAAAGAATAAAACAAACAAGAATAGTTTAAAGAGAAATAAAAGAAAGAAAATAGATCACAGTGTTCCTAATGAGAAAATTAAGCTTTTAAAGAGTAAGAAGTCTGTGTTTAGTCACCCAATCTGAGTCAGACCAGAAGGTCAGCTCTGGTGAACCCATCCTTGGATGGGTTCCCAAAATGAACTAATCTCTTATCATAATTGCAGGGCGGTCATGACGATAATACCTGGCACTTGGACAGTGGATGTTCCAAGCATATGACCGGATGTAAGTCCCTGCTATGTAGCTTTAGGATTCGCGCTGGTCCTAATGTTACTTTTGGGGATGATTCTCAAGGAAAGACTGAAGGTTTTGGTGTTCTTTCAAATGGTCCTCTTACTTTCAGAAGAGTCTCATTTGTTAATGGTTTGAAGCACAATCTGATCAATGTGAGTCAGTTGTGTGATGCTGGTTATGAAGTGAGATTCAGGTCTGATAAGGGAATTGTTCTTGATTTAGAAGGCAATGTGGTTCTTATCGCAAAGATGGATGAGTCTTTGTATTCTTTTGGCATGAGAAATCCAACTGTCACAAGAGAAGTCTGTTTCATGTCAAAGTCTCAAGATGAGCTGAATTGGTTGTGGCATAAAAGGCTGTCTCATATGAATTTCAAAGACATCAACAAGCTGTGTAAGAAAGAGTTGGTGTCTGGACTTCCAGTGATCAATTATGAGAAGGACAAGCTGTGTGGTGCTTGTGAGAAAGGCAAGCAACATAAAGCTACTTTTAAGTCTAAAACATGCTCAACCATTGATAATTGTTTGGATCTGCTTCATATGGACTTATTTGGACCAATCAGTACTCCATCATTCACTGGAATGGGGTACTCCTTGGTAATTGTTGATGAGTATTCAAGATACACCTGGGTTTTCTTTCTAAGACACAAGAGTGAAGCAGCTGACAGCATTATTCATTTCATCAAGCAAGCTGAAATTCTCTACAAAAGGCCTGTTAGGCAATTAAGGAGTGACAATGGTATTGAATTCAAGAATATCACTCTTAATTCATTCTGCAGTGAAAAGGGAATTTCACAAGTCTACTCAGCTGCCAGAACTCCTCAACAAAATGGTGTTGCAGAAAGAAGAAACAGAACTCTCATTGAAGTTGCAGATCCATGATGGCTCAAAACAATGTCAAGTCTCATTTATGGGCTGAAGCAGTACACACAGCTTGCTTTACCCAGAACAGATCCCTCATTGTAAAAAGACACCAGAAGACTGCATATGAACTTCTTAGGGGGAGAAAACCTGAGATTGGTTTCCTAAGAATGTTTGGAAATCCTTGCTATATTCTGAATTAGAAAGACCATCTTGGAAAGTTTGATGAGAAATCAGATGAAGGTATCCTACTTGGATATGCAACATAGATGGAGGCCTATAGAGTGTACAACAAGAGAACTAAAACAATTGAGAACTCTGTAAATGTAAGCATTGATGAAGGTTGTTCTAAGCCAGACTGTTCTCCTCCAGAAGATGAAGACTTCAATTTTGAAGAACTGGTTGTACCTGAGAATGAGCCTCCAACAAATCCTCCAGTTGGATCTAATAATGCTCAAATTCAGGGGGAGCAACTCATTAAAGAAGAAGAAGAGGTTCCAATCTTTGAAGATGCACAAACTGATCCTACTCCTACTGAAGTTATTGTTCAGAATCCATTAAATGACTCTCCAACTGGTTTAGACTCCTCCATTCCTGTCCAAGCTGATCAGCCTCTTCCTCAAGCTGATCATGCTGAACCATCTAATCTGAATCAGTCCATTGTCCCAGTTACCAGATGGACAAAGAGTCATCCAATTAACCAAATCATTGGTGATCCACTCTCTGGTGTGAAAACAAGAAGAAAGGCAACATGCAATTTCTGCATGTTTGTCAATTTTGTAAGCAAGATGGAACCAACTGAGGTTGATGAAGCTCTAGAAGATCCCTCTTGGGTTAATGCAATGCAAGATGAGCTAACACAGTTTGAAAGAAATAAGGTTTGGGAACTTGTTCCAAGACCTCATCACAAGACTGTGATTGGAACCAAGTGGGTCTACAGAAACAAAAATGGATGAAAGGGGAGTTGTGACCAAAAACAAAGCAAGATTGGTAGCTCTTGGTTATAGACAAGAGGATGGAATTGATTATGATGAGACCTTTGCACCAGTGGCAAGATTAGAGGCAATCAGAATGTTCTTGGCCTTCTCTGCTCACAAGGGTTTCAAAGTCTATCAAATGGATGTGAAGAGTGCATTTCTTAATGGAAAATTGGAAGAAGAAGTCTATGTTGAACAGCCTCCTGGTTTTGAAAATTCAAAGTTTCCTGACCATGTGTTCAAGCTTGACAAGGCTCTCTATGGGTTGAAGCAAGCTCCAAGGGCATGGTATGATACTTTGTCTAAATTCTTATTGGCTAATAAATTCAAAAGAGGTAATGTTGACAAGACTTTGTTTGTGAGAAAGTATAATGGTGATATTCTGCTTGTACAAATCTATGTAGATGATATAATATTTGGGTCTAGCAGTGAAAGACTTTGCAAAAAGTTTTCTGAATTAATATCTAAAAAGTATGAAATGAGCATGATGGGAGAACTAAACTATTTTCTGGGTTTACAAGTTAAACAGACTTAAAATGGAATTTTCAGAAACCAAGGAAAATATGTTAAAGATCTCTTAAACAAATTTGGTTTTAGTGATTGCTCACCTATGAAAACTCCTATGGGAACTGGTGATGGGATAAAAAAAATGGATGAAAGGGGAGTTGTGACCAGAAACAAAGCAAGATTGGTAGCTCTTGGTTATAGACAAGAGGATGGAATTGATTATGATGAGACCTTTGCACCAGTGGCAAGATTAGAGGCAATCAGAATGTTCTTGGCCTTCTCTGCTCACAAGGGTTTCAAAGTCTATCAAATGGATGTGAAGAGTGCATTTCTTAATGGAAAATTGGAAGAAGAAGTCTATGTTGAACAGCCTCCTGGTTTTGAAAATTCAAAGTTTCCTGACCATGTGTTCAAGCTTGACAAGGCTCTCTATGGGTTGAAGCAAGCTCCAAGGGCATGGTATGATACTTTGTCTAAATTCTTATTGGCTAATAAATTCAAAAGAGGTAATGTTGACAAGACTTTGTTTGTGAGAAAGTATAATGGTGATATTCTGCTTGTACAAATCTATGTAGATGATATAATATTTGGGTCTAGCAGTGAAAGACTTTGCAAAAAGTTTTCTGAATTAATATCTAAAAAGTATGAAATGAGCATGATGGGAGAACTAAACTATTTTCTGGGTTTACAAGTTAAACAGACTTAAAATGGAATTTTCAGAAACCAAGGAAAATATGTTAAAGATCTCTTAAACAAATTTGGTTTTAGTGATTGCTCACCTATGAAAACTCCTATGGGAACTGGTGATGAGGATAAAAATGGCAAATCTGTTGACATCACAGCTTATAGGGGTATGATAGGATCATTACTTTACTTGACTGCTAGTAGACCAGATATTATGTTTGCTACATGTCTTTGTGCAAGATATCAAGCTAGTCCTAAGGAATCTCATCTTAAGGCTGTGAAAAGAATCTTTAGATACCTTAAAGGTAGTCCCAATCTGGGTCTTTGGTATCCCAAAGACTCAGGATTTGATCTAATTGGCTATTCAGATTCTGACTTTGCAGGCTGTAAGATTGACAGAAAAAGTACTTCAGGAGCTTGTCAATTGCTTGGCAATAGACTTGTAAGCTGGTCCAGCAAGAAGCAGCATTCAGTTTCTATTTCCACTGCAGAAGCTGAATATGTTGCTGCAGGAAGTTGTTGCTCTCAAATTCTTTGGATGCAATATCAGCTTCAAGACTATGGTGTCACAGCAACAGAAACTCCAATCTTTTGTGACAGTACCAGTGCCATAGCAATTTCAAACAATCCTGTGCTTCATTCAAGGACCAAGCACATTGATATAAGATATCATTTCATCAGGGATCATGTAATGAAAGAAGATGTTGAACTCCATTTCATTCCAACAGACAATCAGCTTGCTGACTTGTTCACAAAGTCATTGGATGAATCAAGGTTCAACTACCTCATAAGTAAGCTAGGTATGCTTAATTTTTAGAAAGTAGTGAGCTAAGTAATAGCAAATCTGACCCCTTAGAGTTATACTAAATTTTTTAGGGTAAGCTGTGTCAGACCCAGACTACCCTTTCACACTTGGTGCATGTCAAGTGAAAGAGGGTAAGCTGAATCTGACCCAGCTTCGTGGTTATTTTTGTTATTAAATATCTCAGTGCGTTTTATTACTTTCATTATTTAATTAAGTGTACTTGTTTGATCCTATTGGAGTGTGACACGTGTAGTGGTCACTACCGGTTACTGAATAAGTACCACCACAACTTTTTCAAATAAGATATTTTGGGTTTTGTATATAACTTTCATTTAACCTAAATCCCAAATCACTTGTTCATATTTTCTTAAAATCAATTTTTCTCTCTAATCTGATTACTGTTTTATTAAATTTAATTTCTTCTAAAATTTATTTTCAAAATGGCATCATCATCTGTTTCTATTCATACTAATGATTCTCAATCTAGTTCTGAACCTGAAAGTCTATACCGAGCTCCGATAAGCGCCAACAAGCTTTCACCTTATGTGGTGGGAGATAAGGTAGTAGTGGTTCCGGCTGATCTTGATACTGGTAAAATCAAGATTGGCAGTCTGGTTTATGCCAATATTCATCCTCCTTCATGGGCTAAAGGATACGATGAGATTGTGGCTTTCTTATGGCATCATCCATTCGGCAAGGTGATGATTGAGAAGCCAGACTGGGTGTTTCAAGATCTTTTGTGTGAATTTTGGGCGAGCTGTGTTGTGAAACAAAACAAGAAAGGAGATGCTGCAATATATGGCTCCATCCTCAACGGTAAGAAAAAGGTATACATTTCTTATGAGAGGCTTAGGTCTGCTTTTGAGCTGTCATATATGCCTGATGATGAATATGATGTTGTGTGTCTCATACTGAAGCCAAAAATGTTTTAAAAGAAGTTGGATATACTGGTCCATTGGCTTCAGTGGTTAAAATGAAACATTTAACTGGTATTTGGAACTACTTATTGAGCACAATTTCGAAAACCTTACAAGTAAAGGCAGGCAGCTTTGATCAGCCTAATGTCCTAGAATTGCAGATTTTTCATGCAATGGTCACCATGACCAGAATAGATTTGGCTGCTTTAATCTTTAAGGACCTTGTTGATCGCTTTCATAAGAAGAGTCTTACCATACCTTATGGTAGGATTCTTGCTCTTATCATTGAAGTTATTCTTGACAATGATTACAGTCTGGCAACTGGTCAGACTGTGGAATGCAAGTCTATCAATAACAACATCTTCAACAGTCCAAAGGTATCTGTGCAGGGTCTGACCCGAGCAATGCAGATCTACCTTGATTTTTGTAAGAAAAGAGAAGAGGAACAAGAAGCACTTAGGGAAGCTGTCCCTTCTTAGACGCGATCTGGGTCTGACACTCAATCTGCTAATCAGGGGTTTTGCATCATCAAATAGGGGGAGATTATTGAGTCCCAATGATAATTGTAAATTTAATGATGACAAATCTGACCTATAAACACTTAGTAATCTTTGGTTCTTGTAATCTGATCTGGGTCAGACTAAGCTGACACAGCTTATGATCTGTCTCTGACTCAGATCATGCTTCATACTTGTAATTGTAATATCTTATGGAAGCAAGTGTTATTCAAGCTGCATCAACAATGTATTAGCATTCAGTCCAAGTCGAAGAGGAGGATTGAAGATAGAAGACCAAGATGTTAGTGGAAGACAGCTTGGGATTAGCAGTCAGCTTGGAAACACTTAGGCAGATTGGTGCCATGACAAACGGCCCAATCTGTGTCTGACAATCAAGTGAAGATAACAACCTGGATTGAAGATAAGGACAAATGACGTGACTAGGAAGATTCCTAGGATCCAGGTTGGTGGTTATTTTACATATGCGTGTCCATACTCCTATTGGTAGATGTAGAATGTGCGTCAGTACGTGGGGGACCACAAGTACCATGAAAGGCACGATTGATTATTCCTTCATCAACCACTGATTGAAGAACACGTAGCTGCAATGGACACCTAATGAAGGAGCGCTTGTGCCTATAAAAGCCTCATTCATGGATTGCATATGTGTGGCATTTCCTGAGAATCATTCTTCACACAAGTTTCTCTGCTCTTACACACAGCTTAGTCTGTACGAGATCAGCTTGGGCTGATTCTCTTGAGCTGAAACTTATTGATTGTTGTTTGTCATTTCATAGAGTTGTTTAGATATCTATAGGCTATCTTTATTCCGCAACAACCCTGTAATTCTTTGTATAGATTATTTCTTAATAAAGGATTACATTTGAAAATAAGAATCTGTGTTCAAGAATGTTTTTATTTCTTTACTGCTTTACTGTTTTAATGATTCCTGCACTTTACTTACTAGCTTAATATTCATTGTCTGAATCTTAAAACATTTGTGTTAAAAAGTTTGTAAAGATTGTGAAAAGTTGTATTCACCCCCCTCTACAACTGTTCTGTGTTCAATATACTTTGGTATATTGATACACCGTGGGACGTATCAGTAATTGATTCAGTGGAGCCAGTTTGTCTGCTCACCAAAGTTTCTGAAGATGAGTCTCTGCTATGGCATAGAAGGATGGGTCATATCCATTTCAGAAAGATGAATTATATTACAAGTAATGGATTGGTTCTCGGTGTTCCAAATAAGAGATTTATGGTAGAGGATAATCGACCCAAAGCCAATAAGGCTAGGGGTCTTTTGAAAAACTAATTGTTTATGAATGTGCAGGAGCTGCTAAGGAAGACCGCAGGTTTATGGTTTGTCAATAGCGGAAGCTCTAAGCACATTATGGAAGACAAGGGACTATTGACGGAGTTTACTCATGTTAAAGGGTCCTATGTCTGTTTTGTGGATTCCAACGGCGGAAAAATTTTCGGGGCTGGAAGAGTTGTAAAAGGAATCATCTTAATTGATAATGTTAATTTTGTTAAAAAACAGGATCAGAACCTTTTTCCAGGCGTATTAATGTCTAAGAAGGACTTAGAAAAGGAAAAAGTCTATCTTACTCATTATACATTAAAGGGTAGTGATCGAGTTTTTACCGAGATGGAATTTTCAAGATTTTGTTTTCCTCGGGTTTTGATTGACAAAGTATGGAGTGTAGAAGTTAACAAGGAGGATCGCAGCTATGATCGTCCGAAAGTTGTGCCTCTTGTGTTAACTCCTGAACAAGAAGAGATTTGTAGGTCTCATGAGCAAGCTGTCAAGGACTTTGAAGATGTGTTAGATGGACGAAAGAGAAAGATCCATGAAACTCATGATCAATGTTCCAAGAAGACTTGTTCTAATTAGTTTATGTTTATTATTGTTCATGTGATAGACAAAGTACTATAGAAGATCATGACTAGATGATGATCTATAGTACATGTTCTAATTTTTATATGTTTGATTTATGTTGTTGGTTATGTTATATGTCAGTTTCCAGAAGTGCACTAGTTTAATCACAGGGATGAAGAAATTGGTGTTCTTGAGGAAGTAGACATTAGTGGATGTCTATTTTAGGGAAGAGATTGGAATACATGATAGCAAGTGAATGCTTGTTCACAGGCTCAGATGATTACGGTTAGATTTTCCTTTATACTTCCATAAAGATAGACAATGAATTCACTATATCCATTACCAATAATCCTGTTAAGCACAGTAGGACTAAGAACATAGACATAAGGTTTCATTTTATTCGTGATTGTGCTGAAAAGAAATTGATAGTCCTAGAAAAGGTGCCGAGTGACTTTAATTTAGCTGATTTGTTCACTAAGGCTTTCGATCGAACTCGTTTCGAGGTGTTAGCCCAATTGATTGGAATGAGAAATCTATAGTGACAGTGTCTCTCAAAAGAAACTTTGTAAAATGAGTCAGTGTTTGTGTCGTAATGTATGTGTGTCATATAGTGTCAGAAAAACAAAATAAAAATGAGAAAAATCAGAAAAGAAAAAGAAATATAATAAAAAGAGTAAGGTCACTGCATCAAGACGATTAGACGTGACGATACTTTAGCTTTTAAGCCTACTTAATTGTACCTTAAAAATGATCAGTTCAGTGATACCATTATATGATGTATCGGTAGGCACAAAGTACCAAAGTTTCCTTATAATCTGAACTTAATGTATACAATGTTCTTATGGGAAACGTATTCAGATATATGGCTGAGAATGCTTGTTCTTAAAATAGACAAGTCCTTTAAATCTTATGAAAGATCTTGCATTGTAATTATGTATATTTGGTCTTTATATAGAAGGTCTCGGGTACATATATGTGTATGTATTGCTTTTTCGGATGTATATTTGTGACAAGATATGCAAATATCTAATAAATCTGTTGAAAATATGAAGCTAATGTGGCCTTTGAGATTCGAACAAGTAAGTCCTTGGGGTGTCTTTGTATACCTAGCCTACCTAAAGCTTCCAACTTGGGATAGGTTGTCAGAAAGTTCGCTACACGGGTCTCATCGAAAGTCACGGGTTTTCATAAGTGCTTTAAAATGATGTCACAAATATGCAAGTACTTGGCATTATGCAATGTTGAGTATATTTCCGTACGTGAGTCAAGTTAAGTCGCTTTGCGCGTGAGGAATCACCGACCTGTCACCGCTGACTTGATTCTTAAAGACTTTCTCACTTTACTCACCAAATGTCTTAATCTTAGTGCTTGTGTCGATTGTGAGAGTGTATCTGAATATGGGGCACATAAGTTCGCAAACATGATTAAGTGACATATTAGGCTACTCGGGTTGCATGGTGACTGTCCTTGGCCAGGGTATGTCGAAAGTGTCACAACCAAAAAGGAGACTGGAAGTACCGAGTGTTTAAGAGGACAAACATATTGGTAATCGTTTTTGGATCACTGTTCATAACTAATAATAAGAGAATTATTTCTCGCTGGTAGGCTTATGTAACATGCTAATCTGATCTAATCTGCAGTATCTTTAGCTCTTGTAACTATGTTATTCGTTTATGTTCAGTGTATGTGTGTGTGTGTTTTTCGTGAAATGTTTATTTTTTATTTTTTATTTTTGTATTGTTTAAATAAAAGTTCCTATTGCACGAGAGACAGAGTCAGAATAGAATCTAGTTTCCAAGAGGACTCAACTACGTTCTATGGAACACTGAATAAACGAGTAGGGTAGTTAAGCGATAGTGTTGTGATCAAAAGCTAAAAGAAAGTGTGTCATATTAACAGAATATGAGTTTAAGGAAAAGAACACAGAGTTGTTCATAGTTTTGAATTTGATCTTTGAAAGATTTTTGAATCAAAAAGATTTGGAACAGAGATTCTAAATAATTTTGATAAACTATGTGCAAAATTTGAAAGTGCTGACAGTGAATTATTTGACCTTAATGAGACTTAGGTTAATAATAGACTGTTAAGTATATTCATTTTATCTTGCTATTTTATTCATTTCTTCAGATTGTATGTTATTACTTTGAGAAGATTTGATGTGTGTGTTGAGATGTGCAGGACAACGGACATATATTCGTTTTTGTAGGTTGTTGAGCAAGATTTCACCACGGAAGCAAGATATGGATCATGCAAATCTATCCGGAACTAAGATAAATACTAGTTTGATGAGGCAATCATAGGAGTATTTATAATTGTTTAACCAAGATGAATACTAGTTTGATGAGGCAATCATAGGAGTATTTATAATTGTTTAACCAAGATGAATACTAGTTTGATGAGGCAATCATAGGAGTATTTATAATTGTTTAACCAAGATGAATACTAGTTTGATGAGGCAATCATAGGAGTATTTATAATTGTTTAACCAAGATGAATACTAGTTTGATGAGGCAATCATAGGAGTATTTATAATTGTTTAACCAAGATGAATACTAGTTTGATGAGGCAATCATAGGAGTATTTATAATTGTTTAACCAAGATGAATACTAGTTTGATGAGTCTATCATAGGAGTATTTCATATGGTTTTGATGAATTTTGCATGATCAAATGTCATTTTGCAAAAGTATAAGAGATTAGGTTTCAGTTAGATGTTTTTACAGAGTTAAAGACAAGTGACTTTGGAAACGGAATCTATATAAGTTTGCATAATGAAGGATACTTTATTGGAAGACCTTAGTTCAGGTTGTCCGTAGAATGATAAGACAGGGATCTTAAGATTCTAGAATTTTTCTGATAAGTTGACGGATAAACAAGGAGTTTATAGGTCAATGATTTTGAACAATAAGAAGTTTAAGGTTCTTGAAGATTTGTAGTTCTAGACTAAGATAATGTCATATGTTTATGACTTATGATAGTGAAGAATAACAAATTTGGAGAAGAAAATGAAGAATGTAGTTCTAGATTAAGTCGTTACTATCAAATGTAATAGTGATGAAATAATGAAGAATAACATTATCATTTTTATCTTGTTTTTGTGTTTTTTAAGCTTGTATGTGCAGGTGTAAGCACAAGAAGCTGTATTTTACATGTTTTGTCTGAAGACTTTGCAAGTAATCAGAAGAAACATTTAAAGTTATGAAGATATGGAGACATGGTTTAGATTGCTTTTGAAACAGGTTCCATGTTCCTAAAGGTTGTGATTCAAGTTTCAAAGTTTCTGGTTTTCATGGGAGTCAACTAGTTCAGTATTGATTGTTGGAAATTCTACTTCTCTATTATATGCCGGTTATGCAAGGCGAGCAGGGACTCGAGCAATATATCCAAGAAGGAAGATTGCATATGCTTAATTCGGAGGGATTTATCGTTGAGGGGGAGAACTACAACAAGCTATGGTGCATTAGTTGATTATTATGACGATACAGAGAGTTTGAAGTTTGTCTTTCAAATCTGAAGTTTCAGAAGATCGAGTTTCGGGTATAGCAATTAAAATTTTGTTGTCTCGAAATTCTTTTTCAGTGTATTTGCAGAGAAGTCAATCCAAGGGAAGGATTTCTAAGTAAAAGACTGAAGTGTTCAAGACAAAAGCTAAGATCATCAGGTTTTTATAATATATATTTATATAGTAATTACAGATGATGATAGCTGTATTTTTATTAGTTGAAGATCTTAGATATAGAATATGAAAGATTATCAACTTCATACTTGTAAAACCTTAGACATAGAAATGTAATGTTTGGATGTAAAAGGTTACGTAGTTAATATTTTTATGCCTTAGACATAGAAATGTAATGTTTGGATGTAAAAGGTTACGTAGTTAATATTTTTATGCCTTAGACATAGAAATGTAATGTTTGGATGTAAAAGGTTACGTAGTTAATATTGTAATACCTTAGACATAGAAATGTAATGTTTGGATGTAAAAGGTTACGTAGTTAATATTTTTATGCCTTAGACATAGATATATCGTTTAAATTTGAAAGATTGTCAAATATATTTTGAAATCTTAGAAATAGAAACGTTTATATGAATGTGAAAGAAGTTGTTATATTGATTATCTAGTAAGTCATCCAGTCATAAATTGAGGGGGAGTACATAAGAATGATAGTTGTTATATTGATTATCTAGATCATATAGTTTTGAAAGGTTTTCAGATAAATATGACGTAGTTAATCAATACTATGTGTAAAATTTAGATGTTTCTTGCTCTGATTATATGATCATAGTTATGTATCCCAGTCATAAATTGAGGGGGAGTACATAAGAATGATAGTGGTTATATTGATTAATCATAGTTATACATCCTAGTCATAAAATTGAGGGGGAGGTATAAGAATGACGAATCAATTTTATAACTTTTTACAAGTAAGTGTTTACAAGTGGTTCAGATTCGGGAAAGCTAAATTTGAAAGTTTTGGAAAGATTGATCGTGGAAAAGTTAAAGAATTTCGGTAAGTTTATTAACTTTTCAGGTTTAAGACGAAGATCAGGGAAAAGATGAAAATTTGATGCCTACAGGTTTGGTCATTTAAATATTTCATATTTCCAGGAAGTTCGTTGATCAATTATTCAGAAACTTTGATAAAAATTTGATTTTAAAGTGTGCAGGAGGTATTTACGACCTCGTAATTGAATATGGCAGAATGCGACCTCGCAATTGGTCAATTGGGCCAAGTTCAATACGACCTCGTAATTGAATATGGCAGAATGCGACCTCGCAATTGGTCAATTGGGCCAAGTTCAATACGACCTCACAAAATTAAAATCAATTTCAGAGCTTTACGACCCCGAAAATACGACTTTGCTACCCCGTTTGAGATTTGATATATACAATTAGATCGAGTGTTTTTGAGTGATATATTTGTGATCCTCGTGAAATACTGAATCTAGGTATACTATCTAATCGTCCTATAGTTAACCATGCAACAAGAAAATCAAGAAAATAGAGTTCGAAATTTTCGAACTAGGTTTTTCAATTTTCATTCGATTTTGATGTTTTTGGTTAAAAATAAGGGTTGGGGTATGTTTATCGTTTGAATACAAGTGTATAGAAACGATTTTTACAAGTTTTGGTTGGGTAAATCACGATTTCGTGTTGGGGAAGATGAACAGTGCGACGGACTCGCATTTGGGGTTTTGCTAGCCCAGATTTGCGACCTCGTAAATGTCAATTTATTTTGACCGGTTTGACTTTCGAAATACGATGCCGATTTACGACCAGGATCAAATACGTGGCCAAATTGGAAAATACGACCTCGTATTTTACTTAACAGATTTTCAAAAGTTTATTTTTATAAAAATTTGAAAAGTTAGGGATACGACCTCGTATTTGACTTAACAGATTTTCAAAAGTTTATTTTTATAAAAATTTGAAAATGAGTTAATTATTAAATTACAGGGATAATTTATTATTGTTTAACTAAATTACAGGGATAATTTATGTTATTTATTGTTTAACTTAATTACAGGGATAATTTATTATTGTTTAACTAAATTACAGGGATAATTTATTATTGTTTAACTAAATTACAGGGATAATTTATTATTGTTTAACTAAATTACAGGGATAATTTATTATTGTTTAACTAAATTACAGGGATAATTTATTATTGTTTAACTAAATTACAGGGATAATTTATTATTGTTTAACTAAATTACAGGGATAATTTATTATTGTTTAACTAAATTACAGGGATAATTTATTATTGTTTAACTAAATTACAGGGATAATTTATTATTGTTTAACTAAATTACAGGGATAATTTATTATTGTTTAACTAAATTACAGGGATAATTTATTATTGTTTAACTAAATTACAGGGATAATTTATTATTGTTTAACTAAATTACAGGGATAATTTATTATTGTTTAACTAAATTACAGGGATAATTTATTATTGTTTAACTAAATTACAGGGATAATTTATTATTGTTTAACTAAATTACAGGGATAATTTATTATTGTTTAACTAAATTACAGGGATAATTTATTATTGTTTAACTAAATTACAGGGATAATTTATTATTGTTTAACTAAATTACAGGGATAATTTATTATTGTTTAACTAAATTACAGGGATAATTTATTATTGTTTAACTAAATTACAGGGATAATTTATTATTGTTTAACTAAATTACAGGGATAATTTATTATTGTTTAACTAAATTACAGGGATAATTTATTATTGTTTAACTAAATTACAGGGATAATTTATTATTGTTTAACTAAATTACAGGGATAATTTATTATTGTTTAACTAAATTACAGGGATAATTTATTATTGTTTAACTAAATTACAGGGATAATTTATTATTGTTTAACTAAATTACAGGGATAATTTATTATTGTTTAACTAAATTACAGGGATAATTTATTATTGTTTAACTAAATTACAGGGATAATTTATTATTGTTTAACTAAATTACAGGGATAATTTATTATTGTTTAACTAAATTACAGGGATAATTTATATTGTTTAACTAAATTACAGGGATAATTTATTATTGTTTAACTAAATTACAGGGATAATTTATTATTGTTTAACTAAATTACAGGGATAATTTATTATTGTTTAACTAAATTACAGGGATAATTTATTATTGTTTAACTAAATTACAGGGATAATTTATTATTGTTTAACTAAATTACAGGGATAATTTATTATTGTTTAACTAAATTACAGGGATAATTTATTATTGTTTAACTAAATTACAGGGATAATTTATTATTGTTTAACTAAATTACAGGGATAATTTATTATTGTTTAACTAAATTACAGGGATAATTTATTATTGTTTAACTAAATTACAGGGATAATTTATTATTGTTTAACTAAATTACAGGGATAATTTATTATTGTTTAACTAAATTACAGGGATAATTTATTATTGTTTAACTAAATTACAGGGATAATTTATTATTGTTTAACTAAATTACAGGGATAATTTATTATTGTTTAACTAAATTACAGGGATAATTTATTATTGTTTAACTAAATTACAGGGATAATTTATTATTGTTTAACTAAATTACAGGGATAATTTATTATTGTTTAACTAAATTACAGGGATAATTTATTATTGTTTAACTAAATTACAGGGATAATTTATTATTGTTTAACTAAATTACAGGGATAATTTATTATTGTTTAACTAAATTACAGGGATAATTTATTATTGTTTAACTAAATTACAGGGATAATTTATTATTGTTTAACTAAATTACAGGGATAATTTATTATTGTTTAACTAAATTACAGGGATAATTTATTATTGTTTAACTAAATTACAGGGATAATTTATTATTGTTTAACTAAATTACAGGGATAATTTATTATTGTTTAACTAAATTACAGGGATAATTTATTATTGTTTAACTAAATTACAGGGATAATTTATTATTGTTTAACTAAATTACAGGGATAATTTATTATTGTTTAACTAAATTACAGGGATAATTTATTATTGTTTAACTAAAGGTGATGTGCCGGATGAGCCTGAAAACTTTATGAATGTTGCAGATGATATCATAAACCAACCAGATGCTAATCCTGAGCTTGTTGAGCAAGTGTTAGAGGAAGTAGCTGATCCAGGTGGTGTTTTGGCTCAAGTGCAACATTTCAATGCCAATGCTGAAGACCCAGAAAATGCTGATCTAGACAGGGATATAGATGACTATGTAGCTGAAGCTGCAGTTGGTTCTGAAGCAGCTAGAGCTAGTGGGTCAGGTACTGGAGAAGCTAGTGGGTCAGGAGCTGGGCAGGCTAATGGATCTGGTTTGGATGCTAGAGATAGAGGAATGGCTGCTGTTGATATTGAAGCAGACAGAGAGCCTTCTATCCATTCTGGTGATGATTCTAGCAGTGACGGTGATGAGGATCCTTACAGATATCATGCATTCATCAGAGTTAGATCTCAAATGGTTCCTAGATCTCTTGTTGAAGCTCAAGGAAGAAGAAGAGTAAGAGAGACTGATGAAGATTGGGTGCCAGAGCAGCCTATACCTAAGAGAAGAACACTTGTCAGGGAACAAGAGACTTCTGCTGCTACTGGTGGCTCACAAAGTGTGCCAGTTGTTACTGTTCTTGAAACTACAAAGCCACAACCACAGCGACAAACAAGTGAAAAAACGAATCTTGGTGATCTGCAGAGACAGATGAATGAGATGAGAGGTTTGATCACTCATTTAGTTGGTGATCTTAAGGTTGTTAGTGACAAGAAAAAGTTTATAGAAGACAAGTTGGACAAGGCCGAGGTGGTAGTGTCCAAGATGTACAATAAGTTTTTGGAACTTGATGGAAAGGTTGTCAGGATGGCAGATGCAATGAAGAAGGGAGTACAAATCCCTGATGAGAAAATGCATGAGCTCATCGATAACTATATGAAATGGAAAGCTGAGAGAGATAGCTCAGGTTGCAAAGGTGATGAGCTAGCTAAGGCAAGGCATGACGATGATCATAATGAAGATTCAGATGTTGCCAAAGCTACTCAGGAGCTAGGAGGAAGTTCTGTGTTCAGAATAGAGACTCAAGGAGAGTCTAGCCAGGCTGGTGTTGCTAGCAAGGCTACCTCAGAAGCTCCACAGACTTAAGAACTGATCGTCACAGAGTTGAATATGGTAGTTGAGTCTGATGCACCTCAAACCAAATTCCTTGCAGAAGGTGTTGATGTTGATCAATCAGACAAGGGTAAGGGTTTGGTAGGGCAATCTGTTGTTGTTGCTCTTGAAAATGAAGATGCTAGTGCTCAGGATAGTGAGTCTACCAAGACCGACTCTACTACAAATACTTCTACCGAGTCAGATTTGCATCCTGTAATTGTGCATAGACTGGAGAAGAGACTTGGTTATGATCCACAAGCTCATATGAGAGCTAGACTGAGACTGACTGACTGAGACTGACTGACTGAGACTGACTGACTGAGACTGACTGACTGAGACTGACTGACTGAGACTGACTGACTGAGACTGACTGACTGAGACTGACTGACTGAGACTGACTGAGACTGAGACTGAGACTGACTGAGACTGACTGAGACTGAGACTGAGACTGAGACTGAGACTGAGACTGAGACTGACTGAGACTGACTGAGACTGAGATGAGACTGAGACTGAGACTGAGACTGAGACTGAGACTGAGACTGAGACTGAGACTGAGACTGAGACGAGACTGAGACCTGAGACTGAGACTGAGACTAGACTGAGACTGAGACTGAGACTGAGACTGAGACTGAGACTGAGACGAGACTGAGACCTGAGACTGAGACTGAGACTAGACTGAGACTGAGACTGAGACTGAGACTGAGACTGAGACTGAGACGAGACTGAGACCTGAGACTGAGACTGAGACTAGACTGAGACTGAGACTGAGACTGAGACTGAGACTGAGACTGAGACGAGACTGAGACTGAGACTGAGACTGAGACTAGACTGAGACTGAGACTGAGACTGAGACTGAGACTGAGACTGAGACTGAGACTGAGACTGAGACTGAGACTGAGACTAGACTGAGACTGAGACTGAGACTGAGACTGAGACTGAGACTGAGACTGAGACTGAGACTGAGACTGAGACTGAGACTAGACTGAGACTGAGACTGAGACTGAGACTGAGACTGAGACTGAGACAGACTGAGACTGAGACTGAGACTGAGACTAGACTGAGACTGAGACTGAGACTGAGACTGAGACTGAGACTGAGACAGACTGAGACTGAGACTGAGACTGAGACTAGACTGAGACTGAGACTGAGACTGAGACTGAGACTGAGACTGAGACTGAGACTGAGACTGAGACTGAGACTGAGACTAGACTGAGACTGAGACTGAGACTGAGACTGAGACTGAGACTGAGACTGAGACTGAGACTGAGACTGAGACTGAGACTGAGACTGAGCTGAGACTGAGAATGAGACTGAGACTGAGACTGAGACTGAGACTGAGACTGAGACTGAGACTGAGACTGAGACTGAGACTGAGACTGAGACTGATACTGAGACTGATACTGAGACTGATACTGAGATTGAGACTGAGACTGAGACTGAGACTGAGACTTAGACTGAGATTGAGACTGAGACTGAGACTGAGACTAGACTGAGACTGAGACTGAGACTGAGACTGAGACTGAGACTGAGACTGAGACTGAGACTGAGACTGAGACTGAGACTGAGACTGAGACTGAGACTGAGACTGAGACTGAGACTGAGACTGAGACTGAGATGAGACTGAGACTGAGACTGAGACTGAGACTGACTGACTGAGACTGACTGACTGAGACTGACTAGACTGAGACTGAGACTGAGACTAGACTGCTGAGACTGAGACTGAGACTGAGACTGAGACTGAGACTGAGACTGAGACTAGAGAAGATCTGCGAGGCAGCAGATGATCTGAAGGCTTATTGTTGATCACCAAGTTATAGTGAGGGATTCCGCACCTCAAGATAACTGGAGCAAGCTATTAACGATCCGTACCAGGGGACTTACAATCCTGAAGTTCGAATTCTCTTGCTCACTGCTTCACAATTTGCGACTCATAATTATATATGAGTCTCATGACCTGAAGGTGTCAACAAACTCCATTTCTTCAGCTTATATATGCGACTCATAAGTATCTATGAGTCTCATATCTTCATAATTCGACTTCTTTCTTCACCAAGACTTCTTTACACTTATCCTTAAGCCTCGTTAAACTTTCCTTGAGTCGTTATGAGCCATTTCTATCCAATTTAGATGCGATAAACCTGAAATCACTAGCACAACCATAAAAGCATCGAATGTGTATGCAAATGACTCATAATTAACAACAAAACGACTATAAATGATGTGGAGAATATGTATATATTTGGTCACATCAGCATGCTTTCACCCAAAGTGCCAAACCCACTTAACAACGATCTTCAAAGCGTGGTGAAGAGAAATCAAAAATGTATTTGAAGCAATAAATACCTTAAAGAAAAAGCTATGGAAGATTGTAAGGATCAAAGTCGGTGAACTCGTGACTCGGCCTCGACTCGGCGAGGAGACCGGCAAGGGGGAGTCGGGAATTTTTGGAGAGCCGGGCTCAATTCAGGGAGTACCCGGATTAAGATTTTATAGATTAACATAACTATTATTGAAATTATGTGTAATAGAACTTATACATTAAAAATTTCAAAGTTAAACATAATTGTTACAAAATAGTAACATATACTTCAAAGCTGAATTGAAATTAAACATAATATTAGTTGATAGATTCACGCTTCATCATCTTTTTGTCCGTCTCAAGGTTGAAAAACTCATGACTCGGATTCGACTGTACGAGATGGAGAATCATAAGTTTATTTTGGGTAATCCGCCGACTTTGGAGAATTTTACAACCTTGTATAGAATTTTAGGACAACTGTTAAAGGAACACGCGGTAATTTACTATTGGAGATATTGTTTGAAAAACTGTTTTTTAATGGAATTGTGGACACTAATGATCGTATATTAGACTATTAGAGTACGTGACATTTAGGGGCCTTGATCATCTGATAACTGGATTTACAAAGAACTTTATATACGTTTTAAAAATTTGTGTTAAAGTGAATAAGATATTAAGTTTAGAAAATAAATGTTTAGTGCAAGTTTGTATAAGAAATATTTGGATTTAAACTTGCCCAATTAAGTTTACTTGAGTTTATAAAGCATGTTAAGTTTGTATAAGAAATATATATTTGGATTTTTAATAAGATTTTTATCTATGTTAGGTAATTATATTATTTATATATTAATTAATTAAAAGTTTAATTATTTATGATATAAAATAGGATTTTTAAAATATTGTTTTAAGAAGACACATATCGTTTAAATAAAATTTTCCGTGTCGATTAAAAAAAGTCTCAATTCTATTATACTTTATGGTAGATATTTTTTAATTCGCCATAAACAAAATGCATGAAAATGGATCTATTAATTAAAAGTCTTTGGCCAATGGGTTAATAGCTCAGTGGCATCTCAGGCCTCCAATGAAGGCTTGTTCCTTGGACAACCAGGGTTTGAATTCAAGGAGGCACGAGTTTTACCCCAAATGACATTTAATGCCGTAGATGTCGTGTCGTTTGGCGATCTATCCAGGGTTTTCCCTGTGAACTACCTCGATGACATCCTGCCCGGTGTGTGTAGAGACCACATATGAAGTGAACGTTTTACATTCAATTAAAAAAAAAAGTCTTTGACAATTTACATTCAATTAAAACATAGTAGAACATTTTCTAAAATCAGATGTATTAAATGTCACAAAATGATATAACCAACGTTTAAAAACTGGTTTGATTGGAATTATAGGGGTTTTGGTTTGCAAGCCTCGGTTTTTTTTAGCGGTTCAGCCGGTTTTTCAATTTTTTTAATATTATTATTATGATATCGTGTGTACTTTAATGTTATTTTTGACTATTTATGGACATTAAAACTTATATCTTGGTTTATTATAATTATTTAGTATTATTTTTAAAGAATTGTTATTGATATTTGACTATTTTCGTTGAATTATAACAATTTTATTAATATTAATAAAAAAAGGTCAAAAAGTTTTATAAAACTCAATCGGTCCAACCAACCCTAGAAACTCTTCCTGTCAAAAGAAAACGGTTTTAGACTTTGGGTTGAATAGTTAAGATTAGCCTTCAAATTATTAAAATCATCATATTGTAGTTAATTAGTTATTATATATCCATCGTATATTTTTATTGGCGTATTTTCATGTGATAATAATATTTTAGATAGCCGTTTTGAGTCTTTTGAGTATGTACTTGCATTAAACGATATATTTTTGTGTGTTAAGTGACAAAATTGAGTTTGTCAAAGTTTGCAAACTCGAGTTGACCAAACTGGAGTTTGTAAACTTCCAATTGGTCGATCTATGTTGAGGGTTAATGGTTGGGATTGCATGATCCAAAAATTCAAAAAGAGACTTTCGGTTTGGAATGCTAAACTCCTTTCTATCGGTGGGAGAACTACGCTCATCTCTTCGGTTTTAGGATCCACTGCGATTTACTACCTATCTATTTTTAAGCTTCCTAAAATGGTCAATAACACCCTCGAATCATTGAGATCCAAATTTTTTTGGGGCACAACAGACGATTGTAAGAAGATGGCGTGGATTAAATGGAAACTTGCACTAGCTTCTAAAGATGTTGGAGGGTTGGGCATTGGTAGTATTTATGCGCTTAATTTAGCTCTTATATATAAATGGCGATGGCGGGCTCTTTCTAACATGGATCAGTTGTGGGTGAAAGTTATTATGAAAATTCATGGCAAAGAAAGCTTAATGCAGTTCTCATCCAAGAATCGTGGTGTATGGGCCTCAATTTGCAAAACTTTTAGAGAAATTCATGCTTTGCCTTCTGTCCCTACAAGTACTATGTAACACCCCAAGCCACGGCTCGGAATATCACGGAAATCATACAGCACCAGGTGGAATTACAATAGAACAACTAAATGCAATAAGAGGATTCAGTGAATCCATACAAAACGACAACAAGTAACAAAATACAACAGGAGCAAGTAAACATCAAGATTACAATTGACAACAAAAGAAGGCTAACAATCCTAAATACAATGCAACATAAGGTAAATGGATCCTTGATCCATATCAGTCCAGTCCGGGTTCAACAGTAAGCAAACAATCAACTCCACGTCCTGAATGACCTGGTTACCTGAAAAGTGTACTAAGCATAGTCAACACAAGGTTGGTGAGTTCGTAGTAATGGTTCGTAAAGAACCAACAACAATAATCACAATATAAGAATAGAGGCTAGACATGACTTACAGTGAGCCTCTACATAACACAACATCGTCCAACAACAAGATTACACAAGACAAGTAAATGTGTAATGAGGAATGCATGAATGATATGAGTATCGATGCAATGCCAAATGTATGAATAAGCAAATATGCCTATCCTGAGCGTGACCTTCAGTCACCTATGCAACGATACCCTTCTGCCAACGCTATGGACAAGGCTGTATCTCAAAAACATCGAGTTATATATGTCTATATACTCGGGGTCATGACTACATCCAAAATGGGTGCACACATCTATGCACCAGGATGCCGGCAAATCCCCTGCCGAGGGTCCAACAGTAATGTATGCAATGCTTACAATCAAATGTAAATGCATAAATCATAAACCAACGATCGATATACGATGAATATGAATCAATAATCAATATTCGCCAACCTGAGCCATCAATCAATAATCGTCAATCATAACCAATAATCACCATTCATCATCATCAGCCATTAATACTTAACCAAAATATTAACCAAGTCAATCAACATATGATGAACCATAAACTAATAATCAATAATCATCAATCTTAACCCACTAATCATCATTCGACAACCATAAACCATCAATCACAACTTAAACCAACTATACGTACATATACTTCAGAGGATTCTACTTCCTTCGAGTTTCAGATGCTTATATATAGGGTCACCCGCAGCCTTCCCACCACATCTAAAACCCGACGAAGGCATAATCGACTTTCATGTATGTACATCTATCCTAATATTACTAGATACTTAACAAATATAAACTAAGTCATTCGAACGTAACAGTCATCTCAACAATTCGATACTCAATCCAATTTAACCAATCAAACGAAAGGAAACATCACACCAATCCAACAACTAGAACAATCAATCAATCAATCAATCAAACAATAAATGCAATCAACAACAAGAATCAATCAATCAATCAATCAATCAATCAAACAATAAATGCAAGTAAACACACCAGGTTTACACTTTTCAGCCCGGATCTCAAGTGAGTAGGGAGATACGAAACTCACCTTGATCGGCAAAGAAGCTTAAGTCGAGTTAATAAAAGATTAATAACGAGTAATAGGATCCGCACGGCCACAACCTATAAATATACATCATAATACCATAATGTCAACTATATAATCTTAAACCAGTAGGTTTGGCACATTTAGGTCAAATTGCAAACCCTAGACGTCTTTACAACTTAAACGAGTAAGAACAAGACACTTTGACTCGACACTTTTTGAAATGGAAGAAGGTTCATATAAAACGAGTGTCATAACATGAAACTAGGCTCTCTTACGATTCTAACGATAGGTCATACGACTCAGTTGGACTTACGGATCAAAAGTTATTAACATTTCAAAATCAACGCGCATAACTTCACAGTAACTAACCACTGCGCCGCAGTGAGCCTTGGCCAAGCTCACTGCGCCGCAGTGGGCTGACCCAACAATGACCAGACCCTAGCCACTGCGCCGCAGTGGGCTACCCAACAATGACCAGACCCTAGCCACTGCGCCGCAGTGGGCTGACCCAACAACCAGACACTAACCACTGCGCCGCAGTAAGCCTTGGCCAAGCTCACTGCGCCGCAGTGGGCTGACCCAACAATGACCAGACCCTAGCCACTGCGCCGCAGTGGGCTAGCCCAAGCCACTGCGCCGCAGTGGCTTCCTACTGGACCAGAAGAGCAGCTGCACCAGCAGCAAGAAAATCAAGACCAAACCCTAAAATCTCGACCCAAACCAACCCAAAACGATTTGTAGGAACCTATAACTTGATTTGAAGCATAAATAGACATCATTAACCATAACTAAACATAACCCAATCCTCCAATTCGACCCAAAACATCAAAATCGATTTTGACCTAATTTAACCCACATAAACCCTAATTTGACCTAAAAACGTTTTTGACCCGATTCGAACAAGGATTCTTATGGTATTAGCTTAGGAACATGTTTTTAAACATAGAATGAAGATATTGAAATGATTTGGACTTACCCAAGTCTTGCTTCAAAGGTCAAACCCAAATTTGACCCAATTAGATGATTCTTGCAACTAGAAACTCCAAATTCGGGATATGATGAAGATATAATGCCGTAGATGATGATTCTTGCACTAATCTAACTTGAAGAACATTAAAAGATAAGGATTTGCTAGAGAGAGAGGGAGAGAGTATGTGTGTGTGTTCTTGAGAGTTTTAGAGGGAGAGAGTGAAAAGGGAAATGAATGGATAGGGTGGGGATAAGGGTTGGGTTATGGTAGGTGGGTCATGGGTATGGATACGATCCACGGGTTGACCCGGTCTCTTTTCTAGTTTATTTACTCGTTAACTCGCGTCGTCAAACATTGTATCGTCAACTAAGTGGTCCATTGACCCGTTAAGCATATCCTACGTCATTAGGTCTCAAAATGAGCTCAATTTAGTCGCTAATTAGATTCGGTAGTCAAATTACGCGTAAAGTCAAACGGTCAAAATTCGTGGATGTTACATTATTACTAGGCGAATTGGTAATGGGGTACTAACTTTTTTTTGGAATGATATTTGGGTGGGGAATGAAGCTCTTTGTAATAGATTTCCACGTCTCTTTGCTTTGGAGTCAAACAAGCTTGCTCATGTTAATGATAGATGGAGGGATGGTGATTGGGCATGGTCATGGCGTAGAAACTTACGGGGAGGGGCTGAATCATCACAATTAGATGAATTAAAGACGTTGTTACAATTTGTAAGTCTTGACGATAGAGAAGATTCGTGGGTTTGGAGTGTGCCAGGCCAAGTATTTTTTTCCGTTCGACAATTTCGTTTATGTCTTGAACGTGCTCTTTTGCCTTGCGAGCCGATCAAGACCAGGTGGAACTCATTGGTGCCTAAGAAAGTCAATATATTCATGTGGCGTCTTTTACGAGATCGACTACCATCTCGTTCCAATCTAAGTAAAAAAGGTTTAGACATTAATGATATATCATGTCCTCTTTGCCAGCATAATGTTGAATCTATTGAGCATCTTTACTCGCAATGCCTCTTTTATACTCGGCTTGCTCAGTTTTTTGTGAAGTGGTTTCATGTTGATATGCCTATCACTAGCCCGAAGTCGCTCTTAGATTGGATTCATGATTCACAATTTACATCCAGATTCAAAAGAATTTTAGAAGCTACTTGTTTTGTGTGGTGGTGGTCACTTTGGAAACACAGAAATCAGGTTGTTCATCAGGCTAATGATGACTCGTGTGGTGACGTATTTCAGTCTATTGTTTCTACTTCTTATTGTTGGTTATCTACTCGTGATAGAAAAACTAGTTTTTCATGGCCTGTATGGGCGATGAGTCCTTCCTTTCTTTTGTAATTGTATCTTTCTTTTTATTGCTTAGGCGTCTTGCCGAAGCATATTAATAAAATCCTAGCTGTTCTAAAAAAAAAAAAACTCGGGAGTCTGATGGTCTGACACGAGCTTAGCTAGGTCTGACCCATGGACCTACAAACTCATGTGGCATTTTCCGAATAATTATAAATAATGATTAAACCTTAGGATTAAGGTTAATTATCACTTAGTTTTGTTTTAGTAGAGCTTGGTGTATTACTTGTATTCAAATTATATTGAAGTAGTATATGATTCCTGCTACTAATCTTGTATTCGTCTTCTTATTAATTTGTTGTTTGTTATTGTGTAAGGATTCTGCACTTATTGTTCGTTAACTTTGTAAATCCATGTGGCTAGGGACTTCAACTTTTTAGCACTAAACAACTAATAGTGTGTTCATCGATACATACCAAAGATTAAACTTATTTGTTAAGATGTTTTATTGACTTTAAAACACCTTTTTGGCTTTCAATGCTTCCAAATTGGACGTGATAAACCTATTTATTAATCTAGTTTGGTGAAAAGGATTGTTTAATCATATTTCGAAAGGTCCCCTACTTTTATAGTTGTTATATATTCGTAATCCATATATGAATAGTACATGATTAGATATATTCACATGTAATTAGAATGTACGTGTACTTTTACATGTTCTAATTAAGTATTTCTTCGATTGAACCTACTTTTCATATGAATAAACTGAAGTATATGAACCAATTATCGCAAATTCGCAACTGTTGACATTGTCATAGTTATGTCTCTATATAGATTTAAAATCAAAGCAACCTAATAACCTATATTTATATCTATATCTACCGTTCTACATTACATCTGTAAAGATATAATGTGCTAAATGATGTGATTAATAAGGAGACCTAAACTCAATTACCGTTGTAGATACTCTTATATACAACACTCTTTTACGTTTTATAATGAGCTTTTTGAATAAGAACATTTTTAATAATGTATGTTTTATTTGACTTTTATTTAAAATACAGTTACGCTACATCTTTTATGAAATACATTAAATATGACAATAATATGGAGTAACATCTTACATTAATGCCAATGGCTTGATAGCCTAGTGCATTATTGCCTAGTATAGATATGATCGGGTGGTTCCATAGATAGCATGATGATACTTCAATGATCTCTCATTAATTCAAATTTGCTGTTAAAAAAGAAACATCTTACATTAAAGTCCAAATTAAGTTTAGGTTAATGGGTAAGACAACAAATTCTGATTATTGTTGATAATTCTATTCTATTCAATTCAATCTGATATTTTTTTAAGCAGCTATTCAAACTGATATGTCTTTTAGTGAAAATCACAATTATTTTCTTGTAGTTGCACAAAATGATAAATGAAACTATACGTAGCTTTCTTACATGAAATTAATTGTTGGATTAATTACACACAAAAAAAAGAAATCAAAAAAAAAAACAAAGAAAAAAACATTATATCTCAAACCTGCAATATTATATTAAATTCAATAACTAGGTCTAGTCAAAAAACATTTTCTATGTTTTAATACTGTAAAATATTTTGTCACAGGTTTTTATGTTTCTAGCATAAAAATAAATAAAACAGTTTTTTTATATTTCTTAAAGAATTCAGTTTTTCTTTTTCTCTGTAATGAGATTTCAGTCTTTTACTTTCTGTAAAAAACAAGCTTTAAACGTACCTTCCCATTCTGACATTTTTCGGCCTGCTTCTGCTTTCCTTTCTGCTTATACATACTTACACAAAGCCTATATCTACATAGTACATACATCTATATATTTATATATCTACATAGTTAAGTTATATAAATCAATGTCCAATTTGGTCAAAAACAAGATACATAGAGATAAGACGTAGATAAGACTAAACGGTACAAGGCGTTTAATGGTTTTCCTTTTCCACTTTTTTGCTAGGGGAAGCCCCGGAAAGCCGTGGGAAGCCATGAACATTGCCCCGAGGGGCTTCCTTGACAAAAAAATTGAAGAGGCGTGATAGAATTGAAGGAGTAAACTGGCGTCCTATGTGTGGGACCAGAAAAAGTAAAGAAACGCCTGAAAATTGAAGGGCTTGCTCCTGATAGCCTAATCAAATCTTTAACGAAAGATAGAGATATTACTTTCGGTAAATCTTTTGGTACATCTATATCTATATCTATATATATAGATATAACTATAAATACACATATATTATTATACATTGACATTATAAATATAACGTGTCTGTATACATGACTACAAAAACTAAACCAGTCATCAATACAGACACACCCCACCACACCTGCTTCACCCACACATCTATACTTTTTTCCCCCTCTCTCCCTCTCTAGATATATACCACACTATATACTCTATTTTCTCTCTCTAGAACCCTGATAAGATTTTTTTTTAAAAAATTTATATAAATATATAAGAAGTGAAGATATGATATATTGAGATATATATTATGATATATTGATGGTATGGAAGTAGATGATTTTCAAAAACAAGTGTCTAAATTCCAAAGAGTTAGTTCAAATGGTAGTAGTACTACAACAACTGATAATTCACAAAAATTAGCAACTCATAGAGGCATTCTAGATGTGGGTATCGAACGAGGAAGCGAGAGCAAATACGACGTTAATTTAGGGCTACGCGGCTGGCCCACGTCTCGAATTGTTAGGGTTTCTAGAGCTTCTGGTGGAAAAGATAGACATAGTAAGGTTTTGACATCGAAAGGATTACGCGATAGACGCGTACGCCTTTCGGTGTCAACAGCTATTCAGTTTTATGATTTGCAAGATAGGTTGGGGTATGATCAGCCAAGTAAAGCTGTTGAATGGTTATTAAAAGCTGCTTCTACTTCAATTGATGAACTTCCTTCTTTAGATCCTCCATTTAGTACTAATAGTATGGAGGATCTTGAAGATCCGTCCCACCAACATCAGCTGTTGGTGGGGCGCAATAACGTTGTAACGAAATCGCCACCTGCTTGTAGTAGTACTTCTGAAACTAGTAAAGGGTCTGGATTATCGTTAAGTAATAGATCCGAAAACCGGATTAAAGCTAGAGAAAGAGCAAGAGAAATGGTGTCTAAAAAAGATAAGGATAAGGAAAAGGAAAGTACGAATCATCAATTGCCTAAAACTTGTAACCCCACTTTTACGGATCTCCTTACTGGAGGGATCCATAGTCGTCCTGACTCCAGAACACACTGGACAACAACACCGTCTATGGACTATTTCTTTTCTAGAAACCCCAACCCACAATTAATCCAATTCAGCAACAACCAACAACCACAACATTTTGCCTTCCTTCAAGATGGTTTTGTACCAACGGCGATTAGTAGTGGTGGTGGTGGTGAGAATTTAAACTTCTCAATGTCGTCGACGACACCATTAATATCGACTAATGGTAATGTTGCAGGGGGGACCCTTCAGTCCAATTTACCATCATCAACTCTTGTTTTACCTCATCATTCACATCATCAATCGTCTAATTCGATTGGCCACGGATCGACTTCTGGACATAATATGCCCTTTTTCATTGTTCCAAACCCGGGTTCTGACCATTTTCCGACTGCTTACCATCTTACCTATGGCAATGGAGCCAATTCAGATCAACACAAAGAAAAACCAAACAACTGATTGAAGAGGTATGTACATTTTACTTTAACTTATTTTGATTATTATACATATGTGTGTATATATTTGTAGTACTTGCATCTAGAAATACAACTCTATTGAGCTTTACTAATCTTTTAACAAATTGCAATGTCATTTTTAGGCAAAATCTACTTCATTTCCAATTATTGCAACAATAAATACTATTTTCTTGACATACATTTTAGTTATATGTTATGATATATGGTTTTTTTTTTGGAGGTTTCAGACTTTCACCCAAATGGTATTTATATTTAGATCACAGTATAAGTTAGTAAATTGAAGTATAAAGAAATAAAGAATATTGGTAGTACCTTTTATTGAAAATATATATGTTATCAAAAATATTTATGTATTTTATCACTAATAATACATAATACCTTTGTTATATTTTGGAAGGAGTGATTAAAACAAAGACCATCTTTTAGGTAATGTCAGCAAAGTGCAAATAATAGTTTTAACAAAATAAAAATTCAAATTCTCTTGTTGTTTTCCCAATGATAATTAACTCCTATAAATTTTAGCATTAAGAAAACAAAAAACAAAAGGATTCTTTTAGACAGTACAAAATCTTTTGGACAGCTTGTTAATAAATATTTTTAAGACCTAACATTCTAAAACACATTTATAAAATAAATTATGTTATTATAATATATGAGGTCTTGAAATACATCATGTATCCCTTTGTGCATACATCTAAATTGCCTTTTAAGATTAGTTCCTACTTTCTTAATCTAGACAAATCACCAGTCTATTTGTCTAGTAAAAATAAGCCTTACAATAGGAGATTTGGTACATGACTCGTAAATACAGCGGACTCGTACCATAACTCATATTTTTATGTCAGCTCAGACAAACTCAACTCGACTTGACTAGCCTAAGCCTACACTAGTTAAGTGAATAATATGGATGAATAAAATATTAGTTTTTGCTTTGTGGTTAGTTTAAAAAATGCATGGATTAGAGTGGGCATTAGTAATTAATTAAGTAGTACTAAAATATAATAATTAAAAACTAAGTTAAACTATGATTAAGATAAGATAAGTGTGTGTGTTGTGTTAATATGGATTCATGATATTTAGTGTGTTTCCTTTATTTCAAGCATGTTTTTAAAGGAAGACAGGTGTTAACCATTCACTTTAATCAAAACATTAACCATCCACTTCCATTATATATCCGACAGATTCCTTAAATAAAAGTCCTTTTAATGTTTATTTAATGGGCCAATGACATTATGTTTCACTGAACCCGAAATTTATTTTTGTTGCCGGGCCGGGCCGATTTCGAGCACTGGGAAATATTATGGGCACGCACCTCACCACTTTATTATTATTTTAAACCCCTAGGGTTATAGGTTGGGACCCATTAAGGGTTTAGGCTTAGGTTAAATCTAGGTGTGCACGGATGGCTTTTGATTGGTGGAAAGTTATAGGTTAAGATGAAAATATATATAAATACTGTAATAATATATTATACATCTGCATTCTTTGTTTTTTCAATTGGTTTTGAATTGGGTCATTTCTTATGTTTGTTCTTTTTAAAGGAATTGAGATTATGAGAATAAAGGGCTTTTTGAAGTTCGGGAATTTTTTTAAATGGTTTACTCTAAAGGTTTTAATATTATAGTGTTATAAGTAAAACGGATAAGATTTTAGTTTTTGAATCATTCTGGATATTGTTGTGACTGTTTTCAAAATTTTTCTTTGGTTACTTTAAAGATGAGACAATTAAGCATCTAGGTCATATTGCATCAACATCAATAATACCAAATCTGGTCATTCGTGGGGAATAAAAAGATGAGATGTTGCTAGTCTTGAGATAGTAGGGGGTTTTCCCCCATTAGGTATTTGAAATAGCCATTTCTACTTCGAGGGAGCTCTCTAGCGCGGACCCGGTTAAGATAACGTATGCTAGACCTCTCGCTATCGAATCGCGAAACGAAGTTTCAAGCGAAATTCATCTTTCAAAAAAAAAATTAAAATGCCTATCTTCTTAGCAAACTAGACCATTTCCAATCGAAGTGCATATATGTATTAAATGCAAGTATACATATCAACTTTACTTCATGAACTTTATTTTGATATACTAAACACATTACAATGATTAAAAATGAAACAGAAAGAGATTTGACACTGCAGAATACAGATATTAAGACAAAACTCCCTTAATTCATGTGTCATACGTTGTGTCCTTGTCAGACCACCCATATTATACAATTGATCATGACAATACTGTTTTTTCTGTGCTAAGAGGGGAGTGTCATAGTAGAATATACTACAAAAGTTAAGAATAGATCTTTTGCATTGATCCATGGTGACCAGGTGACTAGCATCCCGTGTCGAATATAAACAGATCTATTTCTACAAAGGCCATATCCATGGTGCTAGACTGCTAGCATCCCGAAAACTTGTCAAGTAAAAGCGGATCTTATATGTTAGCATGTTTGACTTGTGCTAAAATTCATAGAATGACATTCCCAAGACCAATGCGAGGAGATGCATATTAGCGTAAGACAATTCCTTGGCCTCACTAAGAGTATGATCTACCCCTCCGTCCCATTTTAAAGGTCATAGTTTGACATTTTGAGTCATTTTCTTTAACTTTGACCGTAAATCATTTTGTATATGTTACGCAACACATGATATAAAATATATGATTGGACTAGGTTTCAAATTTATTTTTCATTGATATAACTTTCATCGAGTATTATGTAACACAAATAAAAAATTTTACGGTCAAAGTTGAAAGAAAAAGACCAATGCAGTCAAATTAGGACATTTAAAATGGGACGGATTTTTCATAATAGATGGTTATGAGTTACATAGTTTACCTTCTCTAATTGGATCTTCCATGATTCCTTAAAGAACTTTCAAGTACTAGCTTGATAATAGATGGTTAAACCATAAGACAGAAATCCCCCAAATTTATATGTCATACCTTATTTCCTTGTTAGACCAGAAATAGTCTAGGTCAGTACTCAGTAGATAATTTGATGAGAAAATTTCATTACATACCCCTGTGGTATACCATATTATCAAGTTTCACCCCTCTCGTTTTTTTGTATCATTACATACCCATATGGTGATTTTTTGTATCATTACCTACCCCTCCCCGTAACGTCCGTTTGTTGTCATCCGTTAACCCCCTCACCTGCAATGCACATGAGGGTATTTTCGTCCATTCACAATAAAAAAAAGTCTTCTTCCCCAAATTAAAGTATGCCATTTTTATCTACCTAACACATTTCTTCCCTAAACAAATTTCACCCACAACAAATATATATATATATATATATATACTTATGTATGTACATATATAATATTAAAACAAATATATATATATACATTATGTATGTAAACAAAAATCCACCAAATTTCAAACATAAAAGATCAAATAACCACAAACACAAAATACAGACATAAATCTAAAGAACACAAAATTATTGCAAATGGGTGGATTCTTACATTTGAATCTGCAAGACTAAGGGTTTTTCAATGGTTCTCTTTGTATCATCAACCAAAACCAATTTAATGAATGAAGAAATTCTTGTTGATGAATAATATGATGAAAAGAACTCGATCATAGTGTCATCATCATCATTGGGTTCTCTTTCTGTCTTTTGTTCCTTCTAGATCTTGAGCTGCTCTTTTTCTTTTTCATGTCAATATATATGTGTATATATATTTCTTATAATAATGGGTTTTGAAGCTTTGTTTTTGGATCCTGACAATGATTTGACAATGATTTGCTTGAGAAGTTGAATATAAACTCTCCAAATCACATTCGGGTACTATACCCAAACCGAAGATATACCAAAAATTTTTATCTCAACACTTCACCCACCGCCGCCGCCGCCGCCGCAGCCGGAGCTAACTGTTGGGTGACCCATCACCGCCGGAGCTAACTAATCTACCGCCGCCATCACGATCTCGTATTCTATACCTATCTAGATCTATCTGTCTATAAATCAAAACACCAAACATAAAAACCCTAAATCTAATCACAAGAATAGATCAATCTAAAAGTTAATAAAGCAGGAGTGATGTTGGCAGCATTGTTTTTATGGCATAATTATCGGTGGCCAACAACAAAGGAAAAGATGAGACTGTATAAAGATATAACATTTTTTTTGGTTTATCCTTTGATTTATATTTTTGTTTTCTGGGCGTGGGATTTGGGTTTTTTTTTGGAGTAAATGGGGTATTTGATCTTATGTTTGAAATGGATGGATGAAGTGGTGTTATATGGGGATATTAATTGTGAATGGACGAAAATACCCTCATGTGCATTGCACGTGAGGGGGTTAACGAATAATAACAAACGGACGTTAGGGGGAGGGGTAGGTAATGATACAAAAAATCACCATATGGGTATGTAATGATAAAAAAAAACGAGAGGGGTGAAACTTGATAATATGGTATACCACAGGGGTATGTAATGAAATTTTCTCTAATTTGATAATGGCCCTACTACTTTTCTATGTTCTAAATATAAGATTCTCATAATAGAATACACCAAACTCTAGGGTAGATCTTTTCCTACACGAGCATTGATTTATCGTGACTAGTATCCCGAATACTTGTCGAGAATAACAGATCCATTGCGAAGGCATGTATAAGGTATTCCAAAATTTGTTGAACGCAATTTCCAACTAGTTTGAAATGTATACCACAGGCTGTTGTTGATAGCTCAACATATAATCTTATGACTATCACATTTCACATAGCGATAGCGTAGCTTTACCACAAGCTGTTGTTGATAGCTCAACATATGATCCCTTGAGAGCTCTTGAGTACTAGATTTGATTGGATTTCTCAACAATAAGATTATATCATCTTTGATCAATCCTTTGTAGGGACATGTTTTTCTCCCGAAAGAATTATAGTGTTACATTGCTTTATCTATTCCAAAATCACAATCCTTTTGTTACGTTTTTTTTTCCTTCAAAAAGTGCATGATACTAACATGCTCACTTACTAATCCCCATTGTTTCTTAAGCTAAGGATCTAGAAAACAAAACTATGGGAGCCATGTATGCCTATAAAAGTCACATTTAAAGCAATTTGGATTAAACACTACTCCTAAACCAGAAAGCCCAAAAGGTTGTTTCACATACACTTCGTCATCAAGTGCTAGATACAGGAAGCACTATCGAATATCAGATTGTTGCTGTGTAATGTTGTATATGTATTTCTCCGCCTAGTACCTTGCTAGTCTTTCAAATATTAGTATTTGCTGTTAAAAAGAAAAGAACATGTTTGTTACTGTGTAACAAAATGGTTTTGGTTATTTACTCTTAAAATAAGATTGAACTCTTGATTTAATCATATGAGGAAAACAGTCAACTATCATTTTGACTTTCATACTAGAAAAAAAAAATCATTTAGATAACGTATAGGGCTCTTCCCAAAGGAACTATTGACAAGCTGCTGTATATGTCTGGGTCTCCTTTAGAAATGATGTTCTTTAAGCACTTTCTTCCCACTATCCAAGCATATATACTTGACATTTATTTGAGACACTTGAAGGAACATGGTAGTTTTTCATAGGAGATACAATGGGAGAAACATGATTAAAAAATAGAGTAACATATATGTAAAAAGGGTTTAATAAGCACTCCAAGCATAATGCCAATGGGTTGGTGGCCCATTGGTAAGGTCTTTGACCTTGGGAAAATCCATCAGGGTTCGAATCTTACTTCCTACATTTGTAGGAGTGGATTATTAGGGGGGGTTTCGAGAGTCTTGGGTTTCATTCCAGGCATGCGTGGTTCGAGCACCGCATACTGCCCAATTGGATGTCACTGTGGTGTCTCGAATGCTAACTACTAACTCGCTGTTCAAAAAAAAAAAAAAAACACTCCAAGCATAATCCATAAAATATGAAAGATCTTTAGAAAACTCATCTTAGCTTTGCCACAATATAGGGTCTTGATCTTCTAACCATAATAATTATATGCATAAGCAGCAAGAAAGAAGTAGCTTGAGCTTAACATGTCAATAACCAATACTACTAACAAATAAACAAAATTATTGAAACCCAAATTTCTCAATGGGAGGATGGCCAACACTTTATCATAAACAATGTTAGAAAAAACCTTATAGGTAGATTGCAACGCCCCGTCCAACAAAGTGATATTGTCCACATTTTCAACAAATATCAACACAAGCTCACGGTTTTAAACAATTCTCAACGGAGTGATATATTGTCCACATTGTCACTTACATGAGTGGTGCAAGGAGTGGATGTGATATGTTTTGGTAATGGCATAGGATTTTCTTAAAAAAGCTTAAAGGCGTCTACTACTTTTCCTTCTTACTAATTTGAGAAAGCTTAAAGAGGTTCACAATCTCTTGTAACCTTCTCAACAAAAATCATTTGTTTAAATTGCTTGAAAGTCGTAGGTTGAGCTCTTAGTCCTCTGATACGAAGCAAAATGGATAAACATGATAATACTTACAATATAGATAAGCAATCTTCTAATGTCAAAAGACTCCATTTAATTTATTCCTAAAGAAAATACAAACCTACACCTATGGTCACACCATAACTTGCCCAGCATATCCTTCCTTTGATAGTTATCTGTCCTTGCCGTTCTAAAAAAAGGATAGTTATCTGTCCTCCTTTCCCCGTCATGTTTCTCTTTCCTTCATACTATGATAGCCATGGACTTTTTCTTTCTCATCGAATGAATTATATGACCCATGACAGTTGCCGCCACTGTTGTCTTCGAGATCCATATCCACCACCATTTTTCTCTTTGGACACTTGTGCAGCCAAATTACTTATCTAACAGCTTCTGTTTCTGATTTTCTAGCACAACGTGACAACATGCTTCTGGTCTAAATCCTAGTTGCCGTTTTTATCTCATGCAACCAGCCCAGGAACATTCTATTTGTAGGTTGTACCACACAGTGATCTTTGTTTTGGTTTATCATAGAAGTATAGGACCACCACGAACTTCTTGATAAACCGATGTCTTCACAACAAACTTTTGCCATCGTTGGTCTAACAACCACCGTGGTTACCTTCCCAAGCTCCTTGCTGATTTCTTCATGGTCTGATTTGTACCTTCAAAGTCTCCACATCTCCAACACTAGCACTAAAAGCAGATTTGTTATGTTCATTGAAGTCCCAGTCAGAAACATGGTAGCCCATCGAAACCACCTACTCCCTTCATAACTTTACCATTGCCTTGCTCTGTATACCTTAGATTCCTACATTATAGCCCTAAATTACTCATTCATCATCATTGTCTTATATTCCTCAATCACTCATATCCTTCTTATTGCTTAGATTTGCCCAGAGGTACCTATTGGTACGAACCAAAATAAATAAACACAATAATACTTGCAATATAAGAAGTAAGCAATCTTCTAATGTCAAAAGACTTAATTCAATTAGTCCATATCGAAATTACAACCGAATGTTCTATAAATACTAATTCTATAGCTTGTTAACCATCTAATATTAATAATGGAAACTATATAATCTTTAAAATACGCTAACAACAACAACAACAAGTCCCAATCCTTGCATACGGGGTATGGGGGAGATGAGATGTAGACAGTCTTGCCTGAGGTAGAGAGACTGCTTCCATAAGGATTCCGACCTAAAGAGAAAATAGCATGAGACTGTAAAGGGTTTAGTAACCATACCTGTCGGCCGAGTATCACCTGGCTACATTAAGAGTAGAGAATAATAGCAAACATACAACATAACACACTATAGCGCAAAATCCAACAACACATAGTAAATAGGAACCCTTTGAGCATATTAAACATCAACATAGTAAACAAGAACCCATGTGATCATATTAAAAATACGCTAACGTTTATCTATAATGAATTTATCTAATAGCCGAGTATAGTGTGTGTGTGTATATATATATAATATAAATTAATATAGCTATCTTGTAGAATATAGGTCGACGGTCGTATCATTCTCATACACTGCATCTAATGTTCATTGAAGATGATTAAGAAAATAAGGTGGTGTTTAAGTGAGAAAGTTAATAAGCACTCGTCCCGTATGGATATAGAACTATCACATAAGCCTAAGATTGTTTGACTGTAATTTTTGATATGGTTTCCGAGCAGAGTCCCTCAAGTGTGGTGGGTGCGACAACCACATCTCTTGGGTTATTAGTTATGGGTGTGTAGACTTGACAAAGACATCAAGTGTTTTAAGTGATCGAGTTTGTCATAGCTTTTCCAACATGGATAAAAGCGGGCATCAAAGGAGTTAAGACTAGCATATCCATAGGTATTGATTCTATTATATAGGACTAGATTGTAATAAGTTGTCTCACATTTTATAAGGATTTGAGGTACCCATCAACCAATAGGTTGTGGGTATAGTCCCAACATGGGTAACTTGTAGACATGAGTGGATTTTGTGTGGATATATGGATAATTTCTTTTCTTAAAAAGTAACTTCCCATGGTCTTATGTTGATTAAGAAGTACAAGTATGCTTACCCATAACCCATATCAATAATACAGGCCAAGCAGACATAGCCATACAGGCTTGATTCCTTGATGTAGAGCTTCAATTCCTATATTATAAGGGTGATTTAAGTTGACTATAAGTTCAAGATGTGGTTTTGGTACTTAGAGATGCACATGGTGATTTGTGTCGTTAGGGTGCCACAAATGAAAAGCATGACCCTCACGATTTGTTATGATTGAGGTCCAAGCTACACAAAGACACATTGATTGGGAGGAAGTTACTAAACAATTTAGTGATTTGAAGTGCCAGACAAAGGACTATTAAGAAACTTTTGCCTAAAAAGGGCAATTGAGATATTAAGTTAAGAGCAATTGAGATACTAAGTTGTGGAAATTAGTGGTATCTTAATACAAACATGTGAAAAGCTGATGATTCTAACAGAAAATTTCGATAGAATACCTTTATTCCCTTTCTATGATCTCAAGAATGAGAATAACATTCCAAGATATAGAAAGCGCATTAGACTGTGCTATAGTTGCATGAGGGATTAGGTAATTATCTGCTGTGAAACTCCAAGGTGGAAACTTGAGGTAAAATTTATATACGTTGTGCTAACTGAAGCTAAAGGCTCAACTCTTGACATAATTTTTGACATGTTGGCACAGTTCGGAAAATCACATATTTGAATGGTGAGAAGAGTAAATTTCTATCGTCATTAGGGTCTCAAATAATGCTTTCTTATCAATGATTAGATCATTTTGGTTGAGAATAGGGTTTAGAAAATATAGTTTAAAGGTGCAATTCTTGAGAACAACCTTTGAGTTTGCTTTAGGGTCGTATCAAAAGCCAACAATTTTGATATCGTTGACAAGGCAAAGGTATTTTTTGTGAATTAATCACTCTAATAATGCATATATAGACTATTTGAGCATAAAGGGATGATCATGATGGATTAACATGCGTATGATCAGAGTGAAGAAGAATGAAGCTTATATCTAACAATGTACTAATAGATCATCAAAGAGCTCACAAGTCGAGTCTCATAACAACCAGATGCTCAATCACATGAAACTGAACAATATTTTAGCAGCTTTTGCCCTATCCTCTTCTACTTCTATGGTAATTATATTGTTATCATGGATTAGTTTATACATTACGATAGATCATTTTAATGAATAGCTATTGTTTCAAATTGCTCTTTTAATATTCGCAAGAGATTCATCGTAAGCTTTTCAATCAATTTTGTGTATTCATGTGTGCATATGTATTATATAACATTAAGTCTTCTTTAAGTATAAGAATGAAATACAGATTTATAATCAGAAGCTTATGTGTAGACATGATAAATGACCTGGTCATGATGTTGATGATGATGGAACAGTCCCTATTTGTTAATTGCATAAGATACATAAATGTGCAGACACCCTGCTCAGGTATTTTAGACACGGGCGGATCCAGTATGTTAGAAGGTAGGTCCTAGGATTTGAAATTTTTACAGAGTCTATATGATCGGTTTCATGAAGGACCTATGTAAAAACTTTACTAGGACCTACCTTAAGCTAAACATCAACAAACACAGTGATGAAGGAGATCTTTTTTGGGTGATTTATTGAAGTTAATAATAATATAGAAATTAAAGCTTTCATCTGGATGTTAATGGCGGAAGTCTGTACATGTGAACAAGAAGATGAAAGAGATATTCATTTATCATCATTATTATATCACACCCTTATAATTATTTGGAGTTACAAGTTTTACCCCTAAGCTTTATAAAACAATTATTTTAATTATACTACCTCTATGGAATAAACATTTCAACCCCGTAATTTCATGAAAAAGGATATATTTTGTTCCAAATGCGAGATATTTTAAACTGTGATATTTAAAACTCAAATATTTTATAAAAATGTTATTTTCAAATTAAAAAAACACAAACTTGTATATGAAAATGAATGAAAATAAAAAGTGTTGATTACATTGGAAATATCCTTCCCCTTTGTAGTGTTCTACTACCTATCAAGAGGTACTCATTAAGGCTGGCAAATCGTGTCTTAACAGGTCTTAACAGGTTCGGTGCGCACAAAATTCTCAGTTTTCAAACATGAAAACGACTAATTTAACACTTGCCTTTGATGATTTGAGCGTGACAGTTATTTGTTTTATGTATCAAAAAAGTTAAATGTTGAACTTTAAAATATTAAAAACAATTATTTTTAAAAATAGAAAAAGTTGCATAGTACATTTTTTGCTTAACAGTTACTTTAACAGGTCTTAACAGGTACCCAATTGTCAGCCTTAGTACTCATGTACCAGTGCTACTTCCCATAGAAAAAAAATGCGAAATGTGTATAGAGGAAAGGTGTCATTTTTACCAAACGAGTTAATCATGTACACTTCATTATATATTTTTGTTATATTTGTGAAGTTATACCGTTTTTTTATTCGATCTGTCTGACAAATAGACCAATAAAAAAACCGGTTCGATGTCCAATTTGGAACTCATTTTAGGTGTCCATTTTTTATTCTCGAGTCGGGCCTGAATTTTTTTTTATAGTTCTTAATAATGACCCGACCCGATTATTGTAACCTTTTTTCCCGTTCTTCTAAAATAACATAAGGACCTACCTTATGTAAGATTCTGGATTCGCCACTGATTTTAGACAGTAGAAAGAGACACTAAATGGAGTTGCAGGCAAATTTAATTACAATTTGCAGTCATTTTCATTCACAAGATGGTCCATGTGGCATCTAAACCACCCATAGTATCTTTTGTTCGATATACCCAATAAGCAGGCACTTAAATTTTTGAACAACTTGCTTATTGACACAAAAAAATTACTGAACGATACGATACATAAGTATTCAATATATGAAGACTGCTAAAGCACTTTATTTAAATGTTTTCGGTAAAGGGGTTTACCTATGAGCTATGTTACTTTAAACACTCAGAGTTTTCGATTGGTAATCAGAACTGTGGTGTTTTGCAGGTACTGATGATGGAGAATGATAATGAAATCGTGAGTGATTGCAGGGTGTTAGCATGCGATGGATCTATTTATTATGACAATATATTTCTGTAGGTGATGAAGATAAGTAATTTGCAGTCGCATTGACAGTGATTAATCTACAAGAAAACGCAAATTATTCTACTTTTAATTTGTAATTTGAAGCTTTTTGATTGCCTGCGATGCAATGCAATGGCTTGCTTGTGTGTTTGCGTGAGATAAATGTGTGAGATTACTTCCTCTATTGTTGTAATTTTAGGATTTGTTGGTGGTATCTAAAAAGTATTTAGCTCAATCTCATGCTTATATTATGTCCAAGATATTACTAGGATACATCACAACAGAATTATGTAATCTCCGGGCTAACTAAGGCTGCAGAAAATACATTTTGCAAAGGTCGTTGGCAAGATTAAACACCGACATAGTTTGCTGAGTTTAAGGTATTATCAAATGCGTTCATAAGACCTCAAGGTCTCAAGTTTCCCAAATAGATAATCATTAAAAAGGAGAGTATTATAGGAATTGTAGTACTGTACTGCTATGCAAAATAGTGGCCTTGGGATTATTGTCTATTGGTTTGAATGTTTGATACAATGATACTTTGATTAGCAATGTCAATCCTGATACTCGTTGGTGGCCCATAAACTTGGGCCAAGTCCACAATACAAACAAACCAATTTCGGCAAGTTTGAAAGGAAAAAAAAAACGAAAGAAGAAATATAGTTTCTCTTCCTAATTACATTATAGTGCTTCATATATATTATCTAATTTTAATTTTATTTTTCTTATTATAGAAAAAGTTTTAATTCCTCAAAAATAAAATGAACACTGAAATTTTAGATCTAAAAGGTCAACCCTAATGAACTAGAAAGAGTCAAATTAGAACTGTATTTCATCTTGAATAGGTCAAACAAGTCAGATTTTCCATTATTTCTAAGTTATGCTTAAAATATTTCTTTACAAGTATGTATATATTACTAGAGTTATTATCAGTAAGATAATCAAATAAAGTGCTTTTAGCATAGACAACAAACCTTTTTAGACATATGATATATTCACATGAAAATTTTCAAATGCTTTTTAGTTTTTATGTAAAGGATGCTTTTTGTTTGTTGCAGGAATCCTGGGCCTTTACACTCATATTTAGTACTTTGTCATTTATTAAGTTAAGAAATATATATGTTAGCTCCAGTTTACTGATAAACTGGAGCGTCTCCAGTTATATCTGGAGACCAGATGATTTGTCCAGAAATAATAGAAGTCCAGTGGCCAGTGTACAGTTGATGTCACTGAATACTTCACTCCAGTTTAGATCTGACCAAGACCTGAAGCATTCCAGTTGAAGTCAAAGACAACAAGTGGAAGATAGAGAATGACCATGGCAGCGAAGCCTAGTGGACATTCTGCCCAGATCAAGACTGAAGATCATCAGTGTAAAGTACTTACAAAGCTTTACACTGATTACGAGGAAGACCTTTTTGCTTTATGTACTATTAACCGGACAATACACATTGTCTATGTTTAAAGTACAAAAGTGCATAAAGTAGGTTGGATAAAGTGACTTTATGTCTTACTTTATCAAGCATGTTCAATGAATTAAATGCAATTCCTTAAATGCTCTCAACCATATTTGTACGGCAAGGTTGATATCTCAATGTCAATCTTTGCCTATAAATAGAGGTCTTTGCACAACCAAGAAACAACTTTGCATATTCAGACATTTGCTTTATTGGTGAACTTGTGCAATATTCTCTCAATCGCAAAAATGAACATTTCACAACTTTAAGTGTTTCGATTGTTAAGAGAATTTCCAAGTATAGATCAATTGTATTTCATAGGTTGTTAGGATATTTACATATTTGTATTATCTTGGTTCCGCAACAACCTTGTAATTTATTTAACATTAATAAATAAATTACACTTGAAAATTACATATTGTCTCACCAATTTACTTTACAAGTACTTTATTATTGCATTGTCTTTACTTATTTACTTTGTCACCTTAATAAGTAATCCTCCAGTTGACCTGGTATACGTTTCATTGCAACTGGCAGATTGTCTAGTTCCTTGTACGTATTGCAAAGTAAACTCACCATTGACATAGAGGTGTTTTCAGTAGTACCATCTCTTGAGTTGAGACTTACAATATATATACACAACTTGTTTAGACCCTTTTATAATCAACATGTCCAACTTGTCCACTTTAACTATAGTGAACGCAAAGGGCATATGACCATACAGTTAAGGAAAGAGTATGGGAAGTTCATAAAGCTATAAACACAAGAAATATCACAATGATGAAAAAAAAAAAAAAAAAGAGAGGGCAAGTGCCAAGTTGCCAATGTTGTAAGATTGTTGTTTGCTTGCGTGCTCCTGAAATCAGCAGTACCTTGTGACCCGCTTGTGTACTCGTTTTGTTAGTTACCATCTTCTATAACTACCCGAGATACATGGATATAGAGAAATAATAAATAGACCATTCGATATTCATAAGCCTTCGTTTAGGTTACTACATTACCCAAAGCTTCCACCGTTGTGTCAACTGTTAAGTTGAGATTCTAGGCATAACAATCTAACATGTTGGCTTTGAGCTTCGGATTTTAAGTCTAGCCATGCACCAAAGCTAGCACACTACGTTGGTCACCGATCATTATAATATGACAAAATATAAAAGATATGATACCATAACCCCAGCCATTATTTGACTCCAAGCAAAAGATCAACCAAGCAAATAAACATGAAGTGACTCTAGCACAGTTTAGCAGGTGGTCTTAAAATTAGAAGAGAAAATCTGTAAGATACAGAAAGAAAGGCAAAAGCGGTAACATTACTTAATGAATGAACATTACAGCCACATATAAACATACTCATGTTTCATACCTACAAATATTCACATAACTGAACATCATATAAAATATAGATGACTGAAAACACAGAACCACAAAGAACCTCTTACAACATCATCCACAGTAACTCTCTTTATCGTTTTATTTATCATACATAACGTAGAACATATGAGATTAACACCCATCAGTTGAAGCACCAAACACAACCGCCACCCTCTCACTTCAGCCAAGTATGCAACATAAGTATATCATTCGCACCATCAACTCGTATATAAGATAAAACTAAATGCAGATCAAAATTGTGTGTTTCCGTTGCCTTGAAGGATCCTCGACACCAAATGCCGTCAAAGCTAACGCCTTTATGCAGCCGTGAAAACTAGAAGACAATAACATAGCCAAAATGAGAACAAGCAACTTAAAAGCATCAACCTTTTATAATCAATATACACCACTCTAACAACTATTACAGTATTACTATATTGCAAGGTTGGATCCTACGATCCAAAAGTGGGAATAAATAACAAATAAGTCAAAGAAAATAACCCACTACACTACCAACAATAATTGCAGCATCTAATGTTCCCAATTAATCTTAATGTCATTTATTCGACTGCAACCACTTAGCTTATACAGTATAAAATAAGATTTTTAAAAAATATCATACCAAACAAGTCTCGTGACATCATACAAAACATAGCAAAAACAAATAAGAAAGAATTAATGTTAAACTAAAAACATATGAACATATTCAAGTTAACCTATGATCTAACATCCTAAAAGACAATAACCTTTGAATCTCATTAATGTTACCTACAATATATAACATATACGAAACTTAAAGTTCATTTTAACAAACTTAATAATATTTAAAGTGAATAATTACCTTAAAAAGAATTCATCTCAAGGCAATATGTCCTCCTTTTAACCAGCATCCTAGCAGCAGTTCCGTAAGGCTCTTCAAAAGCAGACGAAACCCATGACCCATCCGAAACCTCCTTCTGACCCGATTGTTCACTAGGCCTAATTGCCACCAATGTAGCACCTTTAAGCACGTTTCCATTAGGTAACTCCAGATAAGGAGCATACCATAGCTTCATATTCAAAGCAGGAACAAGCGTTCTCTTTGAAGCTGAAGAAGCCGACAACGGCTTCACCCTCAACTCCTCCAACTGCTCCTTATTCATACACAACACCCCTTGTCTATCCCCATCCGTCAAAACTAACGAATCCAACGTCTTATGTTCTGCAATTATCGGTTGAAGCAAGTAATGCCTTGCAGACGCCGCAATCAATGAACTTATAGTCCAAACTACTCGTAACTTCAACCCACCATTAGTATAAAACGATTCGGGTATACTCCCACTATCCTCATTCCCATTTCCATTCCCAATTTCACTAGAAGTAACATTTTCGCGACGAATCACAGACGAGGCACCAAGCATAACACAATTATCTAAAGTAGACCCAAAATCGGCTTTCCATTTCAACAAAACATCATCTTCTAAACCTAACTCGCCACTCGGGAGCTCAATTTTTAAGGACTTAATCTCATTAAAGTTTTTCAAAACTTGTGTAGGTGAGTGATGAGTAACATTATTTACACCATTTTGACAATCATCATCATCATCAACATCATTATTGTTTTCGCAACCCGAAATAACATTATTAGTACTAAGATTACTATAATTAGAACATCTTTTAGTCCCTAAAAGCTGTCCTAAAGCATAAATAGGCTTAACAAAACCAGAACATAAAAGCCTAACAAGATTCGAAAAGGGCCCACAAGATTTAACAGAATTAGCAGATGGGTTACCAGAATCATCATCGGAGATCACACAATCCACCCGAACGACGACGTTTTCGACCTGTGGGACAAGATTTTGGAACCTTTTCGAAACGACACCGCATCGGCCTAAAGTCTTGACATCACCGATATTGTTAAAGATCAATAAAAGAAGTGGGTCAGGTAAAAGATCAAAATGGTCAATTGGGAATTCTGGAGGTGGAGGTTCAGGGTGGATTTTGGTGGTGAGATCTGGCCGGAAAGATGACGTCATGGTGATATATGTATAAAAAGGTTGGAAATTTGGGAAATTTGGGATCTGGGTATTGTGGAAATGAAGGAATTAGAGATGGGTTTGGAGAGATTGAGATGAAAAAAGGGATCTTGGAAAGTTATAAATGGTGGGAGGAGATGAAGAGAGAGAGATATAGAGAGAGAAGGGATGTGCGTGTAAGAAATTGTATCTATATAAAACTTTTAATGAAAAAACAAATTATTATTGTTAGAAAATTGATTGAGATGTCTAAATATGAACCATATATGTCCCTTTTACTTATAACGTAAGTATCTTTTTTCACTGAGTGCCTATTTGATTTACAAAATATTTTTGGTAGAAATGAAATCTATCAAAGAAATTAGAATTTGAATAAATAAAATCTGACGAAATGTTTTTGATTTTTGACAGTAGGAATGAACTCATCCCTAAGGAATGGAGATTTCATCAATGATGGAATGTTCACGTTCCAACAAAATAATATTCCTCCATCTTTGAATAACCAAAGATAATGCGGAATGGAATTCAATTCCGATTCATCAAATTTTATGAACTAAATGCGACCTGAGTTTTCTTTCTCTTTTTAACATAGATTTGATACAATACTTATTTTACTATTGCATTTTTAATTTTCCAACGAACAAGTATAGTTTGGATAAAATAAAACCCCGTTTATTACATTGATCAAGAGTTTGATTTTTATCTCTTGTAGATTGAAGGGCTTTTTTTTAATGGTGAAGAGGTGAACAAAGTGGAAATGATTCCACCCAAGATCGTCGAGGTCGACGAATACAAGTCATTGGGTGAAAACGTTAAGGTTGTCTATTCTACTTGGAAAGATAGTTGGAGTTGTCAAGATCGTTTATATTAAATGTATTTTAGTTTAATATGAAAATATGATGTGTTGTGGTTGCTGGGTGGTGTTGGATGTTGACGCCTACCACCCGGTGTAGTGGTGTGAACATAGCCATCACTAATACAGTATTAGTAATGCTTTTACGTAGGTCTAAACTATATTGTTATTAAAGCTGATTTCCATTCGCACTATCCACGATTTTGAAAATAATGTTCTAAACAAAACTTATATTTAAACTTGGCTTGAGCTTTGCATGTCTGGAAACACTATAAGAAATTATAGTTAAAACTTTTTATTGTTTAGGTTTGCGTTACATATTTTAACTTCTACTAGCACGGTACCCGCGCAATGCGGGGTGTTCGTGGCGGCAACAGTGTGGTGGTGGGAGACGACCGTTGGTGGTGGAGACGACGTTGAGTAGTGTAGATAATTGATGTAAAAATGTCTGATGTAAAGAGTTAATGGAGATATTTTAAAAGATCAAAGGATTGATAGTGTAATTTAATTATTAAGGGTATTTTAGACATTTTTCCTAACGTAACTTTCAACATGGGGTTATTTTATTTTTTTATAATATACTGTAGGTGTACGTCGGTTTATAAACACTTGAATTTCGTTATAAATTTGAATAATATGGGGACATGTCATATATGCAAATATGCAATTAATACCACACCTTTTTTTTTTACGACAATTAATACCACACCTATACCGGCATTATTCGTATCCAAGTGTAGATGTTGATATCGACATATTTCTTATTCATTGGGCAAATTGTCAAGATTAAATCTCAAAAGTATTAGGTACTAGAAGTGGTCTATATGTAACTCTCACACTCTGAGTGAATTAAAATCATATACACATGCATAACAATTATAACATTTATTTATACGATGAGTCACGTTAACTTTCTATAATATTTTATTTTGTTTCGCGTTTGTATACAAAATATCCAAATATAAGATACTTCTTCTGTTGTCAATAGCAAAATGATCGAACTCTAATCAAGTAATTGAACCAGGCTTTTAAAAATCAAATACTTTAAGTTATCTTAACACAATTTGTTTATTGTACAAACAAAGATTAATCGATCCCACCTACCAATATCAAAATATATCTTTCTTTCTTTCTTTCTAAGGAATATATATAAATATAAATAATAAATAAAACAATTTACACATAGATGTAGACTATGATGGTGTTCCATGCTTGGTTTTTTTTTTTTCATAGAATAAATGTGCACGGCCCTCCACCAATATTCTTTATCAACTTCTTTCTTAAATACAAACAAGCAATAATTCATACCATAAGTATTTTTCAATATATTGGATTTACCGTTAAAGTTATGTGCATAAAATAGTAACGGACTTTGCATGATTTTTTAACTTTAGAAATCAGAAATCAAATATAATATGGAAATCAAATATAAGAGGGTAGCTTTTGATTTTCATCAAAAATCTATACTCGTCAAAATCCAAGTGCTTTCTTTTTGGGATAATTATTTTACAACTTTTGCAAACTATGTTTCTACCATATGCAAATAATCCAATAATAAACTAGAAATGAGAAATATATCATCTGTATATATACTTGTGTTTCCTATTTAATTATATAATCCTTTCCTCTAGGTTATTTCATATTAAGTAATTTAAATGGTTAATTATGAACAAATGGGTGAATACAAACGTAATTCAACAAATACTATAAAGAAAATGATATTTCTAGTTTAAAATAAAATAAAATAAGGTAAGTAGGGAAAAGAAATGAAATAAAATAAGGTATAAATAATTATCAAAAAAACAGCTAAGGTTTCTGGTGATGTAAATTATGTAATCATAAAATACAAAAACCAGCTAAGAAGAGAATAAATAATAATGGAATAAACAAAAGGATTCAATAGCTGCTCTTACATCATTGTAGTTGTTTGTAAATATTTTTTAATATTTAATATCCAGACTCACAAAAACTCTCTAGATAAATATCAATGATACATCGCTATCCATCATTTTACAATTTTGTCTAATTAAATCAAATTTGTCTGCTATTACGAAATTAACAAGAAGTATTATTCATTTGAATTTTTTAATGCGTCAAAAATGCTTTTTTAACTAAAAATAGTTCAGATAATCATAGTAATTTAGGGGGAAAAAACAAAGGCATGAAGGTGGCCTGGCTTTTAGTGTGACATACAATCAACTACCAAAAGTTATAAAATTATTGTGTCCCAATCTTGTCTCCTTTGGTATTTTATAATATGGCATAATGATCCTTTAATTTGCATTTCCTGCACCCTCTTTTGTATGTATCCCTTTAACAAAAAGTTAAATATAACAAAACAAATGTTTCTATGATAACCATTGGGTTGATTATAGACAGGTATATTTTACAATAAATATAATAATATGTCATATATATCTTCTAGTGATTTCTCTCTCCTTCATATATGAGTGCATGAAATGCCGAGTTTATAGTTTGAGCAAATCATGTAACGGGTATGTTTGACAATTGACACACAACTTGATTTATGGTTATATCACATTATCACTTATATGACAAAAATAATACTTATGTAAGTGGGCTTTGCCGCTTTGGGCTTTAGCCTTGTAAGTATAATGGTTGTAGTACAAACTACAAAGCTATGGTATTCTTTTGTTACTCGTTAAAAATTTTTTGAAAGGTGAATTTCGTTGGAAATTTCGTGTCGCGATTCGACAGCGGGAGATCTAGCATACGTTGTCTTAACCGGGTCCGTGCTAGAGAGCTCTCTCGAAGTAGAAATGCCTATTTCAAATACCCGATGGGGAAAAACCCCCTACTAATCCGCCCGAAGGCACGGCGATTAATAGGGGTAAACCCTGCCCCCTCAGACTTGAACCTGGGTATACCCAAGCCAAACCCTCATAAAGGGACTTAATACCTATGTCCTCCCCAAGGCTTGAACACAAGACCTCATGCAAGGGGGATGGTCATTCAACCATTGAGCTAAAGCTCAAGGACTGTCACTCGTTAATTACTTGTTATTCTTTACCTGTAACTAGTAATTTAAATCATTGTTTTCTTGGAAATATAAAATATTATACAGACACAGTTGATCAGTAATCAATCAATATTGTATTTAAGAAGATAATGCTAATAATAGCCTGTTTATTATTAGAGATGTGATACCATTTTTACAGATTCTTTTTTTTTTTTTGCATTTTATAAAGAAGCAGTAATTTCCGTGAAACGCAAAACAAGATGTGTTGATGTATGTTTTGAAGTTAAAAGGATATGAAACCTTGTTCAAGATGTTAAAACTTTAACATCACGTCCAAATAACACAATGTTTCAACCATACAGATCACGTCCACAACGATCACATGAACTTGGACCTTTCGGGGCAGTAGGTTTAGGCTTCTCCTTCACCAGTTTTGGAAGGTCGTGTTCCAAGACATCATGAAACGCTTTAGCTCCTTCTTGAATCTCATTCAAACTGAACAAAAAGATGTCATGTCAATCTATAAGAAAATTATTTTGACGCATAGTCAATGTAAGTATGCAACTGCTAGTAATGAAGTTTCAATACAAAATCACTTATCCCATAGAAGCTAAAACCTTCATTCGGGATGTACCAATAAAATAGCACCAATTTTTCCACAAAAAGTTTGCATTATTGTATATCAAGGTCTTGTTCACCAGTAAGCGTAGTTTGAAATTTGTATATAAGAAAACATTGCATGAAAGTAGGATTTATAAGATGTAGAGTTGCAAAATGAGCAGGTCAGATGGGCTGGCCAACGGGACGGGCTAGATCCAACCTGCAAGCACTTTTTTGTATTTTCGTTTCCTCGACTTTATGACCAATTGGTGTTTTAGGAGTAATATGAATAAAAAAAAACTGTGACATTACATCGACGATCTAACTTTTGAGTTTTGATATTACAAAATCATGCATTTTGAATGACTTTCAACCCCTCTGACCTCTGAGTATTTGACCCATCTCTGTTTTAGTAGAGCATTTTTGTTGGAAAAAAGTACTCGTAGCATTTGTTATTTTATGAGAAAGCCATTGCACATACCTAATGGAAAGTGGAGGAGTTAATCGAATAGTAGCATTATGAGTGGGTTTTGCAAGAACTCCTCTTTCCTTCAATTTGATACAAAGATCGTATGCAGTTGCAGGGAATAAAGACTTGCTAAAAAGCTCTACTGCATTGAATAAACCTTTTCCTCTGATTTCCATTACAACTTCAGGAAATTGCTGCTGAGTTTTTGTCAATAATTTCCTCAGCTCTTCTCCCATTTCGGCAGACCTGAATGTGATATTTTATAAAAATTGGATCAAATAAACTATCTTACCATCACAAAAACAAAAACTTAATGAGTAAAAAAACGACTTTGCTAAACGAAATTTCTCATTTTCCTGACTTCAGGGAATATGTTAAACATGTTTTTACTTACTTTAAAAGTTGTTGCATAAAAAATGATCAAGCTTTGTTACCTTTCTACAAGTTTCTCATCTTGTATCACTTGCAATGACGCAATGGCAACCGCACTAGCCAATGGGTTTCCTCCAAATGTACTAAAATTCAAGTAAAATTTAAGCAAAACCAAAATCACATTTCTGTGCTAAGAGCAAATGAATATATGAAAACCAGCTAAGCATAAAATGATGTTAGTTAATGATAACTGCATATATACCTCCCATGCTCCCCTGGTTGTATACAAAGCATAATGTCTTTGTCCGCAAGAACTGCACTTACTGGTATCACTCCACCTCCCAATGCTTTCCCTAATATCTGAAATAGCATAAAGACAACACGAAATGTCCATTGATGATTAAAATAAATTATTCGACCTTAGATACCAATTTATGTCACATATGTAATGAAAATTTTAATGGGCTATATATGATTACATTTAATAGATAAAAGAACTTACAACAACATCGGGACGGACACCTTCCCAGTCACATGCCAGCATTCTTCCTGATCGTGCAATGCCACTTTGAATTTCATCTGCAATCATTAAGATGTTATGCTTTGAGCAAAGTTCTCTGACAGCCTTAAGATAACCATCTGGAGGAATTATAACCTGGCAACACAACAAACGGGTAGAAAGTTGCTCAAAGTGTATCTTTAAAGGGTTAAAGTGTAAAACTACTAGATAATTTTATTACAAGAGGTTAATTATTATTGAGCTAAGATAATACAACCAATACCACCTCTAGGTGGCTTAGTGGTTAACATCTTGATATTCTTTACAAGAGGTCTTAGGTTCGAATCCTTAGGTACATTCTTGGGGTGGCTACGGAAGGGTCACGAGGTACCCCAATAGGCCGCGTATATCCGAGTCAAAAAGACCAGCTCTCCCCAACTTGTATCGGAAAGCCCCATCCAATTACCCGTTTCTAACACAACAACAACAACAACAATGATACCAAATAATAATATAAACTAAATTATTATGGAGCTAAAATAATTTCTCTAATTAGTATTTTCTTGAAAAGCTATAATCTCTCTAATTATATTTGACACACTAACTATTTATAAAAAATTCTTTCCAGAAAACAAACGTATACAAACATTGACAACTCTTGGGTAAAAGGTAATTTGGCCAACTTGGCATGACATGGTTTGATCCGAAAAAACATTATACGTCTTGACCTGAACTGTTTTGATTGACTGACTGACCCACCATCCCCACCGATGTTGTCATCTACGGTGAATATGAATGAGAGTTATATACCCCGGCTTCTCCTTGTATGGGTTCAAATAAGAAACCAGCAATCTGTTCTCCTTTTTCTGCATATATAAGAAGTAATTTGTTAGATAAAGAGATAAAAAATGTGTCCGCCTGTTCGATCATGAATGGCATAAGGAATTAAAATCTGAATACCTTCAAAAAGTTTCTTAAGAGATGCTTCATCTCCAAAGTCAACTTTAAGTTGGCCAGGTAACAATGGCCAAAATCCACGAGTGGCATCATTATCACAGCTCATAGAAATAGCACCAACTGTACGACCATGAAAGCAGCCACAACATGACACAATCATAGCCTGCACACCCATGTCGCTTTAATCCATGGAAATATAAACTGATATCTATGAACAAACACTAAAGCTTTATCTAAATCCCGTTAAAATGTCTACTAAATGTTCACCTGATCTTTAGGAATTCCTTTTTTCTCATAACCCCATTTTCTTGCCAGTTTTATCGCAGTTTCTACACCTTCAGCACCAGTATTCATTGGAAGAACCATATCATATCCAAATAATTTTGTTAAATACTCCGCAAAGACTGGAAACTTGTCATTGTAGAAGGCTCTAGAGCTAAGAGTTAAAGTTTGTGCCTGCTCGATTAATGCTTTCATGATCCTTGGATGACAATGTCCCTGAGCAAAAAACCTATAAGACTCTTTGATCCAAGGAAATCATAAACAATGTATTGCTTCCACTAACACGCCTTGTACTTATATTGTCTACACTAACTATACTAGCCTAAGCTGCACCCATCATATTCAAACCATTAACCATCGATACAAATCATCGGGCCAGAATGACAAACATATGTAACACTCAGGTAATCATCTCACCTGATTAACTGCAGAGTAAGCAGCAAGAAAGTCAAGATACTTCTTGCCTTCAGGATCCCATACAGTTGACCCTTTTCCATGTGAAAATACAACAGGAACTGGATGATAACTGAAAAGAAAATAGAAGTAAATAAGTCCTAACCTTGAAACTTTACTTTTTACTGCTTTTAGTTCAAATGCTCTTAACATAATATCTACTCCTATACCATTAACAATTAAAAAGGAAACTTGTTGACAACCCATCAGCAACTAGCATGACAGGCTGACTCTAAAATATTTAAAAGGGACAAGTGCGTGTATTAAACTTATCTATTTTTGATACTGTATGTATCGAACTCTGAAAATCTAGTGGTGTCACAAATGCTTACTACCAACTCGCTGTTCAAAAAAAAAAAAAAATCTCTCTTGTAGGTTACATACTTTGAATTCCTATCTATTGTATGGATCTAGTTACCTCTTTGTCCGGTAACGAGTATCTTTGCTGACGAAGAAGTTGTATAAGATGCGACATTATCTTACATGTCTTGAAAACTAGTGTCACATCAGTGGTTTACAGGTTATAAGTTATAAGGGCATCTGGTGTCATTCAGAGAACCAAATTCACCCAGAATACCACCTCGGCGTCACATTAGCTTTCACCATTTCATCATTTTTCGGCCTAAACTTTTGACACTACTTGTTTTTCATTGGACCTACCAAAATTATATATACATATATAATTGGGGTTTCTAGGGTTGGCCCAAATTTGTATCTAGCAAACCAAAAGCCAAACCTAAAACCAACTTACAAAATGACTAAATCAATTTGGGTTCAACCATATAATTCAGTTCGGTTTGGTTTTTGAATTAAACGGTTTCGACCCAAAGACTAAACACCCATACTGTGAACACTTTCCTTAGCCAACCCTAAGATGTTTAAGTTGGGAGATTCAGGACCAATAGGCCACTTTGGTGGTGATCATTTCATGAGCTTATGCACTTACTCAAATTTTAAAAAAATCCGATAAACTCATTTTTCAACAACCTTTTGAGCTTATCTACATAAAGCTTATAACTTGTCTAAGCAAACAGTCCCTAAGATGGCAGCCCATCCGTGTGAGGCAAACTCATTCCACATGTCCTTTTCACTTACGACATTAGACGATTTACCAGCTATGCCTATGGGACCGTCTCAGTAGGAGGTTATACGCCGCTAAAAACGAGCTTTATAATATGGGGTTTTCGAAATTCCAATAAGCCAGTAACATAAACAACTATCATAAGATCATTCACAACAACAATATATACCCATAGCTAATGATAGTAATCAATAATTAATCTGAGTATTAAACAAAAAAAAAGCCAATAATATAATAATGAGAAAAATAATAGATATAGATAGATAGAATAAATACTTATGGGCGCTGTAATCATGTTCTAAATCAATAAGGTGACGAGAAGATAAAGATGTCGTCCCAAAACATCGTACACTGCTACTACTTCCCCTGCTGCCGTGTTTTATTAAAAAAAGGTTTTTCAAACATCTCCTGGTCGCCATTCGTCCCACGATTTTCTTTACAGAAATGGTGGATACAAAACTTTAATTATGGAAAATAAAATATATGTATGTTGGATATATGAAAAATATAATATCAAAGGAGTGAGTGTGGAGAATAATTTGATAGCAGAGTTTATTTATAAGAAAGATTGTTAGATGATAAATTGATAATGATGATGACGGAGTGTGTTTGTAAAATACCATATATGTAAAAATGTAATTGTATTGTATTTATATCTATATCTATCTATTTATTATCGATATATATCCGATATAAAACGGAAATATATCTGATATAAAATGGGAAAAAAGGGAGGAATTGGAAACGAATACTTCTCCATAATCTTTTTCCTTTTATCTCATTTTTATATTTGTTTGTGTATCTCATGTCATCATCCATATCCATGTATCCTCAAATATTTTCTATGTATGTTTTTTTCCTATTCTTCTTGACATAATAATTATTATAATAATTTTCAATATACAAGTTATCATTTTCAATATTTGGTAACTGCCATTATACGATCAACTTCAATTTACATCACTGTTAAAATCTTCAGTCGTCAAAAGCACAAAACCCAATTTTCCATCAACTAAAGCTTGGCAGTTGACGACTTGGCGGTTTTAGTTATTTGTTCAACTTGTAATTCATGAAGAAAAAGCAAGTCCAAAACATATTTTTTACAAACCAAAACTATCTCAGTATCACACCCGAACGCAATAGCAAAACATCGTTTCGTTGATACTGTGAGGCAATGTTACACTTTCACTGCATCACAATAGAAGCAAACACAAAAACACACATAACAAATGAATGCTACCAAGTCACAATTTGTAGCTCAGAAAAAAAAAACAAATACAATAAAAGATATATGTTGGCAGGCTATTGATACTTCTTAACAAGGTCAACCCTGAATGTTAATCTAATGTTCTGACATTGTTGATTGCTGAGATATCAAAACACCTGATTCCTCATTGTTTCTAGTAGCACTTGAAACACACTACCAAACAACGCATAGATGAACACAGGAAAAAAATATCTCAACCCGAACAAATAACAGGGCTTATGCATGTGAACATTGTTACCAGAAAGCAGCATTAATGCAGACACAGCAATAACTTGCATTATTGAAGAATTGGTTAAAGAATACCAGCTAACGAAACTGTCATGGGGCATGTTATCAGAGAGGATACGTAACATGTAACTTAAAAAATACAGACAGATTTCACTATAAACTTAAAAAAAGAAGTGTCCCAAAAGATCAGACTGCCTTTATTGTAAGCGAGCCAATTGGAGATGTGATTTTTATGAGGGCCAATCTTGCACCAGAACCATTGACAATGAAAAGGATACCCCCGAAGAAGCTAGGGATAAAATCGTAATGGACAGTGATAAAAACAAAATAAAATAATTAGGCATATGACCAAATTATGAAACTAGCAAGAATGCTTTCAGGATTTCTAGTGTTCTTCTAATGTATCAAGAATCCTTCATAAACTTGGATCAACTGCCATGAAGATTAATGCACTCGAAGGAACACAAAATGATGTCTTGGGAGTTGTTCAACGAGCTTCAGATAAATGGAACCAAGACCATATAACACTAAAACTGAAAGATTAAAGCTATGATATCATGTTTCAATGACAAATATATCATCAGTAACATGCAACTTCCTAGCTCACCGTATATGTTCTTTCACATATAGTTTGTGTCTTCAGTTGACAGGCTGGATGTTACTTGTAGATGATATGACATAGCTCATTTTGATGTTAGTGCTAGTAGAAAGGTATTGAAGTTGATGGAAAAGACTATAAGAAGGCACATCTAAGATCAACATATCGAATGATTACATGGAATCACTAACAACCAACCCTAGCTATGATTTGGGGTTAACATGTTAACATCCAGGTTATGAAATCACTTGTTTTTAGCCTAAACCTTCAGAGGATGCATGAAGATGTCACGACATTTTTACATAAAGTGAGTTTCCATATGTTGTCACTGATGGGAGGATGTAAAGCTGTATCCATCGTACACTGTATGTGGCTCTTATGCAAGTAAACTACCACGCGCTCCTTTTCCTGACATTTATATGGTCCAATAATCTAACTTGACATAATTTTCTGACTTCCTAGGCAGGAAAAAAACCCTGGTATGCTGAATACAACGTATTTGGAGTGGGGTTCCTATATAAGTATATGCTCAAATGAGAAATGGCCAACTAGGTTTTTAAAAGCTACTTCAGACCAGTATTGATACACCAAACATTTCAAATTTTCAGGACAGTAAACAGCATCTGCATTATAAGTGTTTGACCTTTATCGAAGTAACAGACAAGATCTGACATGGGAAGCTCATGTTTGAGTTGTGATATCTGACATTTGTGCAGCTGTAATGAATACAAGAGTCCAGAAGCAGGGGACATGAGGGTGACACCCCTTGCAGGATTTCCAGGTCATCACACCCTTGTTAAAAGAATGCGTATTTGGTTGCAAGAATCTAGAACAATAAATGAAGGAGGTTTTCCCTTTTCTGGTACCAGGGGAGGGCAAGTCATTGACTCAGATGTACACGGACCAACCAGGGTATCCCTGAGCCCATTTCTGAACCCTTTCCCTGGTCACACCCAAATATGTGAGGACATCCAGACGGACCAGACCAGTAGGCCACCTTGGTGGTGGTTGGATTCTGCGTCAGTTCTCAAATAGATATATATAGCCAATGTGATTGTGAACACTATGAAGCATCAATAGAACATACTAACTAGAGTGACGATTCAATAGGTCATTTCTAGACTGAATCACAAACTCCTGTGTTCTTGTTTTGTGTATGTTTTACTTTCTGTAGGAAGGAATTGCTCTTCACTGTGTGAGCTTGAGGTTACAATTTTCCTGGCATTTCTAACCAGACAGTACAAATTCCAGAATATCTAAAAAAGCCTAAAAGATTCATTTGAGGTGTTCAGAAAATAGTGAATGAAAGAAGCGAGCACAGAATGAAAGATGATTGTATGTTCACTAGTCATATGCACTAAGCAAGAAGGACGAACTTCAGGTTTTATGCCATAACAGATAGGGTGTAATATCTTAAATCAATCAGAGGCACATGGATTACATCAATTTGACAAAACCACACAAGCATGGTAAAAGATTTGTAGTTTAGAAACGATTGAGTTATGTAGAATGAAGTTTGGAGGTGTAAACTATATGTCAGACTATTGTATGTTCTCTTACTTTTAGCACGGCTGCAGAACATAACTTTCTGCTTCAAGATAATTTATACCAAATCATGAGTATGAAGAAGACCACACAGATAACCATTTCAGAACACATCAGTTCAAGAAAGGAGTATAACGATAATTCCAAAATCCAGAGGAATAAGAGGAATTAGTCAAAAAAAATCAAAAAAAAAAATCATCATGATTAAAATTACGACAGGGCAGTAACAACCGCACGAGCATTAACTTCATGGAGCATAATAATATTTGATAAAGCCAGAATCCGCACTACCAAAGAACATGAGTTATTAAAGGAGTGAGGGATGAAAGAAAAGATTCTATTGAAGTCTAATGAGTGCCGCTGGATAGAGCCTAAGATAAACCTTAAGAAAAATCCAGGGAGAAGAACCGAGGAGAATGAGATCCATTTCATGATAAAAGGACCTTAAGGCACGAAGCACGACAAAGGCAACATCTGAAGGAGAAAGTCCCACAAGTTAAAGCCATTCACCTTCATTGTCAGAATACTTGTAAGTTGTAATTACGTGGCCATGATGAAAGCCTGAATCAAGTTTTCAGCTGCTTTCTTTTGGTCAGATGTCCCAGATATCACAGCCACACGATCACCCCTGGATGATTTGGGGTCAGATATCTCTACCGCAGCTCCCGATATCTAAAACACAAGAAAAACTCGCTCTAAATCTAAAAATTACTAGAGGAAAAAAAAACAATTAGTGAGAGTCGGTCAATAAAGTAAGAGAATCACCTTGCGGATATTGTCTACATTGGCTCCACCTTTACCCATCACTTTACCAACCGCATGACCAGGGATCAACATCTCAGAGGCAGCAGGAGACAATCTGATTAAAATGAAAGATCAAAACAATAAGCGACCAGGAATACAGAAAGGAGTAACATTACAGCTGGATATTTCAGAAAAAGAAACACTAACCTTCCATAGAGCTGCTTTGACGAATATGAAGACAAAGATCCATAGCCAGTGTCACTCATCTATAGCAACAAACAATACGCAGTTTAGCATAAAAGATTAAATTCACAAAAGAATGTAAAAGTAGGGTGTGTTTGGTTTATGGATATAGGAAGGAAGGAATGACTTTCATTCCCATTGAAATTGTTTAGTTAATGACTTTAGGACTATATTTAACTAAGGATATTCTAAACCCACATCGGGTGGTGGGTTTGAAAACCCATGCCCATTCTTCTTAAATCCCAAAGTCTTAGTGATTTCATTTTTATAACCAAACACCCCCTCAATGTTAGTCCAACTAGGTGGCATACCGGTAGTGAGCCATATCCATAGCTTGACGATAGCAAGCCCAAGCGACTTCCAGTCTCAGCTCTGTGCTCATAACCCAAAGGAGTAACTGATGAACCAGTCGGCAAGACTGAAGACATAGGAAGCCCGCTGCCACCAGCATACATCGAATCCTTTCCTAAAGATGGATTGCGACCACTATCTCTATCTTTCAAAATATCATCTCGAAGCCGGAGAACTATCTGAACAAGTGCATCCCTCACACTGCCAACTTCTCCAATGACCTACATGTTTGACAGAAATAGTTATAAGGAGCTTCTGATGATCAACTCTTTTGAATAAATGAAGTGTACCTCAACAAGTTCATCAGTGTCATCTGCACATTTGGGCTTATCACCTTTTGATATGCGAATGTCCGCTCTAGATCTCTTCCGGATTTCACTTATGATTGAACCACTTTTACCAATAATGCATCCAATAACTTTGGATGGGACAAGGAGCCTTAGGGAAACATTATCCTCATCTTCATTTATCTTTTCTTGTAGTAATAGAACTGCTTCAACGGCCATGGATTTGACATCATCCAAACACTACAAAATAAGGCACATAAAATCAGATACACATCACAAAAAAGCCTCTAGGGCAGTTATCAAAGATGTAAAACCAAATACAGGTAAATGATTGTTTACGTATCTCTCATCACTCTTTACGTATCTGACAAACACTTCTCAATACAATTCTCTCTGTGAACAAAATTAATCTTAAAAAATCGGATTTCATTCTGGGACTTTTGAGAGTGTAAGAGCCATACCTCTGTGGCTGAAATTGTTATAATGCATTCATCACGTCTGGTGTCATCAACATCAATACGAGCACCACTAGCTTCTCTGACACTTCTAATAGAAGCCCCACCCCTTCCGATAACACGTCCAATGTTGTTAAATGGGCACAAAACCCTGATGGTTAACTCCCCGGATATAGATGCACCAGGATATCCAGAAACCACAGGGAGGGCAGAAGAGTAAATTTGCCATGTGCTTGCTGAATCTCCATAACCTTGAAGTTCTGGTACATGTGAAGCACTTAGAACAGAAGGAAGTGATCTCGAGTCTATATATGAATCTACTCCGGGGTATAGGCCAGCAGCAGGATAAATGGGTACATCAGAAGGTATAATGATGTTTGTGGGGGCTTCAGGAACAGATGTCTCAAGGGGAATCAATTCCTTTGGAGAGAACTTGTACATAATTGAAGAAACTGCAAATAGTGCTCTTTTAACTGCCTCAGGTTCACCAGTTATCTATATTAAACAAAGTGTTAAAGAAGTTAATAGCAACACATAAGTATATTCTGGATTTTGGAAATAAAGAAACTTTTTTCTTCTAATTCTCATTTTTCAAATGTTTTCTGCTACTCTCAGTCTCTCACCCCCACTGAGTAGAATTCTCAATGGAGGATCACTTGAGAATAGCATGTTATCTTTTGCAACTCAGTGAAAACTGTTCAGCGTACACATGCGGATTATTCAATATTTAACACTTCAACAATCAATTAACATGCCAGTGTTCTACGGCATTCAGCAAAGTATGGTACAAGAAAACTGAAAGAAAAAAAACAGCATAACTGTGTCCAAACAAACTATCAAACCACCACAATTATCTATTTCCGTGTGTGCAGCTTTACACGATCAGTATCTATGAATTAAGGCTAACCTGCACAAAGTTGTCGTAGTCCATGGCACACGAATCATTAGGGTCACCAACATCTTTAGGAGAAACTTTAATATTTGCCCTTGTCCTGCTTCTTAACTTCTTTATAGTTGTCCCCGCCTTCCCAATAATATTGGCAGACTGACTAGCTGGAACAAGAATTTGGCACTCTTCCTTATCTTTCCACTTTTTATCAGAATCACGATCACTGGCTGATTCAACCACATTTGCAATCGCGCTATGCACCCTCAAAAGTGCATCCTGAGCGGGGCATACAGGATCTATATCACCCAGTTCCCCATCAGGCTCAATATCCGCTTTCTCGTCGACATAACAATATATAGTTATAACCCTGTTTCTAGAACCCGGAAATGGATCCACTATCTTAACCTTCGCCCTCGTATCTTGTCTTATCGAATTGATAACCTTGCCACTTTTTCCAATCACACTCCCAATAAACCGGTCCGGACATAATATTCTATACACAACTAAGTCATCATTATCCCTATTACTATTATTTCTATCATCTCTTTCGTTTCCTCTTCTTCTCTGGTTCTTGTTATCTCGGTTGTTGCCCCCATCCCTATCCCTTTCTCCATTTCTATCCCTCTCCCTATCCCTCTTATTGCGTTGCCGCCTTCCACTCTCACCCATCCTTCACTATACGTCTGCACGGCAAAAAAATATGAAATCAATACTCCCTCCGTTCCAAAAAAAAACTTATACAGTCACTTAAGTGAATTAAATAAAACAGGCAAAAAATTACTCAAAATAAATCAAAAACTCACTCAAAATCAAAACTTTTTCAAAAATTCACTCAAAATATATTACAAAAAAACCTTCAAAAACTCGCTCAAAAACAGAACTTGTTTAAAAATTCACTCAAGATATATTTAAAAAAAAACACTAATATTATAACTTTAAACACTTCACTCAAAATTTCAAAGATTTACTCAAAATGTATATCAAAAACTCATTCAAAATCATAACTTTTTCGAAAAACCACTCAAAATATATTTCAAAAAAAAAAAAACTTTGAAACTCCCTCAAAATCAAAACTTGTTCAAAAATTCACTCAGAATATATTAACAAAACTTCAAAAAGTCGTTCAAAATCAAAACTTGTTCAAAAATTCACTAAAATATACATATATATATATATATATATACATACATATATAACTTTACAAACTCACTCAAAATCATAACTTTTTCGATATAAAATCCACTTTATCATGAAAAAATTATGAACAAAACTTTGAAAGACAATTAATATGAAAATACTCAAGCAATCAAATTCATTGAACACGATAAACTGAATTAATTTGTCAAAACGAAATTATAAAATCATAAAACTATTATATGTTACGAATTAATAATGTATAGGCAATGAAAAATTAAAATTGAAAAGAATAAATTGCATTGTTGTCGGTATAAATTGATGATTTACATTAATTAAATATAATATGATATGAACATAATTAGAATTAAAAGTGAAGGAATCGGACCTGATTATTAATATACCAACAGCAAAAGAAAATCGAAAAAGAAACCCTAGAGTTTGTTACGAAGATAGGTATCGAATCAAATAGATATATGAATGATATTTTTATATATTTGTAACAGATTGCCCATATTACAAATATTACCCTTCACATTTTTATTGCTATGTAACATACAACAACAACAACAATATCCCATCCTTATGAGCGGGATGTAAGAGTTAAGATGTAAACAGTTTTATCTTTATTCAGAGGTAAAGAGACTGTTTTCATAAAGAACTCCGGTCAAATGAGTCAAAAGTAAGACATTGTAAAGAGTTTAGTAAACATATTACATACATGTTGACCGAGTATCTCCATGGATGCATATATTAAATAAAGAAAAGTCATTTTTATGTGACATGTTTATGTTAAATGGAATGTCAATTTTCAACATGATTAATGATATGACAAGAAGGTACTTGCACGATACGACGGTGTAATGGTGGTGATGGTGATGGTGGTGGCTGTGATGGATCGTGGTGGTGTGCCGTGCGGTGGCGGTGACGATTGGTGGTGGTGGCAATGATGGCGGCCACATTAGTGGCGGTGGGGCGGCGGCCGACAGTGATGATGGACACTAGTGGTGTTGATGTGTGTATGTGTGAGAAAGAGAGACGTGATTGTGTGTTTGATATGATAAGGGTGATTAGGGTTATTTTGGTAATATTTAAAAATAGAGAAAATTTCATTACATCACCCTGTGGTTTGCCATTTTATCAAGTTTCATCCTCGTATTTTTTTTATTATTACATCACCCTGTGGTGACTTTTTGTATCATTAAAACCCCCTCCATCTAACGTCTGTTAATGTGCCTCCGTTAAGCACCTCATGTGCATTGCACATGAGGGCATTTTCATCTTTTTGACTATCTTCTTTTAACCAAATCTCTTCCCTATCCTCTATTATTCATCATTTATAATATGAACCCAGTTATCTTTCTTTTTCTTTCTTCTATTGCTACACTCAAACCTAATTCCAAAATTATCAAAACCCAATTTAACCCACTTCTTACCCAAAACATCTGTATATATGTATCTTCAATATCTGCATCTATATATAATTACAACATCTGTACATCACATCCTATCAATTCCATATCAACATGATTTCCATCGATCATAAATTCATAATCATCGTTTATGAATATTGAACACAAACTTAAAGAAAATTTATATTAATTAAACTGAAGAAAAGAAGAGTAAAGACTTTGATTTCGATTGAGCAAAAACTGAAGAATGAAGCAGCTTTTCCGGCCACCACCACCACCCACTTTGTCGATCACCCGCAAAATAGGGGGCAGCCGGATCCAAATCTTCACACCACCGTCGGACCATAATGTTATGTGCCAATTTAAACCACCTATTCACCTATTCAATCCAGATCTCGTTCCACCCGATCCATTGATTATATATATATATACACACACACTTACAATTGTTTCCGACCACCACTTCGCCGCGTTCTTAGCCTTTTTCCGGCGAATCACCATTACCCGATGAGAACCCAACCACCAGCTCCGCCATCTTCATCAATGTATATATGTATCTTCAACATCATCATCAAGAGAAGGAAGTAATCTCATGTGGGTAGACTGGAAAAAAGGATCGAAGATTTTAACAATCGTCGGCGGAGAGACGACCGAGAACGGAGGAGGTTTTGTGTATTTTGAGATATCACATTAACTAACAAAGATCTAAGCTTTTTATTTTCTTACTCCAATAAAGATCTAATCGGTGGTATTGTTTGTCGGTGAAGGTTAAATTCTTGATGATGAGGATGATGAACAACAATACCCACTTTCAGTTTTCTTTTTATATTATTTTTGCAATTAATCTTATTCTTTTAATTGCTCTTCAAAGTGATGTATTAATATGTTAACAACTTTTAAATGGTTGGCTGGGTTTTTTATACTTATTGTTTATGGTCTTGTGTGTTGGATTTTATATTTCATTATTTTACCGGAATTCGGAGTGTTATCGGAAACTAAAAAGAATCACCGGGATCTGGTGGTGGTTTATTTAATCATCGGAAACTGCTAGTGTAATGATACTTTTGAATCTTGAGTAATTAATCTGTATATATATATATATATATATATGTATATGTATATAAATAATAATAATAAAAGTTGAGTTTGAATCTAAAAAAGAAGATGAAGAAAAAGGAGGTGTTTTTGGTGAAAAAGTACCAAAATGCCCTCATGTGCAATGCCCATGAGGGGCTTAACGGATCCAAATTAACGGCTGTTAAAGTGAGGGGTTTCTAATGATACAAAAAGTCACCACAGGGTGAAGTAATAATAAAAAAAGGACAGGGGCGAAAATTGATAAAACAACAAACCACATGGTGATCTAATGAAATTTTCTCTTAAAAATATGTTTAATTTGCTTAAAGGGGGGTAGTTGTTTTAAAAGGGAATATAGATTTGGACTTTTTTTTCTTTCCGGAGAATAAGAAATCAGAGAAATCTCACCATATAATGGTAAAGTTTTACATGTAGATTAGACAACGAGATGTTGATTGTGGACAGTTACAAATATTCGGAAGGAAAAACCCAAAGTTTTTCATTATTAAAGATCAAATTCAAAACCTTAGGCAAAACTGAGGGTGTTTTTAACCAGCTGGACTGACCATCATTGCTAATATGATATGGACTTAGGGTCTGTTTGTTTGTTTAACCATTAAGTGACTGAATTGATAAAGTGGCTGAAAGGATAAATAATGTCTGTATAAATTAGGAAAAAATCCATAAAAAGGTAACTTTTTTACTCAAAATTCCTAATAAAGAGAACTTATTTAGATTTCGACTATTTAAAGGATTTCATTTTTAAAAATTTCTCAATAAAAATAATCTGTTAATTTTCATCGTTAGTCACCCGTTAAATGTCATGTCGTCATGCCATAAAGAAGCTAATGTAGACATCTTATGTGGATAATGTATATGCCTATTATCATAAGGACCAAAAGTGTAATTAACTATCATTATCTTCTTCTTCATCAAACAAAACACCACCAACCCTCTATAACAAAATATCATCTTCATCACTAAATTAAATTTTTATCATCAGATCCATTATAAGCCAAAATCAGAATTAATAATCTATATATTCAAAATCAATCTTTACATAAATCTATCAACTCATCAAAAATCTATATCTACATCTAAATCTATATATAAAAAATCATCTATACATAAACGATAAACCCATTCATTTATCTGTATCTACATATAGATATATATCGGTATATCTATATCTATATCTATATCTATATCTATATCTATATCTATGTATCTATATATGTGTGTGTGAAAGTGTATATCTATATCTATATCTATATCTATATATCTCTCTGTATTTATATGTCTATATCTATATCTATATCTATATCTATATATCTCTCTGTATATCTATATCTATATCTATATCTATATCTATATCTATATCTATAGTGTTCTGATCTATATCTATATCTATATCTATATCTATATCTATATCTATATCTATATCTATATCTATATCTATATCTATATCTATATCTATATCTATATCTATATCTATATCTATATCTATATCTATATCTATATCTATATCTATATCTATATCTATATCTATATCTATATCTATATCTATATCTATATCTATATCTATATCTATATCTATATCTATATCTATATCTATATCTATATCTATATCTATATCTATAGGTAAATAGTGTTCTGATCTATATCTATATCTATATCTATATCTATATCTATATCTATATCTATATCTATATCTATATCTATATCTATATCTATATCTATATCTATATCTATATCTATATCTATATCTATATCTATATCTATATCTATAGTGTTCTGATCTATATCTATATCTATATCTATATCTATATCTATATCTATATCTATATCTATATCTATATCTATATCTATATCTATAGTGTTCTGATCTATATCTATATCTATATCTATATCTATATCTATATCTATATCTATATCTATATCTATATCTATATCTATATCTATATCTATATCTATATCTATATCTATATCTATATCTATATCTATATCTATATCTATATCTATATCTATATCTATATCTATATCTATATCTATATCTATATCTATATCTATATCTATATCTATATCTATATCTATATCTATATCTATATCTATATCTATATCTATATCTATATCTATATCTATATCTATATCTATATCTATATCTATATCTATATCTATATCTATATCTATAGGTAAATAGTGTTCTGATCTATATCTATATCTATATCTATATCTATATCTATATCTATATCTATATCTATATCTATATCTATATCTATATCTATATCTATATCTATATCTATATCTATATCTATATCTATATCTATATCTATATCTATATCTATATCTATATCTATATCTATATCTATATCTATATCTATATCTATAGTGTTCTGATCTATATCTATATCTATATCTATATCTATATCTATATCTATATCTATATCTATATCTATATCTATATCTATATCTATATCTATATCTATATCTATATCTATATCTATATCTATATCTATATCTATATCTATAGTGTTCTGATCTATATCTATATCTATATCTATATCTATATCTATATCTATATCTATATCTATATCTATATCTATATCTATATCTATATCTATATCTATATCTATATCTATATCTATATCTATATCTATATCTATATCTATATCTATATCTATATCTATATCTATATCTATATCTATATCTATATCTATATCTATATCTATATCTATATCTATATCTATATCTATAGTGTTCTGATCTATATCTATATCTATATCTATATCTATATCTATATCTATATCTATATCTATATCTATATCTATATCTATATCTATATCTATATCTATATCTATATCTATATCTATATCTATATCTATATCTATATCTATATCTATATCTATATCTATATCTATATCTATATCTATATCTATATCTTACCATCTCCTTAATCATATTTATTGAATTAACTATATAACTATCTATATCTATTTATATCTCCGACATCTTCACATCTCTATTGAAATCCATACCATATCTAAAAATGATAAAATAACAAGATCTTAACACAAATATAGTCGAAAGATTGACTCAGCTTTGATTGATTAATAAAAAGTACTTTACAAATAAAAAAGGATAATAAAGAGGATTACAATAAACCAACACACAAGTGAAGGATTAAGGGACAAACACAAACGTTTACATAACCAGAATAATGATCAAGACAAACATGATGATGATGGTGATGGGTGTAACGGTTATAAACGACAATAATCTGAAAATTGTGTTGCCACCCTAAAATGAGGATGAAGATCAGTTTATATAAGCAAGGCAACTTCCAGGCTGGTCCCTCTTCTTTCCATCTTCAGTCCCTTAGCTTCCAGAATCCCTTTTTGTCATAATCAACCCTCCAGCTTTTACCTATAACAGAAACAGTCCCTATAAGTATTAAAAACAATCAAGATGTATATTTCTAACACCCCTCCTCAGCTTGATTGTGAGAAGGGGTCAGAAAGCCCAAGTTGTGAGCATAAGTGTTTATGTTGATCCAAAGGCAATCATTTTGTAAAGATATCTGAGATATTATCTTTAGAAGAGATTTTAACAGTTTCAATGATTCCTTGAAGAATTTTCTGCCTAGTAAAGAAGAGGTCAATTTCAAAGTGTTTTGTTTTTTCATGGAAAACAGGGTTGGCTGCAATTTGTATTGCAGCCTTACTATCACAATACACCTTTACAGGAGCAGTTTTCTGGACACCAAGTTCTTCTAAGATTTTCAAAACCCACATGATCTCACATGTAACAGCTCCCTGAGCCCTAAATTCTGCCTCAGCAGAAGACCTAGAGATGGTTTGTTGTTTCTTACTTTTCCAAGCAATGGGGCAACTGCCTAAGAAAAGAATAAACCCTGTAATGCTCTTTCTGGCAGTTGCCTTCTTGGCCCAGTCAGAGTCAACATAAGCAGACAGAGTGTAACACCCGTCATTTAAAAACTTGGATTTTTTCAAAACTTTGCCAAACGGCATTTAAAATAAGCGGAAAGGATCACTTTCAAAATCTGCCCCATCCGTAACGGATGGTACCTTTAAAATTTGGTGTTACTACTAGCATCATCAAAACAATAAAAGTAAATCCAAGTTTTGGCACCAACATAAATGCCACATTATTACAAGTCTTTAATCATAAATGAAATAGCCAAACATGAGGCTAAAGGAAGTCTAAGCGTTTAATGTCTTTGCTAAGCTTCTTTATTCGTCTACCCAAGTCTCACCAAGCTAATCCTCGCCTAGCTCACTTGATTATCCTGAAGGCACAACATTTTCAAAGAACAAGTGTTAGCTAATAAAATTAGCTAAGTAAGATAACATAACTTGAAAACGTTTGCCAACTTCATATATTAACAAAATCTGCATTTAAGTTAATATCACACACATACATAACATCATAAGATACACATTAGGTTCAACATGTCCTAAAGTGTGCCTATACTTTCTTTTCTTCATCTTTCTTTCTTTATTTCTTTGCCAAGACGTAGGCTAAGTGACTTATGCCACTTACATAGGGATGTGGGGTTGTGTGTAGGCGGTCATAGACCATACATGGAGTCCTCACACCCGACATGATGGGTAAACCAATAGGTGGTCCATCGGCGTCGTTAAGGAATGACAAAGTCAATCCAACTGAATAAACCGTTTATGCCTTTACGCATTAGTGATTAGTTACTCCACCTGGAATACTCAAACGTAACTATGCCACAAGGAGCAACTCAAGTGACCACGTACGCACCAGCCCCGAAGAGCTAGCACGGGTTAAGCTTAACACAAGACTTTACATAATGCTCGAGACTTTAATCGTTTAATTAGTTTAGGCTACTCTTTCACCTAAGCTAATCACATATCATCTTTTACTTTAGGGAACAACGTTTTTCAAAAGAGCAAGTGTTAGCTTTAAAAGCTAAGTAAGATAACATGAATTTGAAAACATTTACCGATTCATTATATATTAACAAAATCATTTCATAATTGTTAATATCACATAATAATCATAACACAATAGGATCAACACTTTCCTATGGTGTCTATCGTATCACACATGAGCAAAAGCATATCATAACATTTAAACAACGTACATAAATTAACACATTAGGATCCATCGTAGTCCTAAATGTGCCTAACATCATAAATCAGTTTCAGAATGGTCAGTCACAAGAGATGGTTGGGTTGGTAAAATGTTGCCCTCAGAATGTTCATTATCATAAAGTGGTGTTACAACATCATATCATTAAAATAGTATAAGATAATCCAGATTTGGCACCAACATAAATGCCAACATAAACAATACCTAAGTCATATTAAAAGTAGCCAATCATCATTAAGGCTAACATAAATGACTAAGCGGGAAAACTAAATGTCTTCTTCATAGCAACTACCCGCCTCACCAAGCTAAGTCTTTCACTAGCTCAACCTGCTTAACCTGAGGGAACAACGTTTTTCAAAAGAGCAAGTGTTAGCTTTAAAAGCTAAGTAAGATAACATGAATTTGAAAACATTTACCGATTCATTATATATTAACAAAATCATTTCATAATTGTTAATATCACATAATAATCATAACACAATAGGATCAACACTTTCCTATGGTGTCTATCGTATCACACATGAGCAAAAGCATATCATAACATTTAAACAACGTACATAAATTAACACATTAGGATCCATCGTAGTCCTAAATGTGCCTAACATCATAAAGCTTTACTTTTCATCTTTCTTTTCTTATCTTTCTTTATTTCTTTACTTTTCTTTTGCCTAGACGTAGGCTATGTGACATAAGCCACTTATCTTAGGGGTGTGGGGTTGTATGTAGGCGGCCATAAGACCTTACATGGAGTCCTCACACCCGACTTGATGGGTAGACCTTACGGTGGTCCATCGTCGTCTTTAAGGAAAGACAAAGTCGATCCAACTGAGTATACCGTTTAACCTTTGCGCGTGTAGTGGTTAGTTACTCCACCCGGATACACTCAAACATAACTATGCCACGGGGAGGTATCTAGATTCCCACACCACGTGACCACATACACACTAGCTCCGAAGAACTAGCATGGGTTAAGCTTAACACAAGACTTTACATATGCTCGAGACTTCTTTATTATATTAGCTTAGGCTACACTTTCACCTAAACTAATCACATGTATCTTTCTTTACTTTATATTAGCTTAGGCTACACTTTCACCTAAACTAATCACATAACATCTTTCTTTACTTTATATTAGCTTAGGCTACACTTTCACCTAAACTAATCACATATAATCATCTTTCTTTACTTTATATTAGCTTAGGCTACACTTTCACCTAAACTAATCACATATAATCATCTTTCTTTACTTTATATTAGCTTAGGCTACACTTTCACCTAAACTAATTACATATAATCATCTTTCTTTACTTTATATTAGCTTAGGCTACACTTTCACCTAAACTAATTACATATAATCATCTTTCTTTACTTTATATTAGCTTAGGCTACACTTTCACCTAAACTAATTACATATAATCATCTTTCTTTACTTTATATTAGCTTAGGCTACACTTTCACCTAAACTAATCACATATAATCATCTTTCTTTACTTTATATTAGCTTAGGCTACACTTTCACCTAAACTAATCACATATAATCATCTTTCTTTACTTTATATTAGCTTAGGCTACACTTTCACCTAAACTAATCACATATAATCATCTTTCTTTACTTTATATTAGCTTAGGCTACACTTTCACCTAAACTAATTACATATAATCATCTTTCTTTACTTTATATTAGCTTAGGCTACACTTTCACCTAAACTAATTACATATAATCATCTTTCTTTACTTTATATTAGCTTAGGCTACACTTTCACCTAAACTAATTACATATAATCATCTTTCTTTACTTTATATTAGCTTAGGCTACACTTTCACCTAAACTAATTACATATAATCATCTTTCTTTACTTTATATTAGCTTAGGCTACACTTTCACCTAAACTAATTACATATAATCATCTTTCTTTACTTTATATTAGCTTAGGCTACACTTTCACCTAAACTAATTACATATAATCATCTTTCTTTACTTTATATTAGCTTAGGCTACACTTTCACCTAAACTAATCACATATAATCATCTTTCTTTACTTTATATTAGCTTAGGCTACACTTTCACCTAAACTAATCACATATAATCATCTTTCTTTACTTTATATTAGCTTAGGCTACACTTTCACCTAAACTAATTACATATAATCATCTTTCTTTACTTTATATTAGCTTAGGCTACACTTTCACCTAAACTAATCACATATAATCATCTTTCTTTACTTTATATTAGCTTAGGCTACACTTTCACCTAAACTAATCACATATAATCATCTTTCTTTACTTTATATTAGCTTAGGCTACACTTTCACCTAAACTAATCACATATAATCATCTTTCTTTACTTTATATTAGCTTAGGCTACACTTTCACCTAAACTAATCACATATAATCATCTTTCTTTACTTTATATTAGCTTAGGCTACACTTTCACCTAAACTAATCACATATAATCATCTTTCTTTACTTTATATTAGCTTAGGCTACACTTTCACCTAAACTAATTACATATAATCATCTTTCTTTACTTTATATTAGCTTAGGCTACACTTTCACCTAAACTAATTACATATAATCATCTTTCTTTACTTTATATTAGCTTAGGCTACACTTTCACCTAAACTAATTACATATAATCATCTTTCTTTACTTTATATTAGCTTAGGCTACACTTTCACCTAAACTAATCACATATAATCATCTTTCTTTACTTTATATTAGCTTAGGCTACACTTTCACCTAAACTAATCACATATAATCATCTTTCTTTACTTTATATTAGCTTAGGCTACACTTTCACCTAAACTAATCACATATAATCATCTTTCTTTACTTTATATTAGCTTAGGCTACACTTTCACCTAAACTAATTACATATAATCATCTTTCTTTACTTTATATTAGCTTAGGCTACACTTTCACCTAAACTAATTACATATAATCATCTTTCTTTACTTTATATTAGCTTAGGCTACACTTTCACCTAAACTAATTACATATAATCATCTTTCTTTACTTTATATTAGCTTAGGCTACACTTTCACCTAAACTAATTACATATAATCATCTTTCTTTACTTTATATTAGCTTAGGCTACACTTTCACCTAAACTAATTACATATAATCATCTTTCTTTACTTTATATTAGCTTAGGCTACACTTTCACCTAAACTAATTACATATAATCATCTTTCTTTACTTTATATTAGCTTAGGCTACACTTTCACCTAAACTAATCACATATAATCATCTTTCTTTACTTTATATTAGCTTAGGCTACACTTTCACCTAAACTAATCACATATAATCATCTTTCTTTACTTTATATTAGCTTAGGCTACACTTTCACCTAAACTAATTACATATAATCATCTTTCTTTACTTTATATTAGCTTAGGCTACACTTTCACCTAAACTAATCACATATAATCATCTTTCTTTACTTTATATTAGCTTAGGCTACACTTTCACCTAAACTAATCACATATAATCATCTTTCTTTACTTTATATTAGCTTAGGCTACACTTTCACCTAAACTAATCACATGTATCTTTCTTTACTTTATATTAGCTTAGGCTACACTTTCACCTAAACTAATCACGTACATCTTTCTTTACTTTATATTAGCTTAGGCTACACTTTCACCTAAACTAATCACGTACATCTTACAGTGCTTGCTAAGTGCTCCCGACAACCTAGAACGAGTATAAGATCGATCTATAAGCTAAACAAGACTTAAGTACAAATCTGGGCAAATATGCACCGCATGGACGTTTTATGCACCGCATGGAAATTCTATGCACCGCATATCGGGCTCCGATCAGCAAACCTGATTTTTGAACTGCTTTAAACGATTCCCATTCGATCTCAAACCCTAACCCCGACCTGGAGACATCAAATTGACCTCTTTTAAGACACAATTGATGACTTCAAACCATCAATTGATTCCTTGGTCCTTTACAAACATAAATCACTTGATTGATCACCCGAATAACATGAAATCAGTAAACGTTTTGCAATATAACCCAACCCAAACCCCATGGCCTGGATCGGATTCACATATATGACTCACAAGATCAGAAATCAAAGGGAAATCACCTATATTACCTGTAGATGACTTAGAGGATTCGGGATCTTAACAAAACTTGCTCGAAACACCACGAAACGAATAGATCTTGAAGGAACTTGCTTTGGAATTGAGGGAAGGGGCGGCTTGGGGTATCACACACGTATAGATGCAAGTTTATGACAATTAGGGAAGCCTAATTATCCTTTAACCCCTGGACATCATCTCTATAAGTTCCATTTTAAGTCCCTTGACTTCTAATCGTCGCACTTTAAGCCTAACTTTCTTAACGGAACACTTAACGACTTAACAAGCACTTAACTTTCACAACTTCACTTAAATTACTTTCATTTAACATACTTTAATCAAATCATATTAAACACATAAGCATTTAATCACATAATCCCATTTAGGGCACATAGACTTAACGAACCTGTCGTTAACTAACGGAATAGTCAAATAGTCATACTTGAAAAGTTTGGGATGTTACAGAAGGTAGCAGTTAGAACACATTCAGACCACATATTAAGAGGGATCCCCCCTTGAAACATAAGGGATCTAGACACATTTAAAAGATGCCTATGTTTCCTTTCAGCTATACCATTTTGCTGTGGGGTATAAGAACAAGAAGTTTGGTGTAAAATACCATTTTGGGTTAAGAAATTGTTCATTCTTTGGTTAACAAATTTAGTTCCATTATCACTCCTCATAATTTTGATAGAAGTTTGAAACTGGTTTTTGATAAGATTATGAAAGTTTGTTATGGTTTCAAAGGTTTCATCTTTTCCTTTTAGCAAAAATACCCACGCAGCTCTTGAAAAGTCATCAACAATGGTAAGGAAGTATTTAAATCCTTTCTTACTCTGAACCTTGTAAGGTCCCCAAAGGTCAAGATGGATCAGATCACCCAAAGCCTTGCTTTGATGATCACTCAAGGGAAAAGGTTCCCTGACATGTTTTGCCTTATGGCAAATATCACAAGGAGGGGTATTAGGGTTCTTATTAATGTCAAGTTGATTATACATAAAGTGCAGGACTTGGTCAGCAGGATGACCAAGTCTATGGTGCCAAGTATTAACAAAAATATAACAAGTAGAGCCAACACAGTTATGGGACTTGGCAGTCTCACCTTTGATGTTGCCATCAAAGATGTAGAGGCCTCTAGCCTCTTTACCAGTCCCCAGGAGGGATTTTGTCTTCAAATCCTGAATATAACACATATGTTCATCAAAAGTGACAAATAATCTGCTATCTCTAGCCAAGTTATGCACAGAAAGAAGATTGACACAATATTCTGGAACATAAAGAACATTGAAGAGAATAATGTTTTCAGACAATCTTAAGTTCCCAATTTTGAGAACTTTGGCTTGAGTACCATTAGGATGACCTACTGTCATCCCAAGTTTAGAAACATCCACAATATTAAACAACAAGTGCTCACAACAAGTCATATGTTGTGTGGCACCAGAATCAGTAATCCAAGAAGATTTGGTTGGAGATTTGGATTTAGAAGAGTTAGAACAGAAAAATCTGCTAAAATTGGCATTGAAAAAACTGTTTGAATTAAAAAAGGTACCTGCCATGTTGGAATGGGCAGGTTTTGAGGACTTTTCACCAAGCATTTTCATGAGATAAGAGAGTTGTTCACTACTGAAGGGTGTACTAGAAGAACCAGCACCAGTGCTGGTAGATGGAGAGGTTTTGGAGCTTTGATTTTCAACCACACCAGAATGATTGCTAGAAGAATTCCTGACAAAGTTCTGATATACAGGCCTTTTGGTATGATTATTAGGGTTTCCAACAAGTTCATAACATCTATCCTTAGTGGCCAGATTCAAGGAGCACTCAAGTGCCTTGACAGGTATGCTCAAGAATCCTCTCTTCTACCAAGAAAAGGTTAGAATAAATAGCAAGATTAATTAAACTTTATATAAAACTGAATCATAATACAAGAAGTTTCAATAATAACCACACAATAAATAGATATACTCATGTTGTCAAGCAGCAAGCATAAAGAGCAAAGAAACAAGCAGCAGAAGCAGTAAAGATAAGAAAAATAAAGGATCTCAACTTATAGGCCAAACTTTTCTCACTCAGAGCCCTCCAAATGAGAAACAATTTGCTACAAGAAGGGTAGGAGAAGAAGCTTACAGAGGGGTCGCCAACAGTAATTCCATAAACAATAAGGGACAGAATATGAAAGGCAACAATACTGAATCCTGGAACAGCCAAGGAAACAAAGTATGTTCTCAAGACATTCAAGAATCCAGATCTTATAAAAATATTAGATCTAAGAAGAAGGAGAATCGAACAAGAAACTTTTAATATTAAGAAAAAGATTTGATACAGAAATATTAAAGATATATCAGAATATATATGTATATATATAAGTAGAAGAAAGGGTTTTTTTTTTTTTTAAAAATAACCTAAGAAATAGAAAAGGGTTTTCTGAACAAAAGAGTTTAATCAAGAACCAGAAACCTTGGCTTTGATACCATGATAAAATAACAAGATCTTAACACAAATATAGTCGAAAGATTGACTCAGCTTTGATTGATTAATAAAAAGTACTTTACAAATAAAAAAGGATAATAAAGAGGATTACAATAAACCAACACACAAGTGAAGGATTAAGGGACAAACACAAACGTTTACATAACCAGAATAATGATCAAGACAAACATGATGATGATGGTGATGGGTGTAACGGTTATAAACGACAATAATCTGAAAATTGTGTTGTCACCCTAAAATGATGATGAAGATCAGTTTATATAGGCAAGGAAACTTCCAGGCTGGTCCCTCTTCTTTCCTTCTTTCCATCTTCAGTCCCTTAGCTTCCAGAATCCCTTTTTGTCATAATCAACCCTCCAGCTTTTACCTATAACAGAAACAGTCCCTATAAGTATTAAAAACAATCAAGATGTATATTTCTAACAAAAAATCCATTGAAGGCTTGATCCGAATTGAAGAACCTAGATGGGTCGGGTTCGAGTGATGGTTGTAGTAGCAGGTTTTTAATTTCTCAAAAAACAATAAATGAAATCCAAACCTCAAATAATTGCTATTATGTTGTGTGGTATTGATTTTCAAGCCTCCAAAAAATAAAAACAAATTAAAATTGCTTAGGTGTTGTTCCTCACGTGCAGCAAATAAAAAAAAAGAAAGAATAATGATTGAGCGATGGGCATGCAAGGGAGTAACTTGTATGTATGAATATCATAATTGAAAGAGATTTTCTTTGTATTAGATGTAAAAGATGGAAGATGTGGAAGGTGAATAAGGAAAATGGAAGCTTCAAAAACAAGTGATCTGGATATTTTTTTTTTAAAGGTGATGATAGAATTGATGATGATAATGATAAATATTTTTTTGAAAAAGAAATAAAATGTTAATTACACTTTAGTGTTAATTACACTTTTGATCCCTTAACAATGAAATGACCATGTCAGATGTCCACGTCGATATTTTTAATGACATTGTATGACGACGTGATACTTAACGAGTGACTAACGACGAAAACTAACGACATTACCTTTATTGAAAACTTTTTGGAAATAAAATCCTTTTAATAGTCAAAACCTAATTAGGTTCCCTTTATTATGAATTTTGAGTAAAAAGGTTACCTTTTTATGGATTTTTCCCTATAAATTAAGTTAATACATTTGTTTTTTGTTTATTAAGTCAAAAAAACAAACACTTTTGATGACTTAATGAATTAGGTATTTTTGATTAAGTCATGATTTATTTATTTAACAAACACCACCTTAGACATGATTTGTTTGGGTTGGATTAAATGAGTTTGAATTTGGATCGACTTTTCAAACTCGTTTAGAATCGCAAGTCATTTAAAACCATCAAATGATTAAACGTTAAAGATAACGATTGCTTATAACAATTTTTGTCAACAACGAACAAACGTTCGTTAAATAAAGCTTTGTAGTGATGCATGATGAAGGTCAAACCATTTATGGAAAATTTAAGATGCATGAGCATCGAGTCCTCCTTTAAGTTACATTTGGCGCCTATGTAGTTCCATAGAATATATAATAATAATGCATGACAGAGATTTAAACTATTTACAAGGATCCTAAGATGCATGAGATGAAGTTGCTGTTCTAAAAAAAAGATGCATGAGATAAATAGTCTTTCAAATGATGTCTAACGTACGCCTCTATATATAAGCGAGATGATATTAAACGGTCAACCTAATCATGTTAACTTAGCTCTAGAAAACTAATCCATACACATATTCGACTATTTGACCATCAATAATAAGAAGATAAGAAAATAATAATAAAGAAAAACATTGCATATGAGATCAATAGCAATATTTGACTTTTAGTCGAACATCACATGATCCGTTAACAAAGTATAATTAAAAAGTGGAAGTTAATTTCATTAATTAGGATATGTGGCCTATAGTTGATCAGAAAACAGAGTACCATAAAAATTATTTTCAATTCTTTCATACCGCCTACATTACTTTCTAGATGTCATGATATACTAATTAAAAGTGAAAATAACTTTAACATGGCGAAAAAATGTTTGCAATTTTCTTTTGCATGACCAAGGATTAAAAAATTGCATTCTAATTTTCACTAAACAGCACACAAAAGACAACACATACATGTAACTTAACATAGAAAGTTTCCATAAGAGAAATGCTATCATTGTATCAAAGCATTGCGAAAATGCAACTGATTCAATTTTCATAAAGTAAAATAGTAACTCATTTGACACTCTGGTAGTATCGATCGTCGAAGTCAAACTGTTAGCTTGATAATCCATAACAAACTTTGCTTAAAAAAACTTCTTGTATTGTAAACATGCATATTACATAAGCTTATCAAACCAGTATCAATCTCATCTACTAAAATAGGATAATGCTATACTGCAAAAAGTATGCAGTTGGGTTTTAGATTCTATGTTGTACCTCTTTTAGTCAATAAAAACATAATTTGCGTCATCTAGGATTCTCTCTCTGTCTCCAGAAGTTAGTGTCCTGTTGTTCCTAGAGACGTGCTTACGAACTTGAGCATGAGTCTCGGCTTCATGCTGAAACATGTTGACAAGCTCTTGGAGCTCCAATTTCCGCACTTCCACCTGCTCTTCAGTTATTGGCTTTTTCAATCCGAAGTATAGCAAACCGACTGCAATTAATACGACTCCTATGAAGAAGAGAATTCCAGCAAACAAACCAAAGGCATATGGTGTATTTGCGGCCCCCGGTATCCCGTCAACATTGATTCCAAATAAGCCAGTGATGATGGAGAGGACAAGGCCACCCCCTCCAAAAACAGCCAAATTATGTGTTACTCTTGTGCTTCTATCCTGAAAATTATGGGGAAAAAATCCCTGTCATTTTGTTTCATATATATATATATATTATATATATATATATTATATATATATATATTAGTAGAAGATTACTAAATCGAATGCTAAAATGCTTTTTGGCCTTGTTGCTTATACAGCACTTTTTTTCCTTCAAACACTCAAACGACTATTTATTATATCTTTAAACAAAAGCACATCAAAACACTAAATTCTATGGCCTGTATTCTAAGAGTTGACTATTTGAGCCATTATTTTAGTACATGATCACTTTCAAACCCAGATCTGATCACATCCTTAAACGTACATACATATGAGGAAATTCAAGATCACAGATTCAAATTGCATCAAACACATTACATGGGTTTAAAGAGTGGACCATCTTGAAAAAAGTTGAAAGTGAATTTTAAGTTGTGGATCTAACTTTTCCAATCATAAAAGACTTGTTCAATGTTAAATGAACTGCCAATAACTAAAAGTTTGTCGTTTAGAAGTAGAATTGGTAGTGGTAGTAGTGAAAGATATCCTTCACCTCCTAAGGTATAATGGAACATAAATATGTGATGACAAAACTGCCAATTTCTATGTAAGTCAAAAAAAAAAGACAACCTGCCAATATCTATAAACAAACCTGCAGCCATGCTCGTTTTGTACCCTGCATGACATCTTGAACTGTAAATATGCGACCACGAACTGCCTCTTGTTCCTCAAGCATTTGCCTTGTGCTCTTTCTTATGCTATCAAGCAACATTTTAGTTGTATTTCCCCTCAAATGTTGAAGAAGTTCAAACACTATCTCTTCCCTTGCATGCAGTGACCATTTGACACGAATAACCTGCAAAACCAAATGTCATGAGCAGACTGGCTACATTTGACTTCTTGTAACTCGAAAGAAGAACATAGAGGATGATTGGTATATGTCATAAATGAAGGAGAACTTATCTGAGGAACTTTCTCAGTTTCTTGCGAATATAGTATACTCATTTTTCCATTTAGAGTTAGCAAGTCAAGTAATAACTAGATTATACAAGCAAGGCTTGGATAAAGTGGTTAACACCCTTGCCTCTGGAGACAGAGGTCAAGGGTTCGATCCGTACTCCTTGCAAGGCCGGAGGTCCTTTTCTACCTTAGGTGGAACTGGAAGCAGCCTCCGTAGGTAGGGTAAGGCTGTCTACATCTCAACCTCCCACATACACCGTCATAGACGGTATTGAGACCCATAACCCGTGGAAGACAGTATCGGCTGTTACTTACTTACTTACTAAAGTCAAGTAATTAGAATGAGAGTGCTTTGGGGAAAAAAAGTTCATTTATTAACTAAACGATCAAACAATATATATAAACCAAAGGATAATGGATATATTACAACACCTGATTATTGCCTAAAATATGGAGTGTCATTCTTGTAAAAGAATTTTCAAATAAAACACTCAACTAAACTTAAATTAAGTTACACATTAACTGAATCTAAGCATTATAAGTTTTATTCACCCATAATAGGCAACAAGTCAATATCAACTCATGAGAATGGAATCCGGTATCTATGAACACATTAGTGACTGCCATATTAGAAACTTCTTTTTGATAGGGATGGTTAGTAACCAGTTTGATGACCATTTAATCCATTCTAGCAAAAGAGAGTCTAGTTGTTAAAAACCATCAACTCAACTCTTATCATGAAAATTATAACAAACCTGTTGTGATAACCTTCTGATTTCTTGGTTGAGGATAATAATGAAAAGGTCCAAATCTTCATTGTTTCTCCTATTAAAACATACAATATTGTTCATTTTGATATCTTATTCAGAAGAATAATCTTTTTAAAGAGTATATTATACAAAATGTACCTGTTAATGAACTTTAGTTCCACTTCATCAGCTTCCCCAAATATAAACTTCCGATATAATCTGGGTTATCACAAAATGAATACAAATAAAAAAAAACTACTACATATATTAAGCCCATGTAAAACGAAAATCTAAGATTACCTGTCATCCCACCGTGCAAGCCGGCTGGCTAAAAGTGCTATAACTTCATGTATCGTCCGGGGTATATTATTACCACCAGCAAAAAGAAGTTCCTAGATATAATGATAATTTGGTAAGCTAAAACTGAATCATATATTATTACTAAAAGACCTTTAAGCTACGAAATGAAGAACAAGATCATAAAGAGACCTGCACTTCAATAACACCCAAGACATTTAAGCATGATGTAACTCCTTTCAGGTGCAGTGCAGTGATCAAAAAGTTTTGTGCTTGCCATGAACGAAGAACAACCGGTATATCATCCTCTTTTGTATATGGGTCGCCAACTGACTGGCCCAACAGTTCAAAAACCAAACCTCCAGCAACTCTGACGGGGACCTGAACAAAAATTTATCATAGTCGGGGTTTCAGAGTTATAATATATTAAAGGTTCTTAAAATAGTCGATGTATTGTACCTCATATAAAAGGTGTTTCATCCTCTCACTTATGAGCCGGCTTTCATCTCTTAAAGCAATACTAATTGCAGGATGTAACCATGAAGCATTATTAAGCCATGTACTAATATGTGGATGGTCTGCAGCGACATGACACCACCATACAGGTCCAGCTGGCCGCTCCCAATAGGGGGCGGCTAGATCTGCAATTGTACGGTCATCTTCATCATCCATGAAATTGAACTCATGCGAGGTCCAGTCAGCATTAATTTGTACTGTTTCAACAAGTTCGGAAATTCTAGCCCAACCAATTGGAACCCAATGGCTCCCATCAAGTTTTAGTATATGGGCATGGCTGATATCGTCACCCTTGCTTTCTACAATATTAGTGGGTTCAGATAAATAGCCATCGTCCTGCTTCTTCATGTCATGACTATTTGCTCGGCGAGTTGAGTGAGGCTTTGCCTTTAGCTTTGACTTAACTGATCTACTTTCACCTTTTACATATTCAAACGCACATATGAGTCCCTCTGTCCAGAGTTCACTACCTGCCATGGCTTCCTTACTGTAATGATTTTTACTTTGATCAGCCTTTTCCCCAGGCATAGAATGGTCCTCAGTTGTTATACCCATGCTGTGTTTCACATCAAAAATAAAAAGATATAGAAGGAACTATTAAATCCCAATAAAGGTTACTTATAAAACCACATTTCATTTCGTCGTAACATTAAGACCTCGAATAACTTCCAAAATCAGAATGTGATCCAAATCTATAAAAATTGTTCATATATGGATAAACTTTGTTGCAAGTTCTTACAAACCAACTTAATATGAGACTCAAATCATTGTACCGCTTATTTGTTTACAATTTCAATGATCAAAACAAGCATTATGTGAAAATATAATTTACTTTTTGGGAACAAAAGTAGCGTCTTGTAAAAAGGGAGCCTGACGAAAAAAATATAAGTAAAATTTTGTTGCTGGCACATGTCCTGTTGCATCATTTCTACACTCTGATGCACCGTTTTAATCAAACAGATTTGGTGTATCAGCACCATTTTATTTGATCATATCCCGTCACAAAAACAATTTCATTCTTGACGAGGTATGTAATTAAGCTCAAACTTTCTGGCTTACATCTTTAAACAAGCCATAAGCTTAAGCTGTTTATGTCATAAGCCGGAAAATGAAACTATTTGCTTTTTAAAATTTCAATAAGCCAAGAAAATACGCACACCGCGTTGTTATATCTTGATTACCAATTATAACTTACACATGTTCAAAATGTTTATATATATCTAATCTATCTAAACTTATTCAAATCTGTGATATACATAAACAGGTAGACAGATGAGAGTATTGGACTCAGATGTACGTTGCCTAACCGGGGTATCCCATGACCGTTTCCAAACCGTTTTCCCCGCCGACCCCACGATGTTTACCTAAGGAGGTTCAACCTAAGACCTCTTGTGATGCCACAAGCCATCTTAGTGGTGGTGGTTTTAGAGTATACTTAAAAGTACTAACAAATGACACAAATATCAGCACATTACAATAAAGCTAGCAGCAACAACATCTAATTTAACTAAAATCAGTTACTAATTACTACAAAAGTATATATATATATAATCATTTTTATTTTTTTTTGCTAAACATGAGAAAAATAAGGGTAAAGTGGAAACTGACCTTATATAGAAAAGGGGAGAGAGGCTGTATATGCTGGTGCTTGGTCGGGAAATGTGGTCCGGTGAGTTGCCGGAAGTAATTCCGTTGGTCGGTGTAAATATGAGGCCAAGGGAGCGTCCAATATACGCATTATGGGTTTTATCACTCTTTATGAATGAATACTGGTAGCGGTCAGTCTCAAAAGTGAGTATAACTTCTTTCTAGTGGCTACAAAGTGATATTGTGTATCTATTTATATATTTTGTACGGAAAATCTATTTTTGAAAGGTAGAATGATTGATATGCTTAAATAATAGCCCTAAAGATGTGACTAAAAATCTAGCGATGATATATGATATGAGTAAAGGTAGAGATTAGGAAAGATAATAAATGACATCCATGTGTCATCTATTAAATGTTTTAGACATATTTTTAGGCCTATATTTTAGGCATGTATATCATTACCCTTTTTGGAATATCACAAAAAAATAGTAAATGTAACTCATTTGGTTTAGGTCTAAAAATTTATAATTATAATACCATCTAAAGCAAACCCAACTCCCTCTCCTTACTTAATTAAGATTTTGAAATACCTGAATTACCCCGAAATTAAACATTCTTCTCATTCATCCATTGAATGTACCCAAAATACCCCGAACAATTTTAACTCACACAAATCTACGTTCAAACCCTAATCTAATTATCTATCTACATCTACATTATATTATAAAGCAAATCTCATTTTGTTGAATTTTAAGTTTCAATATTCCACAATTCATCAAAACCACATTACATCAATAACTTACACTACTTGCCGCCGCCGCCACCACCACCACCAATCGCAACCGCCGCACGCCAACATTCATTACTGCCACCGTCGCCGCCATTACATCGTCACCACCACTGTCACCTCCACCACCGCACGCCACCACCATCACCGCCACATCGTGCGGGTACCCTTCTAGTGTTGTATAATCAAAAATTAAATCTTAGCGAGAAAAATAGGTGATTTTATGCCTTTTCTTTTTTTCTTTTTCTTTTTCTTTTTCAATTTCAGCCAATGATTGTGTCATACAATATTTTTAGATTTGTCAATTAGTCATACTAGATCATTACTTTTTACGGTTATCATTAACATACAAAAAGACATAAAACATGTAAATAATGTTTAGCGGACTGCTTTCAACATGCATTCAGTTGTGACTTAAAATATGCTATATGTATCAGCTTTAAATGAGATTATTGTTTTTTATAACGTCAAAAGAAAATATATTGTATTAATCACAATGTCAACTAGCAAGATACTAGAGACCAAAGTTATAAGAAATACAAAAACACAACAATTACACAATCTAGGTTCTTGCCAAACTTTAAATGAGGTTATTGTTTTTAATCCAACTTTTAAATATTGTTATCGTGTGTATCCAACCAATTAATAACTTATAAACAAGGGATGTGATAATGTACACAGAACCCACACACGTACAAATACATACAATAGCGATATTAAAAAGTCTCATGCGTAATACCCTCATTTATAGTTTGGTACATACGGTAGATTTCACGTTATGGTTAATACATTTTCAAGCACCTAACCTTTTTTTATATATACTAAACCTGGCGGTGAAAAAAAACCAAAATTAATGTTTTTTAGCTCGAAATTTTCTCGAGGCAAAGCTCTTTGTATCGCAATGTGGCAAGCCCCGTTGATCGGTTATTCTCAATACCTTTTTATGTTTACTTTTAGGTTACATATTCTTCACCACAATCACAAAAACAAATTATATAGGATTTTATAGTTTGGACCTTGTATTTTTAAATCGATTCCACCGTTTCAACATAAACCAAATAATGAGTTTGGTTTTTGAATGACTATGATAAGAACAATGTAATTCAAACGAACTTAACAGTATTAAGGGCTAAAGTTACCAAATTTGGCTAAGACATTATACAAGCACTTCACAAAACAGTCTTAGTGTGAAAAAAGGTAGCTACATGCCTAAATAGCTTTTAAGAGCTCACTGAACCATTAGCCTTTTAAGATTATACTTTATCTAGATATACTAAAAGTTTTAGATAAAGGTTCTGGTTCAAAAAGATATGAACCACCAGGCTAGGTTAAATCGACGTATCAACACAAATTTGTGCATCTGCTCTCTTTTTTTCATTTCTTGATGTAGTTGCATTTTTAACAAAGGATGAGACTTGCTGTCATATCTTTGATCATAAAACAAAGGGGTTAGACATTCGCACCAACATCAAAAGCTAATTACTAGAACTTGAGCATGAGCAAGGAAAAATACACCAACGAAATAAGTAAAAGGGTCCACTAACCACGACACAAGTAATAACTACGTTACACTAAACTGAACTCGCACCATGAAACGTATGGTATGATACAACCTCTCAAGGCACAAGACAAGACCCTGAAAAACCTTGATTTGGATATCACCCATCAGTATCCGTTTTGCCATAACTGTTGCGACTGAAGTTTAGGTTGGCCTTGGGACCCACCACCAAGTGAAGCCTCCCTAGAATTCTGCTGTAGCTGATGTTGCTCCTGTGACATCCCAGGCTGGGAGTGGAAAAAATCTGGGTAATTTAGCGGTGCCCCGCCATAACTCTGTGAAGGCTGCTGACCTTGCCTAAACCCACTCGGCTGCTGCTGGCTCTGACCCTGCAGATTGTAATATGCACTGGCTGCAACAGCCGGCATTGTCCGGGAGCCACCTCCATGAATCCAGCTCTCATTCTAATAAAAACCACAATTACGGGTCAGAAAACGATAATCATTGATGTAGTTATGAAAAGTAGTTTCAAAAAAGATGAATACCTGCTGTTGTAGCTGCTGCTGCTGCTGAAGAGAGAGCAAATGGCTGTTATCTTTATAATGGGCTCTTAAGGCATCTTCATAATTTATTGCGGAACCTTCAGCAACTGAAGGTTGACTAACTTGGTAATTTCCAGGGATTGTTGTTGACCCGCCAAATGAACCATAACCGGAAGCAGCAGATTGTGGCAAGCTGCTGGCTGAAATACTATTTTTGTACTGAGGTAGCATGGCCGCTAACTGTTGATGATACGTACTATTTCCAGCATATGCGGGTTGAAAACCAGATGGCATGTATGTATAACTTTGGGGGGCTAAGAAAGGGTAGCCGATCATGTTAGCAGCAAAAGGTCCCAAAGGAAGAGTGGGTTGGGAGTAAGGGTGCAGAAGGTGCTGCGGTACAGCAGGCCCAGTAGAAAGATTCTGTTGTAGCGGTTGAGACGATGAAAGACCAACAGTCTTTAAAGCCTGGTTACCCAAAACATATCGTTAAAAAACTTAACAAAAAAAGGTTCAGAATATGAATGCAAGTAATTAGATTCATTGCAATACCTCTGCCATGGATATGGTAGGATCGCTAATGGAAGATGCTGAGTTGGCATACCTAGAAGGCATAGATTGACTTACTGAAAACTGTGAGTACGACAGATCAGATTCTCTTGCAGGATGGCCATTCGCTGCAGCCTGCTGTAGCATGGTCCAAGGGAGACCATGCGTTAGTATTGCATACAAAGAGAATATATATTGAAAAGCTGTATCTAAACTATACAAGTTATTACCATGACGTTTAAAAAGGGAGTAGAAATTTGAGTCTGTGGAGGTGTTTGGGATTGAGGGAAAGAAGGTTCCAACAACTGGTTATTATGAGGAAAACCATATTGATTTTGACTGCTATGTGTCACTTCAGAATCCTCTTGTTTCAAAACTGCAGTTTGTGAAGCAGAAGGTAGCTCATAATTGTCTGCTGCTCCTGCTAACGTTCTTGCAGAAGCATCTTCATAGTACTCTAGATTTCTGCAAAGTGAAGTAAAATCAGGAGAAAGAAATCAAAATAGATAAGATAAATAACCACTAGAGATTTATTTAGAGAATATACGTCGTTTCAGAGTGCTCTGCAGATGAGGGTCCAGAGAATCCCGGATTCATGTTTACTCCAAAGCTTCCAAAACTTAAGTGCGAGCAATCAGCACTATGGACTTGTAAGTGATTCGGAATTACTACAGAAGGGACATCCTCGTCAGGTTGTACCGTGGGCTCCTCCTCTTGTATTGCAAGCTTTTGCATATTTGCACTCACGGACGACATAGGGGGTTCAACTTCTTCGACTGAAACAGGAGAAACAAATTGCGTCACTTTGCTCTCTTCCACTTATAATATTCCTTTTTTTAGATTAGACTGGCCCGTTTTAAACTAGAATGAAGACCAACACAGCATAAAAAAAACTGTAACTGGCCCGCAAGACCATAAAAATCCCACAAAAAACAGCCCAAAAACAGTCAGCACCAGTCTGAGCTTTTAACAAGGCCGGACTTTTTTTAAGGGTCAAAATGGGCTAAATAGAACCATGCTAGTCCTTGCCTATCTATTTTACACCGTAAAATTTCATTAAATTCCTTGAGGATTGAAAGAAAGAACATCGCTACCCAAAGGGATGGAAATAAACAAATTGGAAGGGATCAGCATTCTAGTCCTACATGGTAAACAAACATGCTTTTATCCTTCCGTCAGAATGGCCCATTCCTTTCCTGCATAGCAAACCCTATCTTAGTTTCTAGAAGCAACTAAAATGTGTAACTCACCTTCTTTGTTGTCGGAAGCATCATCGTGATGGTGGTAAGAGTCCATGTTGTTATAAGATCCATCGTCATAATGGGGTTCGGTAACAGAAGCAGGTCCAACATGGTCCTCAACGTCATCTTCAGATGAACTTTCCTCTTGCGGCTCAACCACATTGGTCTCATAGCCTACATACTCGTTACTTCTATCGAATGATAAGTTTGATTGAGCCAAATCCAACCCAGAATCTGCATGAGTATCTACCACACGAACCGCGGGTGGCTTCTCAATAGAGGGCCATTCATTTTGAGGAGAAGCATCATGTTCAGGATGTATCTCGGGAACCAGGTTGTGATTGATGTTCGGTTGAGATGCGTTTGAAGTGTTAGAAACCTTGTTCTGTGGCCTACCCATTTTGACAATGTCAGCCATTGACTTTTGTCCGGGTGCACCCACCCAAGCAGATTGGTATCCGGAAGATGGCTGTTGAACTGGTACAGCATCAGCTACATTATGAGCTAATGGTTCATTCGCCACACCTAGAGATTCACTGTAATAGCAAAACCAAAAAACAGGTTAACACTAATTAGCTCAAAGCAATCAAACAACACAGCTGCATGAATGTACACATGATTCAAATTCAAAAATACATCAAATTAAAAAATACATAGTTGATATGATTTCATACTTCAAAACTACGATTATCAAACAAATCACAGGAAAAACTCAAAATTAATTAAGAGGAATCTTAGAATAACTGAAGCACACACTTAATGGTGAATGTACACTAAAAAAGGAAACATGAAAACTAAGACCTCATAGAATACCAAAACAGAAGTAGCTATACACAAGAAACAATATACACATAAATATTTGAGTATAAACTTCTACAACATCATCAATCCCATTACATGTGGTTTGGGGGGCCTATAGGGGTGTTTGGAGTTGTGTCTAGCTGGTTATGCTTCTGCTGGGTCAAATTATAAATTTAACTAATTCGAAAGACTTTCACTCCCATTTAACAAATATCTCTTCTTTTTACTATAATAATGTTTTTTTTGACTTTTTGATATAATACTCCTTGTATAAATGTATAATCAGATTCGCCAAACAATAAAACATATCAATATCACAACTTCCTTGTATAAGATATCAATATCAATAATATCAATATTAAATATCAATAATGTTTTTTGGACTTCTTTTTATCAATTCCTTGTATAATCAGATTTTCCAAACAATATAACATATCAATATCACAACTTCAGACAGCAAAAGCTTTTTGGTACATATAATTATCTTATCATGAGAAAACCACTTTCAGAAGGCACATCTAAAGTCTAAACACCTCATAACTTAATGACTTAAAGACCAAAATATCCAAATCACATAATTCCTAATTTTGCATAACCATTAGACATAAATAATTACTCAGCCAGGTTCTCACAGTGATGAAAACACTGAGCAAGCATTAAGAAGTGTAAAGGAGGTGAAACCATGAAATGTAGGAGCTGGCACAATGATGTTAAATGCTGAGACTAACCCAGAATTTATATGGTACTTCAGATGACAAAAAGAGCTGATGGACATGGGTGCCAGAGGTACAACATGAGCTCTACTAAGTCGATTTAGCCTACAAAGTATAATCCTTTAAATTTGTTGGTTATATATTAGTGGTCCGTTATTTATAATGACACTCCAAATTTCACCAACGTTCTAATAGACCAGCTGAACATAAGCCTTTTCTTCTTTTAATAGATAGTTCAGTAGGTCACAGGATCAATTTAGCCAGCAAATTCTAGTCAATAATTTTGTTGTCTTTGGAATAGAGTGAGTATACCATTTGCACTCTAAAGAATTCTTGTTACCCAACGTTCAAGTAAATTAAATTGGTATTTTTAATTATGCGTTTAAAACATTCAATATTTATATTAAATGTCTAATTATATATGAACTTTCTTAAGCATGTCTAGACATATTGCCCACAACTAAAGCCCAAGGTTTAACTTAACATGACTTGCCTGTAAGATTGAGGGTGCCAATTTGCATTACGCGATGCAACTCTAGTAGCTGGAGTGGTTGAAGATGTAAAAGAACTCGACCCATTTTCCCTCTTATATGTAGGCTTTCCATGCAATCCACCAGGCTCTACAATAATTCAAAAACGTAAGAATCCATTTTCATGCAATTCACCACAATATAAAAATTTTAAATGTAAGAATCCATCGGAACATTAATATGCAACTTTCTTTCAAAATCAAATACAAATAAAAATTTAAGTTGTGGTAATTCTATACCAGAAGAGTTGAAATGGGTTGAACCACTACGTCCAGCGTATCGATCTGTACCACTTCTACCCCCACGATTAGAGGTGCTGCCACCACCACGGGGTCTAGATTCTGTTGTATCCTTGTGCTGCAAACAAACAAACAGAATAAACCGCCATACTAAAAACAGTACAAAAAAGACTAGAATGCATATACATTAATACTTTGTGTTCTTTAAACAGCCCGATAAGCCATATTATATGCACAACATTAAAAAAAAATAGTATTCGGTTAATAAAACATTGAAACATGAGTTCCATGTGTTGTCAATGTCCACGCACCTCTTTTTTCTTTTCTCGTTTGCTCTTCACCTCGTGAAAAGTATCTACACAAGCAGAAGATTTCATATTAGAGCTTATAATAAAACATGCAAAATCTTAAACCACAAGTCAACCGTAAATCTTGTATTAAAAAACAAGAAGAAATTAAATTTAAAACGTCAGCAAAAGCTTTTGACGGACAGTGAAACCTTAAATCAGAATAGGCGGGGCTCAAATAGATAAAGTTATTATACAGCCCTATATATAAACTTCACACACTACACTGAGGGTATTCAAGAAAAACCACGTGCATATCAAGATTGATAATGACTGGATCACGAGAATCATAGATGAAGAAAACATATGAACTACCCTCTCTGCACATATACCATAAATAGCTAAAGCTAAATCAGCCCGAATTTGCCATTTTCTCAATCAACTATTAACACACCAGGCGCATACATGGGGTCCTAATAATGCTTGTAACAAATATGTTGCACCACTGACAGCTTTCATGAGTATTACCATCAGTGCAACTCGCAATGTTTGTAGAACTTAAGCATTAGACTGTAAAAGCTCTGTTTATAGTTAATATAGAAGCATGTAAGATAAGTCAAAATGCAAAGTTGAAAAGTCTCAAAAACCTTATGCACACATAAAAGATAACAGCAACCTGGAAAACACTTGCAAAACAGCATTAATACAACAATATAATGTGTGTATTGCAATGCTTTAAATAAAAAAGATGCCAATCATAAAACCTATCTATCACAGCGCATTTAATATTACAAGGCAACGGTCTCAGCTTCTTTTAAGCTTCAGCAACATTTTTGACTTCTTTTTCATATTTAGTTACAATATGAAACACCTAATATATCCACCGATCTCATCTATTAACAGTAAAAAATAGCCAAAATACACTAGTAAAGATATAAAAGGGTTAAAAGCTTCATACCTTCAAATAAGTAAATCTGATCACTTGTTACAAGATATTTTGACTATAAAAAAATACCTATTGTAATCAAAAAAATTATTCATTCAAGTACATAAACATACGAGCTTTCTTCAATTCAACAAATTAGGTTTCTTTAAGCACAACTCGATTTTTTAAACCTACATCATTAACTTCTTTATCAAAAATAACCACAAAAGCCATAACCTTTATAAGAACACAATGAGAACCACCCACCAAAAAAAAAAGATTCAAACTTTACACTGAATGAATATGTGTAAAGTAATAAATTCCACTCTACCACATCAACCCTAAGAAAATAAAAACCAACTATTACGAATAAAACTAATTTATTCACAACTAAGTACAAAAATCAAGACCTTTATATACCACAAAGAAAACAATGCATAAAAAAGATTCAAATTTTCCAACCAACGAATATACCTAAAGTAATGATACGACAACAACAACAACAACAACAACAACAAGACCCAATCCCTAAGCGGGGTATGGGGGAGGTGAGCTGTAGACAGTCTTACCTCTACCCAAAGATAGAGAGGCTGCTTCCATAAGGACCTCCGGCCAGAAGAAGTAAAAGAAAGAGTTAGAAGTTTAGTTCCCATACTCCACCATATTCAACTTCAACCCTAAACAGCAAAACTTCCCTAAAAGGCTAATTTTTCCGTCATTAAGCACAAAATCAAAACCACTATAAACCGAAAAAAAGAATCACAAAAGAAAACCACCCACTAAAAAAGATTCAAACTTTCTGACCAACCAATACGCCTAAAGTAATAATACGACTCAACCATATTCCACTTAAACCCTAAACAACAAAACTTCGGATAAAAGGCGAATTTCTTCAGAATTAAGTACGAAAATATAAGGAGGAAAAAAATCACAAAAGAAAACCACCAACATAACAAAGATTCAAACTTTCATACTAACAAATACACCTAAGGTACACTTAAATCCGGAAAACCAAAAATTGCAAAATCATACTAATTTGTTCAAAGTTAAGAACCAAAAATCAAAACCCTTGTAAGCCAAAAAAAATACCACCCACATGAAAAAGATTCAAACTTTGACACAAACAATCATACCACTCTCACCTTGAACCCTAAAGGTCAAAACTTTATATCTTTTAATCAATTTATTCAATCAAATAAACATATGGGTCTTCTTGTATTCATAATATTAGGTCAATAACTTATAAAAAAAATTATAAAAAACACACACACATACATATATCTATAATATATAGATATATAGATTGTGTTATATATGATATACCTTGAGAAAGAAGACGATTAACAGCTTCATTAGGGTCCATATTACAGTCTTTGAGAGTGGAATAGATCTCAGAATCCGGTACACCGTTTACAATCTCTTTTAAGCTTTGTACCATCTTTCTTGATGCCGGTGGTATTCCAACGCCGCCGCCGCCGCCGCCTCTGCTACCCATATTATTATCAGATCTGACACCACCGTCCGCCTCTTCCGTGTACAGTCTCTGTTTTGTTAAGGATAGTTTTGTGTTTGTGTCAGTTTGATGAAGTTTTTTTTGTGTTAATGGAGTTGTATTATAGACGACCAGAATAATGATACGAAGAAGCTTTCTCTCTCTTCTATGAAAACCTTCTGTTTGTCTCTCCTTGGTGTTTTATATATATATATGAACGAATTGCATTTTTGGTCCCTGTGTTATCACACATTTTGCAAGTTTGATACAAAAGTGTGAAAAGTCGCGAAACCCATCCCTGTCATATCACACCTGTTGCAATTTTGGTCCAAAACTAACGTGCCGTTAGAATTCAGCCGTTAATGCCCCCATGTGCTTGTCACATGGGGGTAGTTTCGTCCATTTATTGCTCATAGGACCATTTCTGCAAAAAAAAAAAATTGTATAAATCTAAAAAAAATTATTTTGTATAAATCTAAAAAATTATTTTTATAAATCTAAAAAAAATATTTTGTATAAATCTAAAAAATGTGTTATCACACATTTTGCAAGTTTGATACAAAAGTGTGAAAAGTCGCGAAACCCATCCCTGTCATATCACACCTGTTGCAATTTTGGTCCAAAACTAACGTGCCGTTAGAATTCAGCCGTTAATGCCCCCATGTGCTTGTCACATGGGGGTAGTTTCGTCCATTTATTGCTCATAGGACCATTTCTGCAAAAAAAAAAAATTGTATAAATCTAAAAAAAATTATTTTGTATAAATCTAAAAAATTATTTTTATAAATCTAAAAAAAATTATTTTGTATAAATCTAAAAAATGTGTTATCACACATTTTGCAAGTTTGATACAAAAGTGTGAAAAGTCGCGAAACCCATCCCTGTCATATCACACCTGTTGCAATTTTGGTCCAAAACTAACGTGCCGTTAGAATTCAGCCGTTAATGCCCCCATGTGCTTGTCACATGGGGGTAGTTTCGTCCATTTATTGCTCATAGGACCATTTCTGCAAAAAAAAAAAATTGTATAAATCTAAAAAAAATTATTTTGTATAAATCTAAAAAAATTTTTTTATATAAATCTAAAAAAATTATTTTGTATAAACACAATCGAAATAAACAATCTGATCTCATTCTCTTGTTTCTTTTTCAACTCCGATCCAAACCATGCCTAAAAAACCTAATCAAAATCGTGGAAAAAGTGCAAATAAATCTAAAAAAGTTGATGTTGAGTTCGACGGCCTTGATCCTAAATCTTTAGGGTTTAAATCTGATTCTGTTCAAGATAATGAAATCACTCGATCAAAATACAATCTGAGATCTAATTCCTCCAATTCTGAGTCATTTGTTGCAGATTCATTCGAATCTAATGTTGTTGCTACGCTATTTCCTTCAAAAACGGTGGAAAACCCTAAAATCACCACACAACTGCCGCTCGCCACCGCTGGGATGGCTGCCGGCCACCAGGGGGAGGCCATGGCAGCGAATATCGATGGTGACGGGATTACTTTGATTAATTCTGACTGGAGAAACGATCTGGGGGCTGGGGGATCGAACAAAAACCCTAAAAATCCAGAAAACCCTAGCCGCCCATATTTTCTTTCCCACCACCCACGGCTGCCGCTGCTACTGTTCAGATTCCGGTCAGCCACCAGGAGGCTCCTGGTGGTGCGACTGATAGATCCCAAGTGGCTGCTGCTTCGGGTAGTGTTGGGTCTTTGGGTTCAAACTTGAATGAAACACAAACCGAAAACACTTCTTTTTCATAGACTCATAGATATACTCGTATACAAAATATTTTTTTTTTGCAGAAATGGTCCTATGAGCAATAAATGGACGAAACTACCCCCCATGTGACAAGCACATGGGGGCATTAACGACTGAATTCTAACGGCACGTTAGTTTTGGACCAAAATTGCAACAGGTGTGATATGATAGGGATGAGTTTCGCGACTTTTCACACTTTTGTATCAAACTTGCAAAATGTGTGATAACACAGGGACCAAAAATGCAATTCGTTCTATATATATATAGTGGTTAGTTTTGGGAAATTACTAAAACAAATAAGATAATTGATATATATCGTGGTTAGTTTTAGGAAATAGAACGAATTGCCTTTTTGATCCCTGTGTTATCACACCTTTTGCAAGTTTGATACAAACATGTGCAAAGTCGCGAAACGCATCCCTGTCATATCACACCTGTTGCAATTTTGGTCCAACAGTAACGTTCCGTCTATTTTCTACCGTTAAGGGCATCATGTGCCCCTCACGTGAGGGGCAATACTGTCTTTTTATGTAAACGAGGACTATTCTTGCAACTCACCCAAATACATATTTAAACGACGTGGCGCGTAGGTGGCAATGACGTGGACGTTTATTTAAGCTGACATGGAATTTATTCAAATCTGCTACTTTTTCATCCCCTCATATATCATCATCATCATCAGCCTGCTTTTCTCTCACTCATATATTATCATCATCATTTCAAAACATCAAAAATATAACCGGATTCCATTTAATGTCACCAAAAAAACATAAGAATTTCATAAGTCGGCATATTGTCGTTAGTCATTAGATTTCATTGAATGTCACCACAATAAACATAAGAACTTCATAACGACACTGAGGTTTGTAACAATGGTTAACTGTTAAAGTCAAAAGATATCATCAAGACAAAGATATATAGATCAGGAAAAGAAATATAAACACATGCATAAATCTCTGAAAATTCATTTATTAATTCCAAACTTGGGTTTTCAAAACTCCCAAATCCAAACAAAATCCAAATACATATACACAAATCAAATAAAAAGAATTAAAATACAAATATATACACAACCACCATCTTCTCCATTCCCGACGCCAACTTTCCGGCCACTTGCGCCACCACTATCCCGGCCACTGCCACCACCAAAAATGGTTAACGGAATAAACATACCTCACCTCTGTATCTACACATCCATGCTTAGAAAACTGAAATACACGAGATCTCTTTTTTCAGATCTTGCGTATGTCATCATCATTTACCCCACCTCTGATTCAGATCTGATGGGTGAGAGATAAGATCTGATTGTTTGAGTGCACTAATGGATTTCATTATGATCTCTACCTGGTAGAGAGTTATGGATTGAAGAGATGAAGAGAAATAAAACCCCAAATAAAATTGTATGATATAATATACGTGTTCGAGTAAATTGAATCAAATAGATTTTTGATATGGTGGTAATGAATGTCTCGATCTGACTATTGTTGACGGACTTTGTGTTTGAGTAAATTGAATAATATTAATTGTATTTTTGGTGAGTTGCAAGAATAGTCCTCGTTTATATAAAAAAGACAGTATTGCCCCTCACGTGAGGGGCACATGATGCCCTTAACGGTAGAAAATAGACGGAACGTTACTGTTGGACCAAAATTGCAACAGGTGTGATATGACAGGGATGCGTTTCGCGACTTTGCACATATTTGTATCAAACTTGCAAAAGGTGTGATAACACAGGGACCAAAAATGCAATTCGTTATGGAAAATATAAGTAAAACAAATAAGGTAATACCGTTCAAGAAAAAAAGATACAAATAAGGTAACATTGTCATATCGGTGAATAGCAAGATATACCTTACTAGATTTTAGACCCGTGTTTGACACGGATTTCACAACATTATTAATATAAGAATTAGTATATGAAATAAAAAAAATACTTATACGTTAAATGTAAAAATATATTTAAAAAGGAATTGAGATTTTCAAATGTAAATACTGGATGTTAAATCATATCAAGACTGGATGGTGTACCAGAGTTTCTTTTATACAAACTTTTCAAGAGAAGCAATATCTTAACTTTGATTACACAATTGACCGAGTTCTCATTGATGACTTGTAAAAAAGTAATTTTATTTTCATTAGTCATGGTTGTTAAGAACAATAAAAGAAGCAGCTAGTTGGGGGGTTTTCAATGATTTCGTGTGTTGTGACTCTATTTGAAGGGTTTAGTTTATATAAAAAGAATTTGTATCCTAAATATAGTTTGATTTCAATTACTAATAACAACAATGATTATCCTAATTATAGTTTGATTACAATTACTCATAACACCAATATTACAATTAGTTTGATTACAATTAATAATAAATAAAATACTGATATAAAATATTAATTCGTATTAATCCAAATGTTGTAACCTCTCTAACTTTTAGCTATATTTTGTTATTCGATAGACATTATACAATAAAGTATTAATTATTTTTAAAGTGGGTTAAAGTGTAAATTGGTGATGGAAAATCAAAAAGTGTAAATTAATTTAGACATGTGTTGATTTAACTAATTTTGAGAAATTGAGGGTTGTGATTGGTCAATTGAGGTTAGGTCAGTTGTCTTTTAGTATATATTAAGATAAGATTACTCGTATTATTTTTACTTTATTTTATAAAACATAAAACATAAGTTTGTAAAATTGAATCATGAAAATTTTGAACATGGATGTATGGATAATTATATACTAGAAAAATTATGTGTGATGCACACGGATTTTAATTTTAAATTTGTTTTTATATTGTTCTTGATTAATCATTCTAAAACCATATCATTTAAAATAAATTTTAAAGAAAACAAAGTTTTTTCTCACAATCTTGGAACATGTCAAAAAATTGAACATAAACCATTTTGCATTCTAAACTAGTTAGATTATATACCTTATGTAAAAGTTCTTGAAAATTTCAAATTTTAAGACATATGTCATTTTACATTATAAAGTAATTAGATAATTAATGCATTAGATATAATTAATTAATCATAATGGTTTTTATGATATTATCAATATTAAACATGACGCATAATTATTTTTAAGTAAAAGAGAATAATTATACGAGTACTTTTTTTATTTTAATATATACTCGTAGTAATTATTAAAATTCGATGGTCCTGAACAAATTATCATATTATTATTTTTTTCTATTATTTTCTCAAGAATAACAAACAAAAATCCAATCATAGTTAGATCTCATAATTTAATCATCAGAATAAAACCATGAAACCATAAAATCATCATCTGCTAATCAAGTGATGATCATCCAACTAATTATTGAATGTCTATTACAATTATTATTAATATTGAAAAATATATCGATCGAGAGAAAAAGCAGGAGAAAGAAAAATATATATTTAAATATATATATATTGTTCTTTAGAATCTATATTATATATATATATATATATATAGGACCCTTATTTTGAGAACCCATTTTTTTGTAAGAACCGTGAGAACTCCTAAATTTCATATTGGAACACATGTTTTTTTTGTTCATTCACATGTGAAACGTTATAAAAACATATGTTGCAGAAGAAAAAAAATTTCAAAACCTTATATATAGCCGTTTGTCACATGTGAACAAAAAACGTGAACAAATTCATTCACAAGTTCACAAAAGGCTACTTTGAAGGTTTCTTAAAAAAGTTTATTCTACAACATACATTTTTATATCATTTCACATGTGAATGAACAAAAAAAACATGTGAACAAATATATAATTTAAGAGTTCTCATGGTTCTTACAAAAAAATGGTTTTCAAAATAAGGAAACTATATATATATATATATATATATATTATATATATATATATTATTATTATATATTATATATATATTATTTTGAACAGCGAGTTAGTAGTTAGCATTTGAAACACCACAGTGACATCCAATTGGGCAGTACGCGGTGCTCGAACCACGCATGTCTGAGTATGAAACTCGTAACTCTCGAGGACCCCCTAATAATCCACTTTTACAAATGTAGGAAGTGAAATTCGAACCTTGGTAGATTTTCCCAAGGTCTAAAAACTTACCAATAAACCACCAACCTATTATTGTGAAGATGAATATTGAAGTTAGGGTAAAAACCATCTTTTTATACTATAGCCATCTTTCTGATATTGACACTTCTACTTCTTTAACCCACGTTGCTTCAAGAATCTTGAAATAACATTTTTAGTCCTTGATTTCAGAAAGTCATGCAATTATCTAATCATACAATACACTCTAACATAAACATATTTCAAGAATAAGCTTGCTCTTTTTATTAGGGGTGAGCATAAACCGAACCGGAAAATCGAAAACCGAAAAAAACCGATACAAACCGAACCGAAAACCGAAGAAACCATTGGGTTTCGGTTTTGATTTTATAAAAAACCGATTTTATTGGTTCGGTTCGGTTTTGATTCCAAAACCGACTAAAAAACCGAACCGAACCGAAAGTTAATTTATATACTTACACTATATTATATAGTTTATTATATAATGAGCATTACAATCAAGTAGGCTTTCTGAAGTTGTATTTTCTACAACATGATTATGATGTCCTAGTTACTATTTAATAAAATTTGTCTGTACAAAATGAAATAAACAGTTTGAGGAATTTCTCCACCTACTTCTCTTCTAATATAACATATAATTAAATTTTAGTTATATACCCCTTAATCCCGTGTTATTAAATCTCAGCACAATCCTTTTACTATTAGGTTGTACGTTTATTTTTATTTTTGACAAGTGAATTTTACCTCAGACGCGTATGATGTGTGCTAATCGCACAATGAAAGGGTCTCGCACTAAGCGGATCTTAAATAGCCTTTCTCACCATACCACCTCCTTAATTGGAAAATACCGTCGAGGAGAACCTACCAAGGCTCGAACTCGAGACCTTGGAGTAAACTCCCCCGGGGCCCCGCATAGCAGGTTTAGTGAAACACCCCATACGTTTATGTCATATACTCGAAGTATATATATTATTGGTTTAATAACTTTGACCTTTTGTTAATAGGATATATGTCTTGGGCCCAGTGGCGGTACTAAAGGGGGGCAAGGGGGTCCAATGCCCCCCTCAAAATTTAAATTTTGTCATGTATTTTTAGAATTTTCATGGATTTTAAAAAATTTTGTATAGGTTTTTAACATTTTGCCCCTTTTAGATTTATTTTTCATGAATTTTCTAATTTTGCCCCCTTTAGGATTTTTTTCTGGTACCGCCTCTGCTTGGGCCAATACCATTATTAGTGTAAAAGCCAGGTTAAAAGAGTTGATATCTTTTGGGCCTAAGCCCAACATGTAAAAACCGAACCAAAACCGAAACCGACCCAATCCAAACCGAAAAACCGAACCGTTGAAAAACCGAATCCAACGGTTTCAAAAAAAGAAAAACCGATCTAATCGGTTTGGGTTTCGGTTTTAGGTCAAAACCGACCCAAATCGACCCAATCTCACCCCTACTTTTTATCATGTTCCTTGTCGGAATTTCAAAATTTAGATATGAAAATACTCATTTTTCTCTTGTTATATATTTACACCATATATTTTTTATATCTTATCATAGGGTAAATTACACTTTTCGTCCCTAAAGTTGGCAGCTTTTGCACTTTTCGTCCCTAACGTTTAAAAATTACAATTTTAACCTTAAAGTTGGCAACATTTTGCAATCAAGGTCCTTCCCCTAGACGGCGTTCGTTTTTTGCCGTTAACGTACGCACGTGCGAAACACGTGAGGGTATTAATGTCATTTTCTTGTTACACCTGAGGGACTAAAAGTGAAAAACGTGACATGTTTAGGGACAAAAATTGCAAAAACTCTTATCTTCTTCTTCTTCTTCTTCTTCTTCTTCTTCTTCTTCTTCTTCTTCTGCTGCTGCTAAACTATTCTTTTTAAACATGATGTACAATGATTTTAAATAAAAGAAAATAATTATACAAAGTATTTGTTTTAATTTAATACTAGTCTTCAAGCCCGTCCGATGGATGGATAGTCTCAAAATATATATATATCAAAGGTAAATATCAAAATAATAAATAAAAACAAGTGAAAAATAACAAAACATGAACAAATTAAATTTAAAAGAAGAGTAAATTACTTTTTTCGTCCTTGAAGTTGGCACGTTTTTCACTTTGAATCCCTAAAGTAAAAAAATATCAATTTGCATCCCTAAAGTTGGCTAATTTTTTCAATTAAGGTCCTAGCGCTAACGACGTCCAAAATTTTCTGTTAACTCACCCCACGTGACAAACACGTGAGGGTATAAGTGTCATTTACTCTTTGACAAGGACGAAAACTGCAAAAACATGACAACGTTGGGGACGAAAATTGATATTTTTTCACTTAAGGGATTAAAAGTCAAAAAACGTGTCAACTTAAGGGACGAAAAAGTAATTTTCTCTATATTTAATCATCAACACCCACAAATCATATAAAATATTTTTGTGATCTTGAAACATATCATTGGAGAAACTGATGATCGCACACATCACCTCCATGATTTTCAAATTTTCTCTCCCCGCATTTTTCTCTAACTAGTGTTTAATCGCTTCAATCTTATAGTGTTTAATTCGCTTCAATCGCATTTACTGGAAATAAGTGAAGACGGCGAATGATGGAATCCATGGCGGAGGAGGTGGTGGTTGGTGGTTACGCCGGTGGCCAAAGCAATGAAAGTTAAAAATCGGCGTGAGATCAAACGATAAAGATATCTCATCATCATCAATTTCTCCATCAATTTTTTCTAGATTCATCGCAACCACCACCACAGATCTATGTCGTATGTATATATATATTATATATATATATATATATATAGGGGTGGGATAAATTGAGTCCAGCTTAATTTAAGTTAACTTACACATGTGTAAGTCGTGGTGGCGGTGGTCGCCGTCGCCGGAAAATCATGGTGGTGGTCGGAGATGATGGTGGTGGTGGTAGGAGGTGGTTGGTGTAACACCCGTCGTTTAAAAACTTGGATTTTCAAAAATCTTTGCCAAACGGCGTTTAAAATAAGCGGAAAGGATCACATATAAAATCTGCCCCATCCGTAACGGATGGTACCTTTAAAAATTGGTGTTACTACTAGCATCATCAAAAGAATAAAAGTAAATCCAAGCTTTGGCACCAACATAAATGCCCATCATTACAAATCTGAAACATAAACAAAATAGCCAAACATAAGGCTAAAGGAAGTCTAAGCGTTTAATGTCTTTGCTAATCTTCTTTATTCGTTCTACCCAAGTCTCACCAAGCTAATCTTCGCCTAGCTCAAACTTGATTATCCTGAAGGCACAACATTTTCAAAGAACAAGTGTTAGCTAATAAATTAGCTAAGTAAGATAACACGAATTTGAAAACAATTGCCAATTCATAAAATATTAACAAAGTCATCTTTTAATGTTAATATCACATACAATCATAACATATCATAACATAACACATTAGGATCATCGTATTCCTAATTGTGCCTAGCTTTACTTTCTTTATCTTTCTTTCTTTTCTTTATTTCTTTGCCTAGGCGTAGGCTAAGCGACTTATGCCACTTACATAGGGATGTGGGGTTGTGTGTAGGCGGTCATAGACCATACATGGAGTCCTCATACCCGACATGATGGGTAAACCATAAGGTGGTCCATCGACGTCGTTAAGGAAAGACAGAGTCATTTCCAACTGAATAAACCGTTTATACCTTTACGCATTGGTGGTTAGTTACTCCACCCGGAATTCTCAAACGTAACTATGCCACGGGAGGTATCATGATTCCCAAACCACGTGACCACGTACGCACCAGCCCCGAAGAGCTAGCACGGGTTAAGCTTAACACAAGACTTTACATAATGCTCGAGACTTTAATCTTTGTATTAGTTTAGGTTACACTTTCGCCTAAGCTAATCACATATCATCTTTTACTTTAGGGCCCTTAACGTGCACGTGAACATGGCAATCCTAATCAAAGGACTAGTGACTAGGTGATCAAGCCGCACATGCAATCATATAGCATAACATTTCATCATTTCATAATCACATAACATAATCATCTCATCATTTCATACATATATACTTACCTCATACCTTTGCAACCTGCATAAGCATGTTATACATCATAAATGGTAAGTATGATATCCCTTTGCAACCTCCCATAATCACCCATAAACATAAAACGTGCATTCGTATTCAATTGGAAGGTTTAACTTATGAAAACGTGTTTTGTTGTACCAACAGGTGACAAAAGATGTTATCTTACCTTGGTACAGCTTACCAACCAGTTACAAGTGTCTTACGGTGCTTGCTAAGTGCTCCCGACTACCTATAATGAGTATAAGATCGTTCTATAAGCTAAACGAAACTTAAGTACCAATCTGGACCTATTTGTGCGCCGCATGGAAATCTAGTGCGCCGCACAAAACACCATTTGACCATTTGTGCGCCGCATGTAATGTCTGTGCACCGCACAAATCCTTTATGCGCCGCATATCGGGCACCCACCTGGGAACCAATTTCCAAAACTTGCATTTATGCGCCGCACAAAAGGCTTGTGCGCCGCATATCGGGCACCCACCTGGGAACCAATTTCCAAAACTTGCATTTATGCGCCGCACAAAAGGCTTGTGCGCCGCATAACTGCCAGTTCGACCAAAAATCCAACTTTTAATCTTTAAATCAAAACCTATACAAACACCAATCATTAATTCGACCTGGGGACATAAAATTAACCTTTTTGACAATACTTTTACTGACTCAAATCCATCAATCACACCTTTAATCCTTTACAACATGAATCAACCATTCAATCATCCGAATAACATGAAATCGATAAACGTTTATTCAAATAACCCAACCCAAACCCCATGGCCTGGATTGAAAACTCACTATGACTCATAAAATCAGAATTCAGAGATAATATTACCTATATTACCTGTAGATGACTTAGGGGATTCAAGATCTAATCAAAACTTGATCGAAACGGCACAAAACGATTGAATCTTGAGGGAAATTTGTCTTGGAATAGGAGGGGATCGGCTGAAGGGTTTCACACACACAAGAGCAGGTGTTTTGTGACAATTAGGGCTGCCTAATTGCTCCCTAACCCCTGGCCATCAAACTCAAACTTACACTTAGGACCCCTCAACTCTTCAACTTAACGTTCTTAGCTTAACTTTCTACCGGGAGTCTTAACATTCTAACAAGCACCTTATTACTTAACTTTACTTTCGTTAATCATCATACTTATCATTTCATATTAAACACCTAAACATTTAATCACATAATCCCATAAAGGGCACATAAACATAATGGACCTATCGTTAACTAACGGAAAGTCAAATAGTCAAACATAAAACGTTTGGGATGTTACAATTACCTCCCCTTAAGAGGATTCCGTCCTCGGAATCTCCTCAGAAGTGAACAGATCTGGATACTTCTCTTTCATCACGAACTCGGTCTCCCAAGTTAAACTTTCACCATGATTATGCTTCCATTTAATCAACACGAGATCAATCACCTTTCTGCGGAGTTTCTTTTGCTTTCTTCCGAGTATTGCTACTGGTTCGTCCACTATTCTTTTCTGCGGATCAATGCTCACATCCTCAATTGGAATAACACTAGACTCATTGGCCAAACACTTCCTCAAATACGAAACATGAAATGTGTGGTGAATTCCATCTAATTCTGGGGGTAATTCCAATTGATATGCTACATCCTTGATACGTTTCAGAATCTTGAAAGGTCCAATGAAACGTGGACTTAGCTTCCCTTTCTTTCCAAAACACAAGCTCTTAACATGTCTTCCAATGTTTGTATAGTCCTTTCACTTTGCCCATCAGTTTGAGGGTGATAGGCGGTGCTCAAGTTCACTCTAGTACCTAATTCTCGCTGAAGACCCTTCCAAAAGTTAGACACGAATCTCGTGTCTCGGTCTGAAACAATGGATAAAGGAACACCATGCTTCGCTACGATCTCATCTACATACATCTTTGCCATCTTAGTTAGTGGTACATCCTGTCTTGTTGCTAAGAAATGAGCACTCTTTGTCAATCTATCCACAATAACCCATACCATGTCATTTCCCTTCGGTGTTCTTGGTAGCTTGGTCACAAAGTCCATAGTGATATGATCCCATTTCCATTCCGGAATCTCCAATTGCTGTAACAAACCGTATGGCTTTTTGTGATCAGCTTTCACACGTGCACAAGTCAAACATCTTCAAATGGTGGCATTCCAATACTTGCATGATGGCTGTTATTATAAGTGAATTCAATCAATTTCAAGTGTTCGTCCCATGCTCCACCATATTCCAAAACACAAGCTCTTAACATGTCTTCCAATGTTTGTATAGTCCTTTCACTTTGCCCATCAGTTTGAGGGTGATAGGCGGTGCTCAAGTTCACTCTAGTACCTAATTCTCGCTGAAGACCCTTCCAAAAGTTAGACACGAATCTCGTGTCTCGGTCTGAAACAATGGATAAAGGAACACCATGCTTCGCTACGATCTCATCTACATACATCTTTGCCATCTTAGTTAGTGGTACATCCTGTCTTGTTGCTAAGAAATGAGCACTCTTTGTTAATCTATCCACAATAACCCATACCATGTCATTTCCCTTCGGTGTTCTTGGTAGCTTGGTCACAAATCCATAGTGATATGATCCCATTTCCATTCCGGAATCTCCAATTGCTGTAACAAACCGTATGGCTTTTTGTGATCAGCTTTCACACGTGCACAAGTCAAACATCTTTCAACAAAATGAGCAACTTTTCCCTTAATGTTTGGCCACCAATAGATGGGCTTCAAATCTGCATACATCTTAGTAATACCGGGATGAACTGAATATCTTGACCTATGAGCTTCTTCAAGGATCAACTCTCGATTACCACCAAGCAGTGGTACCCAAATTCGACCCTTATATGTCTTAAATCCACGGCTGTTCGTCTCCATCACAAGTCTTTTCTTCTTTCCAATGCTTTCATTGTCGATATTATCCTTCATTAAGGCCTTAACTTGATCTTCCTTGATACGGTCAAGTAACCCCGACTTTGCTTGAATAACCATGCTCATCAATCTACAAGAAAAATTATGCACTTTCCTACTTAATGCATCCGCCACCACATTGGCTTTACCGGGATGATACTTAATCTCACAATCATAATCTTTCAGAAGTTCCATCCATCTCCTTTGCCTTACATTCATTTCCTTCTGTGAGAACACATATTGCAAACTCTTATGATCCGTGTACAAGGTACATTTGGTGCCATATAAGTAATGCCTCCACAACTTCAAAGCAAACACTACTGCAGCCAATTCAAGATCATGGGTCGGGTAATTCTTTTCATGAGGCTTCAACTGACGTGAAGCATAAGCAATAACTTTGTCCCTTTGCATAAGGACACAACCCAAACCTGAAATAGAAGCATCACTATACACAACAAGATCATCGGTACCTTCGGGTAAGGCTAGGACAGGAGCTTCACATAACTTTGTCTTAAGCGTTTGAAAGGCCTTTTCTTGAGCCTCCGTCCATACAAACTTCACTCCTTTCTTCGTCAATTCAGTCATTGGCTTAGCTATTCGGGAGAAATCTTGAATGAACCTTCTATAATAGCCCTAAACCGAGAAAACTCTTAATCTTCGTGGGTGTCTTTGGCTGTTCCCACTTAGATACAGCTTCAATCTTGGCAGGATCAACTTTAATACCTTCAGAAGAGATAACATGCCCGAGAAATTGAACTTCTCGAAGCCAGAATTCACACTTGGAAAACTTTGCATATAACTTTTTCTCCCTAAGAACCTCAAGAACGGCTCTTAAGTGCTCACGATGCTCGGCTTCAGACTTTGAATAAATCAGAATATCGTCAATGAAGACAATCACAAAATGATCTAAGAATGGGCGACATACCCGATTCATTAAATCCATAAAAGCGGCTGGAGCATTTGTCAACCCAAATGGCATGATAAGAAACTCATAGTGCCCATAACGTGTACGAAAAGCTGTCTTGGCCACATATTCCTTTTTTACTTTTAATTGATGATAGCCAGACCGCAAATCGATCTTTGAGAAGTAAGAAGCACCATGGAGCTGATCAAAAAGATCATCTATACGCGGGAGAGGATGCTTATTCTTAACCGTTCGCTTATTCAGCTCACGGTAGTCTATGCACATGCGCATAGAACCGTCTTTCTTTTTGACAAAGAGAACCGGAGCTCCCCAAGGCGAGGAACTTGGTTGAATGAAACCTTTGTCAAGTAGCTCTTGAAGCTGTGACATTAACTCTTTCATTTCTGTAGGAGCTAAACGATATGGTGCTTTTGCAATAGGAGTAGCACCGGGTACAAGATCAATCTGAAAAGTGACCTCTCGGTCGGGAGGAATACCGGGAAGATCATCCGGAAAGACATCAGAAAATTCAGAAACTACATCAACATTAGAGGTAGGAGACTTCTCCTTTCGTGTATCGATAACATAAGCAAGAAAGTGATTCTTGTTATGTCGAATGCAATTGAGAGCCTTCATCAAATTAATGATCTTTATGCTCCCTTTCTTTTTATCTCCATAAACGGAAATGACCTTACCATCCGGAGTAGCGAAACGCACGATCTTTTGAGAACATATAATAGTAGCATCATTTTGAGACAACTAATCCATACCTATCACTATATCAAAACCGGCTAGAGTAGTAGGTAATAACTGAACCGGAAAAGAGCGACCTTCAATCTCAATAGAACAATCATCATAACCTTCTTGGATGTCACTAATAGTACCGTTAGCAATTTCTACCTCTATAGAACAATCAAGAGGAGTAGTGACTCTATCAAGCTTAGGAGCAAACAAAGTGGACACAAAAGACCTATTTGCACCTGAATCAAAAAGAACATAAGCAGGTTTTGAGTTAACAAGAAATGTACCGCTTACTACCTCATCGTTCTCCTTGGCAGCTTAGCTGAAAGGCTCGAGCTTTAGGATTTTGGACAGCCGTCTTCTTTTCATCATCTTTTCCTTGTGGGCAATCCTTGATGAAATGACCGGTTTGGTGGCACCGATAACATTTTGGCTTGTCTTTGCATTCTGAAGCAGGATGACCCGTACCACCACAAGTATCACACCTTCGGGTCTTATCTGAACATGGACCCGAATGAGGTGCCTTACAAGTACCACACCAATTCTTTGGCTTTGCATAGTGGCTGCCCCCAACCCTTGAAGATGAACCTTTCTTGAACATCCTATTCGATCCATTTGATCCATCATACTTCCTTTTTGAACCTGATTGCTTATCATCATTAGCTTTCACTGCAGCCTTTTCACTCTTGAAGTCATCATCCAGCCTCTTGGACTCCTTAATCGCAGCAGACAATGTAGTATGTTGCCTACAAAGGCCACGATACTAGCAGGAAGACCGTCACAGTAAGCTTCAACCTGATCCACATCTCTACGAACCAAGTGACCAACAAACTTAAGCTTTTCCATAAATGAGTGAGCATACTCAGTTATGGCACCGGGCTTAGCGGTTAAAGCTCTGAATTCCTTCTCAATCAACTTCAGCTTACGAGTACCCACATACTCTTCCAAAAACTTCTCCTTAAATGTACCCCAAGGCATAGCAGCTAGTACCTCGGGGGTCAAAGAAACAGTAGCAGCCTTCCACCAATTTCGAGCATTCTTCTTTAACATACGGGAAGCACACAATACCTTCATATCCTCAGGGAAATAACACGAAGCAAACACAACCTCGATATCATCCAACCATTCCATGGCACCTACAGCATCTAGAGTACCATCAAATGCCTTTGCTCCACACTTCTGAAAACTCTCATACTTAAAGTTACTAGCACGAGGAGCGACTACAACACTAGGCTCCACCACAGTATTAACACCATTCACATAGCAACAACATTTTCAGGAGCAACTTGTGACCTTACCATAGATGGCTCGGTACGGTTTGAACGGTTGGAATAGTTTCCATCAGTATGCTCATCCCGTTGCAAGCTAGCTTCTTTTTCAGCTCTCAATTGAGCCAACTCTTCTTCATTCCTTAACAAAAGAGCTCGAATAGCCCTCAACTCTTCATGCATTTCAGCTCGGGTAGGAATTTGCTCAATTACTGGGTTAGCCCGTTCAATTTCTGACCTTGTTGGCTGTTCACTCGGAAGTGGCCTTCGTGGAGGCCTTTGGTTAACACCATTTCCAGCCCCATTTTGATTAGCCGGAGCATCGCTAGCATTAGCTCCATCTCTTTGACTGTTAGCACGGGTATTAACCATCTTTCTACAATTTAGTGACGAATGTTAGAGATGAATCGAGTGAGAACAAACTAAGATTAGGCCTACTTAATTACATAAGCACAACATAATCATATATAAGCCATAAACCTACACTAACACTCATCCCAACCCGTCCTAAAAGCATTTTTCATCATAAAGCTAAAGCATTACTACTTAAGCCAATCATTTCTAGTACGGTTTAAGTCCAAAGTCCTAAGGTCTTGGTCGAATTTTGGTTCACTTAAACCATTTCTCTGATACCAACTTGTAACACCCGTCGTTTAAAAACTTGGATTTTCAAAAATCTTTGCCAAACGACGTTTAAAATAAGCGGAAAGGATCACATATAAAATCTGCCCCATCCGTAACGGATGGTACCTTTAAAAATTGGTGTTACTACTAGCATCATCAAAAGAATAAAAGTAAATCCAAGCTTTGGCACCAACATAAATGCCCATCATTACAAATCTGAAACATAAACAAAATAGCCAAACATAAGGCTAAAGGAAGTCTAAGCGTTTAATGTCTTTGCTAATCTTCTTTATTCGTTCTACCCAAGTCTCACCAAGCTAATCTTCGCCTAGCTCAAACTTGATTATCCTGAAGGTACAACATTTTCAAAGAACAAGTGTTAGCTAATAAATTAGCTAAGTAAGATAACACGAATTTGAAAACAATTGCCAATTCATAAAATATTAACAAAGTCATCTTTTAATGTTAATATCACATACAATCATAACATATCATAACATAACACATTAGGATCATCGTATTCCTAATTGTGCCTAGCTTTACTTTCTTTATCTTTCTTTCTTTTCTTTATTTCTTTGCCTAGGCGTAGGCTAAGCGACTTATGCCACTTACATAGGGATGTGGGGTTGTGTGTAGGCGGTCATAGACCATACATGGAGTCCTCATACCCGACATGATGGGTAAACCATAAGGTGGTCCATCGACGTCGTTAAGGAAAGACAGAGTCATTTCCAACTGAATAAACCGTTTATATAGGGCAAGATAAATTGAGTCCAGCTTATTTTGAGTCCAAAAAGGGTCCATATAACTTACACATGTGTAAGTCTCGCCGGAGATGGTCGCCGTCGCCGGAAAATCATGGTGGTGGTCGGAGATGATGGTGGTGGTGGTAGGAGGTGGTTGGAATTTGAGGACATGGAAGAAAATCAATGGACTCAAATTGGACTCAAAATAAGCTGGACTCATTTTATCTTTCCCTATATATATATATATATATATATAATTATATAATATATATTATAATATATATATATATATATAGTAGATGGTGATATTTATTTTATTGTTTTTTGATATGTATGAATATATAGTTTTGGATGAAGATGTATTTGATGATGCAGATGTGAAGGCAAAGCTTTCACACATGGAGATGTATCTGTTGGTGTTGATGATTATATATTATATATATATATGAGTAAATTGCAATTTTCATGAAAATTGATGAAGAAGTAGAAGAACCTTTTTGTTACTTAAGAAATATGAATCAAAAAAGAAGGATTGAATCTGGACAACAGAGATTTTTGTTGGGTATGTAGTAATTTAGTTTGAGTGTGTTTTTTATTTTGAAGTTTTAATATTCTTCTTTTTTTTATAAATTTGAATAAATTCCTTTTTTTTGTTGAGAAATTTACTGAACTTGATTTGTTTATTAAAGATAAAAAGGAGATGAATAATATAAATGAGAATGATTAATACAAATTTAGGTTGTATATATAACTATTTTTTAAAATTTGAATAAATTCCTTTTTTTTGTTGAGTAAATTACTATTTTCGTCCCTGAACATATCACGTTTTGCACTTTCAGTCCCTCCAGTGTAAAGGTGAAAAGACACTTTTACCCTCACGTGTTTAGCACGTGCATACGTTAACGGCCAAATAACAACGGCGTCTATGGAAAGGACCACGATTGCAAATTTTTGCAAACATTAAGGTAAAAATTGATATTTTTTCACTTAAGGGACGAAAAGTGAAAAACGTGCCAACTTTAGGGATGAAAAATGTAATTTACTCTTAAAAGAATAAACCCTTTTGTAGTAGAAGAATAAGTCATAATCAAACTACAATCGACAACAAACTAAATTAAAAGAGATGAAAAATAACAATAACATAACAATTCAATATCAAATAATAAACAAACACGAACAAAATACCATAAATAAAACTAAAGTGATATAAAAAAATCCGTATGTTTTTTTTTTGTTGAGAAATTTACTGAACTTGATTTGTTTATTAAAGATAAAAAGGAGATGAATAATATAAATGAGAATGATTAATACAAATTTATATATATATAGATAGATAGATAGATAGATATATAGATAGATAGATAGATAGATAGATAGATAGATAGATAGATAGATAGATAGATAGATAGATAGATAGATAGATAGATAGATAGATAGATAGATAGATAGATAGATAGATAGATAGATAGATAGATAGATAGATAGATAGATAGATAGATAGATAGATAGATAGATAGATAGATAGATAGATAGATAGATAGATAGATAGATAGATAGATAGATAGATAGATAGATAGATAGATAGATAGATAGATAGATAGATAGATAGATAGATAGATAGATAGATAGATAGATAGATAGATAGATAGATAGATAGATAGATAGATAGATAGATAGATAGATAGATAGATAGATAGATAGATAGATAGATAGATAGATAGATAGATAGATAGATAGATAGATAGATAGACAGATAGATAGATAGATAGATAGATAGATAGATAGATAGATAGATAGATAGATAGATAGATAGATAGATAGATAGATAGATAGATAGATAGATAGATAGATAGATAGATAGATAGATAGATAGATAGATAGATAGATAGATAGATAGATAGATAGATAGATAGATAGATAGATAGATAGATAGATAGATAGATAGATAGATAGATAGATAGATAGATAGATAGATAGATAGATAGATAGATAGATAGATAGATAGATAGATAGATAGATAGATAGATAGATAGATAGATAGATAGATAGATAGATAGATAGATAGATAGATAGATAGATAGATAGATAGATAGATAGATAGATAGATAGATAGATAGATAGATAGATAGATAGATAGATAGATAGATAGATAGATAGATAGATAGATAGATAGATAGATAGATAGATAGATAGATAGATAGATAGATAGATAGATAGATAGATAGATAGATAGATAGATAGATAGATAGATAGATAGATAGATAGATAGATAGATAGATAGATAGATAGATAGATAGATAGATAGATAGATAGATAGATAGATAGATAGATAGATAGATAGATAGATAGATAGATAGATAGATAGATAGATAGATAGATAGATAGATAGATAGATAGATAGATAGATAGATAGATAGATAGATAGATAGATAGATAGATAGATAGATAGATAGATAGATAGATAGATAGATAGATAGATAGATAGATAGATAGATAGATAGATAGATAGATAGATAGATAGATAGATAGATAGATAGATAGATAGATAGATAGATAGATAGATAGATAGATAGATAGATAGATAGATAGATAGATAGATAGATAGATAGATAGATAGATAGATAGATAGATAGATAGATAGATAGATAGATAGATAGATAGATAGATAGATAGATAGATAGATAGATAGATAGATAGATAGATAGATAGATAGATAGATAGATAGATAGATAGATAGATAGATAGATAGATAGATAGATAGATAGATAGATAGATAGATAGATAGATAGATAGATAGATAGATAGATAGATAGATAGATAGATAGATAGATAGATAGATAGATAGATAGATAGATAGATAGATAGATAGATAGATAGATAGATAGATAGATAGATAGATAGATAGATAGATAGATAGATAGATAGATAGATAGATAGATAGATAGATAGATAGATAGATAGATAGATAGATAGATAGATAGATAGATAGATAGATAGATAGATAGATAGATAGATAGATAGATAGATAGATAGATAGATAGATAGATAGATAGATAGATAGATAGATAGATAGATAGATAGATAGATAGATAGATAGATAGATAGATAGATAGATAGATAGATAGATAGATAGATAGATAGATAGATAGATAGATATAATAGCTAGGGATATATTTTTTCCCTAATTCGGTTCAGGCACTTGAATTCTCAGGGTTGTTACGGGTGGTGATGGTGATAGCATCGAACAATTTAGGCAATTGACTATAGTGCTTTAAAGATAAAGAACAACTTGTGTAAAGTAATTTGTAAAAGGTAGAATAATAATTTTGTGTGTAAAAAATCTAACTTTAAATGGGAGGTAAAATTTTCATAGATTGCTTTTAGACCAAAACCGAGAATGAATAATCAGTACATACTATCCAAGTGCAGGTGACCAACCGGAGCCTTTTTTCTGGATATCCGTCACGGTGGCCGTTAAATAAACCCAAACCAAACCTTACCCGGGTTTCATTCCATATCCCCAAACATAATAATAATGACAGTAATAACATTACTCTCATATCCTCAACTGGGTTTCATTCCTTTACATAGAAATTCAACCACACTTCAATATTCTACTCAAAGATTACATTTTTCACATTCTGGGTTTCAGAAAAAAATTACTACGGTGAAAGCAAATTCAGGTATGGTGATTGATAAAGAACAAGAATTCAAACCTTCATTTGATGAGTATTTAAAAGTCATGGAGACAGTTAAAATCCGCAGAGAAAAACGTAAAATTTCCACAGAACAAGCACAATTACCGTTAGGTGAAATTAATGAAGAAATTATTGAAAAGGTTGAGCCTTTAGGGTTAGATGAAGGGAAAAAGAAATGGGTCAGAAAAAAATTGGATTTTAAGGATACCCAAGTGGGAGTTAAAGGTAAAGTTCAAGATTTTGATGTAAGCTCGGTTTCGGACGGGTCGAATTTGAAAAAGGATGAGGTTGTGAAGAAATGGGTAAGAAATGAGTTGGATTTTAAGGATACCCAAGTGGGAGTTAGAAGTAGAGTTCAAAATTTTGATGTAAGCTCGGATTTGGGTGTGTCGAATTTGAAGAAAGATGAGGTTAAGAAGAAATGGGTTAGAAATGAATTAGGTATGAAGGAAACCAAAGTGGGAGTTGGGGGTAAATTTCAAGATTTTGATGTAAACTCTGTTTCGGATATGTTGAATTTGAAGAAAGATGATGCATTTGTGAAGAAATGGGTTAGAAAGAAATCGGGTTTGGATGCAAAAGGAGGTCAAATGGATAGTAACAAATTTTGGGAAGTTGAAGGAAAAGATGGTAAATTTCAAGAACAGGGGTTTAGGGGTTATGAAAAAGGTTATGTTAGAAATGAAAGTTATGTGGTTAATAAAGAAAGAGTAGGTAAGTTGAAGAAGCTAAGTAGGAAAAGTGATCATGATGATTATGATAATGTTGAGATAGAAAGAGCTGCCTTCAAATCACTTGAGGAATTTCCAGATGTTTGTGACCAGCCAAGGGTTTCACGAGTCGATATGGAGGAAAGAATCCAGAAGTTAGCAAAGTGGTAAGTGATATTGACAAATGATGATTACTTATACATAGATATATAATGCTTTTTATTGGTTGATTATTATGTAGTTTTGAATAGTTATGTTTTGTCGTGAAGGCCGGAAGTTTTAATAAGGAATTTTAACTTTGACAGCTTAAATGGTGCTCCGATCGACAATCCTGAGTGGAGTTTCTCTAAAATGATGAGAAGTGCAAAAATTAGATTTGCAGATTTTTCAATTATAAGGCTTATCCAGATTTTAGGAAATTATGGCAACTGGAGACAGGTGCTTCAAGTCATTGAGTGGATGCAAGCACGAGAACGCTTCAAGTCCAATAGGATAAGGTTTGATATCTGCTGCTTAACTTGTAAAAACAAATTTTCACCATGTATTAAAGATGCAGACATGATGATTGATTTATCACTTCTTTAAAAATTCTAGAAGTTGGTCCAGTTTGTAATTTCTCAATGTCCCCTATTTCAATGGCCCCGGTGCCATTAGTTTTAGAACACCGGGGTTAGCTGTTAGAAAACAAACCTTATGGTAAAACACTAGAACATGTAGGAAGACACACGAAAGTTGTGCATCAAATTTTGTAAAAAGTGACTCACATAAATGCATACCCTCCAAAAGTTTGCCACGTGTTGTCATCTCCTTTCCTACATGTTTCTCCAAAAGGTTTGTTTTATTTGATGTTATAATTGATATAATCCCTAGAGGATAAATGAGTTATGCATTTGAAATGCTTCATCTTTGTTCACTTCCTTACATTTTTTAACTATGTTAATCAATAGATATACTTTGTCTTTGCAATTTAGGAACATTTACACTACTGCGCTTGATGCACTCGGGAAGGCAAGGAGACCAGTGGAGGCACTGAACTTGTTTCACACAATGCAGGTAAGGCTTTGCTTCTGAGAAGCTATATAGAGGTGGCAGAAATGGGTCGGGCATGTCACAAGTTAAGATGGGTAAAACGGGTCAGGCTGGATTGGTCTATGACACCTTTTTGTTAACTTCGTTAGAAACTATTATAATTAATTAATGCATTAAGTATGATGGCAAAAACTATATTGTTTTTAATATGATCTAGTTTTTTTTATTATAAAGAAAACGAATTAGAAGGTTGTACGCATTCAAAATACAAGTGAACAGTTTTGACCCTTTCCCATTTGACGTATCTCCTATTTAACAAAATTTATTGATCTTACTCATTTAACCAGTTAGACATCATCCATAAACCAAATTGGCCCATTCTTACATAAATGGTGCAAATTTACACAAATTTTTATGCTTATACATTGATGGTGCACAAAGATTCTAGCCGTGCATTTTCCGATTCCCTGTCTTTATTTGTTTATTCTATTGCAGCAACAAATGCCCACATATCCGGACCGTGTGGCTTATCATTGCATTGCAGTTACCCTTGGACAAGCAGGTCATATGAAGGAACTTTTCCATGTGATTGATACCATGAAATCTCCTCCCAAAAAGAAACTATCTTCCGGTGTTCTTCAGAAATGGGACCCACGACTCGAACCAGATACAATAGTCTACAATGCGGTAAGTGTTTCCAACTCTCACAATTTCCTTTTGAATTTGTTTTCACATCCTACGAGTTCTATTTGATTATCTGATTCTGGTCCTTCAAGTTGTAATAATCGCTTTGAAACGCACACCCAAACACCCCCCTAAGACCTTGTTAACATATTCCACCTAATATGTGCTCCACAATGTTTTAATTCCCCAATCTTAGTTATGGTTGGTTGTCCAGAACAGCTACTAATGTCTCTTGTTCCTCGAAAGAATGTTATATGGATATACCCAGAAAAAAGTTTATTGTTCTATTTTTATTTTATTTTTTCCAAATGGCTGAAAGTACTCCCATTATGTTAATCTCATATATTCACATAATGTTTGTAGGTGTTAAATGCGTGTGTGCGGCAAAAAAATCTAGAAGGCGCTTTTTGGGTATTGCAGCAGCTAAGGGAACAGGGCCAAAAACCTAACAGCATAACATACGGACTTGTAATGGAGGTATTCCTTTTTAAAATGATATTTCATGTTTTGTTCTTTTTGTTTAAAGTCACTTTAGCTTAATGAATTAGATATTCTAAGGTTTATTTCATTGTAGAAGTTCATCCATCTTGTGTAGGTTATGCTTGCATGTGAAAAGTATAATTTGGTACACGAGTTTTTCAAAAAGATGCAGAAATCATTTATTCCAAATCCGTTAACATACAAAGGTATGTCGGAGACCATTCATCCGTTTTCCATTGTTTCATAATTATTATTTGATGACGTACTATCCTTAATCCTACGAACTCTCCGGATTACGTACGTTGATGGAGGACTAAAGCTCTCGTTAAGACGAGGTTCGGAATCTAAGTTATAATAATCTAAGCGTAGCCTCCGATACTTAGCTACGAAGGATACGCCTAGCCAGCAGACAAATAGTACAATTTAGAACGTGCACTAGTACGTACGACTTGTACTTGTACCTTCGGGTCAAAGATTGTGACACAGCTGTCTAACGATAACGGCTACATGTCTAATGTTACCGTTAACCCTCCAGCTTCTGGATCCTTCCCTGAGGGCCTATAAATACCCCTCAAAGGATCCACCTAAAACCCTAATGAAAAACACACACAAACACCTAAATATCACACTTGGTGGCGTGAAGCTAATTAGTTCTTCACACCATTAGGGAACCGCCAACAAGTATAAAATCATCTATTTCCACCCTATTAATCATTTATTATCGTTTTCTTATACAAGATTAAACCCCCTTAATTTAAGAGTAACTTTACCCTTAAACAAGTGGCGCCATCCACACTCATAACACCTTAGTCTTGCACGAAAATGGTAGAAGACGGTGACCAACGGTCACCTCCGGGTTTTGAAACCTCAAGAACAACGCCACAAGCTCCCCCAACCGCAAGACAGTTGGAAGAGCTCACACCACTTTTAAGAGAATATCTCAGGCAAGTCGATATGCAAAGTGTACGAACAAGACTCACGTACTCGGACGAGACGAAAGCAACGGAAGAAGATTTCGAAGCAGAAACACCCGTCCACAGAGCCTCCGGACATAGACCGGAGGCCAGAGTTCATTTTGATGAAGCCCCAAGAAGAAATTTCGGTTACCAGAATGAAGACTATCGGAGAGGTCCGAACCTTCCGCCCATGTCAGAAGAGTCAGAAGAGTGTCCGTACAACAGGTCGAACGTACAATCATAATTATCACGCTTACAATAGCCCACCTCCGCAATATAATCATTATCCAAATACAAACTCCCACCAATACTTTACACCGCAGCCTACCAGGGGATCACGGAACATGCGCATGCACATTTCCACCCCGCAGCCTGGTAAAAGACAAACACAAAGTATGCCCCACCAAAATACAAATTACTACCAATCGCACCCTTCTAACACCACCAGGTATGCTCCGCACCCTCCGTGGTGGTTCCCAAGCGAAGAAGATATGATAGTACAAACAGAACCAGGACCCTTCGTGCAATGGATTGAAGATTACCCACTACCGGAGGGAGGTTTGCCAAAGGGAATAGAGATGTACGATGGGAAGGAGGATCCGGACAACCATTTGAAGCACTTCAATGGGATGATCCGGATACAGAGGTGGAATGTTCCAATAGCTTGCCATATGTTTGCTCTCACTCTAAAAGATTTGGCGCGTGTTTGGCTAGATGCGCAGCCAGAAGGAAGCATAACAAGTTTTGAAGATCTAAAAACCAAGTTCCGCTCTCATTTCAGCCAACAAAGAAAATACAAGAAAATGCATCTCGAAGCCCATAACGTCAAAAGAAGGGAGAATGAAAGCGTCCGACAATTCATCACCCGTTATACAGATGAAAGGGCGCTAATGAAGGGCCTCAGTGAAAATCAAAAGATCTCAGGATTCGTCCATGGGTTACGCTACCAACCACTTGTGGAATTTCTTTCCACAGACCTTCCGCAAGAATATACAGTGTTAATGGACAAGACTTACACATTCCTTGTGGGCAAAGAAACAGCGGGCGGAGTCACTAACCCAGGCTACGACAAAGATCTTGATAGAAATAGAAGAAACAGGAACTCTCGACATGAAAGGTTCCGAACTGCTCCATTCAACAGGCCACAAGGAGGACCTTCCGAAGGCCACACTACTTTCCAGCATCCTCCAAAAAATGCTCGTGATATTTTAGCAACAGAAAAGGCTCCGATGAAGGGTAACCTCCGAAACAAAGACATGTCCAAGTTTTGTGAGTTTCACAACCGTTATGGACACGAGACAAATGAATGCAAAGTTTTCAAAAACAAGGTAGAAGAAGCAATGAAATCAGGAAAGTATTCAACGCTACTGAAGGGCATTAAAGAGCCAGGGCCATGACAAAACCATGATAGAAACCCAATGATTGAGGCCCCGGAAGCAAAAGCGGAGCCACTGGAAGAAATAATCGCGGCCGTGTTCCCGGAACGTACGACATCAGGAAGACAAGCGACAAGAACTGAAGCATGGAAGAGGGTGGCCATAAGTTTCCCTCAGGTCGAAGATGAAGAAGCCTCTGAAGCACCAATCACGATCGAAGCCGTCGTAGAAAATCAGCAAGTGAAGAGAATCCATCTAGACACAGGAAGTGGATGCGAAATAATGTACGAGCACTGTTTTTTAAAGCTAAAGGCTGTAGGGGGAATGGCAAGGATTTCTGGAGCAGTCAAGTCAGCGTCGGAGGCAATCACGTTCAAATACTCGAATCTTTTTTGAGCAAACTTTTGTGCCGCCTCCTTCAACGCTGCGACACTCCCCTTTTGGTATCCCGGAATCTGTGTGATATCCAGACCCGGAGCCTGCGCCTTGGCCTTCATCAACCCCTTATTAAAGCCAACCGTCATCGCGCAACCCTGACGCTCCCATTTCCTTTGCAAACTCCGCGCTCGAGCGGAGCTTATCAAAAATAGAGGGAATGCCCCTAATATGCTCCGCCCTGTCCGCCGTCACCTTCTCTATATCCTCATCCATTTCCTGGAGTTTATCACGTAAGCCCTTCTCAACACTCTTACACTCACTTACCTCCAATGTCAACCGTTCCACCTTGCCCTTCTCCTCATGCAAATCATTTTCTAACTTGTTTTTCTCCTGCATAAGATCCTCAATCCTTTTCCGATGAGCGGAGACCTCCTGCTCCGCCATCTCCGCTTGCTGCTGCAAGATTACATTGTTTGCTTCCATGTCGGCCACCTTTTGGGTCTGGAGTTCTGGATTTTGAAACTCAAGCTTTCGGACTTTCCGACACAACTCCTTGTTCTTATCTTTCAACTCCTCCATCTCCGCCTCCATCAAATCCCAATGCCTCCAAAAATCATTCTAATAAACAAGAGATAAAACAAAAGTTATTCTAAGTATGTAATATAAAAAATATACACATATAGTAATAACATATAAATTGAAACAAAGGGATACGAAAGCATACTTGCTCCGATAGTTGACGAATGGATGTCTCATTGGTTGAACTTCTGAACTCTTCAATAGAAAGCAAGGCAATTTCGTGAAGGCGGGCCGGAGGCACTATTCGGGTAATGAAGTCTTCTTTCTCCTCATCTTTTTCTAAGTAACTATCACATGGAATTCTGGGAAAAACAACCTTGAATGCAGCTTTAGATTTCGGAATCTCCGGAATGCGCTGGGAGCGAAGCCCACCACTTCCAGAAGCTTCCACCTCATGGTTACCAGTGCCGGAGGCCCCGTCCTCCGAATCATTACCCTCATGAATGTCTTGGGAGATATATTTCCTCATTTGTTGGTACATATTCTAGTGACAACAGATTATAGAAATATAGTTTTAAGTTAATTGTGTATTAAACGATATGTTTTAGCGTTAAATAAGGTCGGAAGTCAAACCTGACCAAAGGGGTCGAAATAAGGTCGAGCTGGTCGAATTTTACCATATGGTCGAAGTCCACCATGAGGTCGAATTCCTCATGGTGGTCGAACCATCACCTTATGCCCTATATAAAGGAGATTAAATCTTTATGTTTAAGGTTAATCTTCCTAGTCCTTTGTTTCACATTTTCTAGCTTTTGTGTGTTATTCATAATAGGGATTATTATCAATAATACAAAGCTTATTATTCCATAGAACATATTGTCTTTCATATTGTTGTTTGCTAATTATAGAGAATTTCCGCACTCTATAATCGGTTAACTAATCTCATAGATCCGTTTGGCTAATAAGGGACTAACAAGTGGTATCAGAGCCATTGATCGTGTTTGGGATTAGTAATTTCAACAATTGACAAATTAATCTCGGCAGTGTCTTGCTTGGAAGAGATTGTGTTCGTGAAAAGAGGTTTGTTTGATTTAATTGGAAGATTTAGAAGTGAACAAGTCGTCCTCGGAGGTGATCAAGTCGACTTTGGTGGCAAAATTCGACCATAGGGTCGAATTTCATATAGGGGCCGCATTACCCATTCTATATTTGCCTTTAAGTACTACTTGTTTAATCATTCAATCGGTTGGTTATTTTTTAACCGTTAATTTTACTTTTGGTTTTGAGTTTTGTTTGAGTCTCTCGTAATTGATTTTGAACTTCATAAAATTCGTTTGAGTTTTGGTTTGAAATCTGAAAATTCGAAAGATTCTTTTAACTTAGAAACTCGAAAAATTCAAAAGTATTTTCTTTAGATCATACGAATTTTAGAGAACTTCGAATCTTGTTCAAAAATTTAATCTAAAATTGTTTGAACTTTAAACCTGAAGAATTCTTTTGAATTTTGGTTAAAAGTTCTATTAATTTTTGGATTTAACTTTGAGCAATAATTAAGTTTTCTAACCTAATCGATGGATCAAAAGATGTTAAGCCGATTGATGGAGATGGAACATGTGGTAGGCAAATCAACATCACCACCAAAACTACTAAGTATTGAAGATTATCCCTCATGGAAGACTCGTTTTGAAAACTATTTAAGATGGACTGATGTCCGTATGCTGATTTGCATAAAGGATGGTTTTAATCAAGCAACCGTTAGTTTTGCCGATGTAAAAGAAAAGGCAAAATGGACAGCACTTTCTGATGATGACAAACGGATGTTCGAGGCCGAACACAAGGCATATGGTTGTATTACTATGTGTCTGCCAGAGGACATTCTGCACACTTTTGAGCAAGAAGCATATGCTACATCAAAGGAACTTTGGGATGCCTTAGCTAATAGGTATGAAGGAGATGATGTAGTAAAGAAGGGAAAGCAGGATCTTCTGAAGGCTCAACATTTGGTTTTTAAGGCAATGAAAAATGAGACGCTTGATGAGTTGGTAAATAGGTATTACCATCTCATGACTGAGATGAGAAATCATGCAGTACCACTAACTGATGCTGAAAAGAATGAGAAATTCTTAGATGCCTTACCATCTCATTGGGATTTCTATTCAGTTTTGGTTAAACGAGATCCGACTTATGCTCAAATGACTCTTGACAATGTTATTGCACATTTAAGAGGTTTTGAGTTGAATATTAAGAAGCGGGAAACCCAAACTGATGTCATGCAAAATCCAGAGATTTATCGTGCTAAGAAGCCAAATACTGCTGAACCATCTGGGTCAAGGGCAACTGCTTTTTTGTCGAATTCTACTGAGAAGACTGAGATGATAGGAGATGAGAATGGTTACTGCTTTGTAGCTGCATCGATTGAAAAGAATAAAGTTTCAACAAATTTAGCCGGAGGTTCACAAAGGACTCTTAAGGCTATGCCTTTGAGTGTTAAATCAGCTGAAAGTCATGTTAGTCTGTTGGCTGCTTTCATGACATCTTACGAAGCATTGATCTCTGGAAATCTAGTAGATCCGGAGTTGGCTGATTTGGAGTATGAGCAATTGGATCCTGATGATCTTGAAGAGATGGATCTCAAATGGCAATTGGCCATGGTAGCTCGTAGAGCTAGAAGATTTATGGGACGTACTGGAAGAGATTTGACCAATGGAAAGGTTAAGTATGATAAATCCAAGGTTAAGTGCTACAATTGTAATGGTTTCGGTCACTTTGCTAGAGAGTGTCATCGACCAAAGCAAGAGGCAACTACAAGTTATTCGAAGCCAAGTCAAATCGCTGGAAATCAAAATTCTGGGGCTTCTGCTGGATCCAATGCTTTGGTTGCACAAGAAAAGGCTGAAAAGTTCGATTGGAGTACTATTGTGGATGAATCAGGAAATTCAGCCAATGCCTTTATGGCTGAAATTATTGATCATGAGGCACCATCTGAAGAAGAGGCAACTCAGTCGATAGAATCAGAATCTTCTTCTGAAAATAAGGTTATTGAAGGTACCAGTGAAAAGAATGGTGGAGGAGAAGTCTTTAAGTTAAATATTGTTGAAGGACTAAAGATTGAGGAGGCTATTGGCTATATGGCTCGAGTCTCTGCTCCTGAAAATCAAAAGGTACCTCTCAATTTTAACTTTATAGCTGATATTTGTGCCTTGTATGTGAATTTGTCTTAGAAAAATCTTCAGGCTTAACTGAATTTAACTCTATTTCATCAGTTTTGAGAAAAGAATAATTATCATTAAAAGGTGGTTCTACTTCACCATAACCCAACCCAATCTTTCCTTTCTTGTTAGGTAATGGTTCAAAAGCATCTACCCTCTTTTGTTTCAGATGAAGATCCTCTATTTTAAGCTTTAAGGCAGTTATTTGAGCATATGCCTCAACTAAATCCTTTTGGACAGTGCTCAATTCTTTGACTTTATTTTCAAAAGCTGTGGTAGCAAGATCAATAATTTGACCCTGCTCACAGACTTTAGCTTTCAAAACAGTTCGATCTTTTTCATCTTGTTTCATTTTAAGCTTTAAATCTTTAATTCTTTCTCGAAACATAGAGTTTTCTTCTTCTAATTTATTAATAGCTTGCATTCCTAAAGCATATTCTTCATTGAGTCTAGTTAAGCCCTCAGTTTTCTTAGACAGTCGATTCTCAATTACTGGGAAACTTTTGATAAGATTGAGAGCTGGATTAAGCATTTTGAAGATCGTCTCGCAACTTTGACATCTAGGGGGAGTGTAAGGATCCCTAGTGTTGCTGGTAAGACTGGAACTTCGAGAGATGCTTCTGATGATTCTGAAATTCCTAAGGGTAGAAAGATGCCAAAGCGCTCGACATCTTACTTCTAGTTGAAGAGCTTGAAGACATGTTTGAAGTTTGATATACATTTTTGAAGACTATTGAAGATTTCTATAATGCTGATGTCACGGGGGAGTTTGTTGGTACATATTCTAGTGACAACAGATTATAGAAATATAGTTTTAAGTTAATTGTGTATTAAACGATATGTTTTAGCGTTAAATAAGGTCGGAAGTCAAACCTGACCAAAGGGGTCGAAATAAGGTCGAGCTGGTCGAATTTTACCATATGGTCGAAGTCCACCATGAGGTCGAATTCCTCATGGTGGTCGAACCATCACCTTATGCCCTATATAAAGGAGATTAAATCTTTATGTTTAAGGTTAATCTTCCTAGTCCTTTGTTTCACATTTTCTAGCTTTTGTGTGTTATTCATAATAGGGATTATTATCAATAATACAAAGCTTATTATTCCATAGAACATATTGTCTTTCATATTGTTGTTTGCTAATTATAGAGAATTTCCGCACTCTATAATCGGTTAACTAATCTCATAGATCCGTTTGGCTAACATAGGGACTAACATCTCCTTATGGCCATGGGGCTTTTTCCGGCCCCATGCCTCGGAGGTTCCGCAAGAAACTCCCCCTCTTCAACATCTTGGTCACCCTCAGTTTCTTCCAAAATAACATAATCTCGTAGTTTGGCTTTCTTACGAGACTTGGGAACAGATTTCTTCTCAGTTTTCCTCTTTCGTCGGGTGTTTTTTCCGGAGGCTTCGCTGGTAGCAGTCTCCTCTCTCCCGTTATTCTTCTTGCGCACAAGGTGACTGGCATAATCTTCCTCAATTTCTGTCCGGCGTGCAGTATCTTTCAAAACTACAACATCCTTCTCATGGGAGATGCGGGGAACCTCTTGCGCAGCCTGTCCCTCCGGGAGGTCCGGAACGGCATCAATATCCTCTAAGTCACTCCCCATGTATGCCAAGAAGTCCATAACTGAAAAATAAAATAATAAAATATTAAAATTCATGCAACTAGGGAATGAAGATGTAAAACGAACAAGAAGAAACAAAAGAAGACTACGACAAACAAGAAAATAATATTTAAATTCTTGCAGGCCAAAAGAGAAGGGTCGGAGGCTCCATACCCTTCCCTTCTTTATTCACAAGACGGGGAACAGCCGGATGGTATGACCAGACCGAACTCAACTTGGCCAAATACAAAACAGCCTCCGGAAGAGTCCGGCTCAATATCGGAGGCTTACACAGCCTTTCCACCACATCTTGATCAAATTCAATCTTTGTTGCAGTATCTGCTAGGGTTCCGCGGGCGTTGCCTTTCATGTTTAATAAAGATGGATACGCGGAGGGCACAACGGTAGAATCCACGTAAAAGAATCTATTCTTCCACCCCTTTATGGAAGCAATCACGCCGTATATACATTCCGGCAACTTCGAACCAGGCCTTTTTTGAATAGTAAACCAATCTCCGTCAGCTCCCAAGCAATAAAATTTGCGAAAATTATCTACCGAAGGCTCCGCATTCAAAGCACGACAAGCGGCCTCAAACATGGTTATCCTAAGGGCTCCGAAAGGGGTCAATTGGGAGATGTGACATTTAAAATGTTTTAATACCTCCAGGAAAAAGGTGGTAAAGGGCAAACGAACATTAGCAACCTCAAACATGGCCATATATAAAACTATTTTGCCAGCCGGAACCATCCTCGCATTGTCGGAGGGGCGCGGAACGGTGTAATGATACCCTATAGGAAATCTATAGTCGGAAAAAAATTGCACTAATTCATCCTTTTTAACATTACAAAAACTAATACATAGATCTTTCCTATTACCCATAATAAAACTGTAAAGCGGAAGCTAAAAACACCCACCTGCGGAGGATCCCAACAAAAAAGAAGAAGAATGAGAAAATGCTCAAGAGGCTACGGAAGCTACGGATTCAAAAGAGAAGAGAGCGAGTTGGGAAGAGAGAGACGAAAAAATGAAATTAAATGGGAAATGAGAAGTATTTATAGGCATGTGAGGCGACAACTGTTCACATGACGGGACTTATCGAAGGCGACAACTGTTCACATGACGGGACTTATCGAAACGACGGAGCGTCAGAAAGCAAGAAAGCAACACGTGTACTTAGGGATGAGCAAAAATTCCCAAATCCCGATCCCGTCCCGGTACCGTCCCGATCCCGGTACCGAAAAGTGGTACCGAGTCCCAAGTGGGACCGGGACCGGTACCGGTACCCACTTTTATAAGTTTGCGGGATCGGTACCAAACGGGATCGGTACCGGGAAATACCGAGCAAATCCCGATGGTCCCATTTGGTCCCGACTTGCAAGGAAGGCATCATTTTATATATATGTTTGTTAGGAACTATGTATCCATATCTATGACTAAATATGTAATGTATTGTATACCTATGGTATATGTATATCAGTATACAAGAAGAAAGGTTCAAGTTTGCGATATGCAATTTTGAAGTTCGTAATCAAGGTGAAAAGAAACATTGATTGTATTAAATAGCTACTAACATGGCGTCATTTATTAAACAAAAAAAAAGAAAAAAACATAGCTCACATTCTAACACCATTTGCACACACTGGATAAATTTGATCTTTTGAAATTTTATCCTCCTTAATCCTCATTAAGATATAATTAGCATATGTATATCAATATGTGATGCCAGTGTTTAGATTTCAAACGAATTAGAAGATATAATATCATTTATGTCTAAAAACGAAGTAGCCAATAAATGCAAGTTTAGCTCGGGTTTAAATGAGGTAGCTATTGTTTTTAGTCGGGACTCATCGGGATTTGGTACCGTTATCCCGGTCCCGTCCCGTTCGGTACCGATACCGGTACCATTTCATATGGGACCGGGATCGGTACCTTATTTTGGTGAAATTCGGGATCGGTACCGGGACCGGTACGGACGGTACCAGTCCCACGCCCATCCCTATGTGTACTCCACTAGGCAGAAAGAATTTAATTCCAAATCCTACGAAGGCAACACGTGTATCCCACTAACCTTCCAACTGGAAATATTTATTGCAAGCATTCCGGACGCAACACGTGGCCCTCACTATCGATACCAAAAAAAAAAAAAAAAACAAAAAATGACATTTCCTTCTCTCGTTTTCTATTTATTTTTGGAGGGAGAAGTGTATAGTAACACACAAAAGGCTACGAATTGTAATGTCCGCCGTAAGTCAAAAATTTTATAATTTTTCAAAATATATTTTGCTTTACCCCACTATGAAAGAACATAATGCTAGGCTGGGGGGCTTGATGACGTACTATCCTTAATCCTACGAACTCTCCGTACGTTGATGGAGGACTAAAGCTCTCGTTAAGACGAGGTCCGGAATCTAAGTTATAATAATCTAAGCGTAGCCTCCGATACTTAGCTACGAAGGATACGGCTAGCCAGCAGACAAATAGTACAATTTAGAACGTGCACTAGTACGTACGACTTGTACTTGTACCTTCGGGACACAGCTGTCTAACGATAACGGCTACATGTCTAATGTTACCGTTAACCCTCCAGCTTCTGGATCCTTCCCTGAGGGCCTATAAATACCCCTCAAAGGATCCACCTAAAACCCTAATGAAAAACACACACAAACACCTAAATATCACACTTGGTGGCGTGAAGCTAATTAGTTCTTCACACCATTAGGGAACCGCCAACAAGTATAAAATCATCTATTTCCACCCTATTAATCATTCATTATCGTTTTCTTATACAAGATTAAACCCCCTTAATTTAAGAGTAACTTTACCCTTAAACATTATTATTTTTATGACCCTTCTAAATTTACTTCTTGAAGTTCTTGTAAATACACTCTGGAAGGAAGGGAAAGTTGACGAGGCAATCCTGGCTGTCCAAGAAATGGAAAAACGAGGAATAGTTGGTTCTGCAGCAGTTTATTATGACCTTGCTAGATGCCTCTGTAGCGCAGGAAGATGCAAGGAGGCTCTTGTGCAAGTAAATATCATTTTTTTTAATGCATTACACAAATGACATTATTGGTTCTTATTTATCCGAGTAAAGTTAAGAATGGTGTTTCATTGATATTTATATCTTTGCCTTTTGTTATCCATAGATTGAGAAGGTATGTAAGGTGGCAAATAAACCTCTGGTGGTGACTTATACTGGTTTGATTCAAGCTAGTTTGGACTCGGGGATAATCGAGAGTGGGATCTACATATTTAACCATATGTGCAAATTTTGCTCCCCAAATTTAGTTACGTATAATATAATGCTCAAAGGATACCTTAATCACCATAAGTTTGATGAAGCAAGACAGTTGTTCCATAAATTATTGGAGAACGGGAAACATGTTACAAATAAAGTTGATTACAGGCAAGTGGTGTTACCAGATATTCATACATTTAACTTGATGTTAGATGCTTGTTTGGTGAATGAAAGATGGGATGATTTCGAGTTTGTCTACACAAGAATGCTGCAACATGGATTCTACTTCAATGCCAAACGCCATTCCCATATGATTATCGAAGCCTGCAAGGCTGGAAAGGTATGCTTTTATGATCTGCATGTAGTATTTGTAGGTCACATAAGTCGTTCCGCGCTATAGTTGTGAAATGTTACCTTGCTCGATATGGTCACAATAAACTGTTTTAGGTCTCATATCTCTCTTTGCTAACATGCAGTGGGGGTCAGTATAACTTCTGAAGTCTGTTGGATTGCGTTTTCTGCCACAAAACCAAAATTATCCCTTAGGCTACAAAGAAAATTGTAATAAGTACTTATACTTCATCATAAAACATAAAAGTCACACTTAAAAGGTGTCTTTGTTCAGTTCTTATTAGAACCCATATCAATCTTTGGACTTAAAACTTAACAAATTTGACCTCAAAAGTCAAACTTTTATTCTTTATTTATAACTTTGTTGGAATCCATATCAATCTTGTATTTGAAAAGTAACATCTTTGACCTTAAAAGTCAAATCATTCTTTATACCATTTTTGGACCTAAAAAAAACACCTTTGACCTCAAAGTTCAAATTGAAATTGTATTTTCAGCTTTTATTACACCTCGCATTAATCTTTACTTTAAAAGTACCACCTTTGACCCGGTGACCTTGCTGCTAAGAAAATACCTTTGACCTTGAAAGTCAATCTGTTCTTTTCACAAGGAAAATAACTTTCAACTGTTGATTTATCCAATTTGTGTCTATTGTTGCAGGTGAATCTGTTAGACACTACATGGAAACATTTGATAGAAGGTGATCAAATACCACCACCACCACTTGTTCAAGAAATGTTTTGTATGAAACTGAAGCAAGATGATTATGCTGATGCTTTCTCCTGTTTAATCTGTCTTCCATCAACTGAATCACATAAGTATTCACGGAACTCGTGGTTGAATCGTTTTAAAGAAAATCCCGACCTTTTCCAGGAGGAAACACTCCTGCATCTTATAGACAGGACAAGCACTTTGTTGCATAGAAATGAAGAGCCAAATATTATTCTTTTGAATTTGCTGAAATCATGTAAAGAAATTCTAGGGATCCGATAACAGACAACGTATATACAGATTAAGGATGAGTTATGCTGTAAATTATATATGTGCTAGAATGTGAGAGAACCTGGTATTTTATTACACTAACGAAATTTATACTAAATAAATGCTTGCACACACATAGATACAGTTGAATTATTGTTCTCTGGGTCACCATACCCGGCTTTGCTCATAGTACAACGATATACATGACATGATAGTAAAGACTTCGGGCTTGAGCAAGAGACTTGATACTGCAGTTGAATGTTTGTTTACAGGTGCATCATGTAGGTTTTTATTAACCTATATACAAACCTTTAAAATTTGTACATCTATGATACCTTTGACTAGATTCTGGCGAAATTTCTTGCAACCTTCGCTTTTTCGGCAACAATCCTTTATTTTTTCCAGTAAACCTTTTTTCAAAAAAAATTTCCCACCATTATCACTTTTTTTAGTACAAACCTATGTAATAACTATTTTTACCCTTCTTTCATCTACATACCCCTCTCCACTTTTCGTTTTTTTTACCATGGTGAAACAAAAGAGTAAAAATGATTATAACATTGATTTTTCCAAAATTTTTTTTTTTGGAAAAGGGTGTGAGCACATTTCCTGCAATCTCAATAAAAGCATAGGTGTAACATGTATAATATCATGAAACTTCAGTTTTTCAAAATATTATCGAATACATTTCCTGCAACCCGGAAATCAACCAGCTTTGTACTACATCATAGCCGAAATCTAACAACTTGGACACATGACATCAACCTTAACTCTCTTTTATTAGATACAAAAGATTTAGTTTTTTATTAGAACAAAATCATCAATCATGTATATCACGTAAATATTATATATAGTTTACATACAGGATTCTTACTATATGTATCAAATATCTAAATTACATATTCATGCATACTTTTGTGTCCACGATGTGTCCATTTAAGCCTAAACTTTCTTACATAGAACTCGATAATCCAACTCCCAATTGTGTTGTTGATGTAGGACACAATGAATTAAACTGAGGATTAGTGAATGGCCCTTGAAATAAGTTATTGTGAATTACTCTATATGCTGCCTCTGTAAAATGTATTCCATCCCAACTAACATATGTATCAGGCTGATCACACACACTTGCAGACGCCAATCCACATTCCGCCGATAAGTCTCCACAACACGCTTTCAGAACCCCGTTTGTGAATCCTGTAAGATGTAAATTCCAATACAACACAAAAAATTAACTGACATGTGCACATGCAGCTATCAAAACTAGAGGTAGTGAGATGGGCAGATCGGTTAAGTGGTCAAGTCAAAGTGGTTGATTATCATTTGTCAGTTTGGGAAAAAGAAATTCAACCTGGCTCTTATCGATAAACTGGTCTGGGAGGTATTATACATTTGGACAAACTTCGAATGACTTTCAACTCGCTCAAATATTTTGACCCCTTTAGCCAGTTTTCTATTCTAGAGTTAAAACCTTTAGCTTAATCTAGTTTCATAACTCGTTCAGTACATTAATAAGTAAATGGGTCGAAATTGTCATCTATAACGAGTATCCTATTAAGATACCAGGAAGTGACTGTGGCATACTGATTCGAGTTTATAACATGTTTATGTACCATATTTATCTGGAAAACGGTAGATTTGCATAGCAGCATTGTAGTAGTCGGCATAAATGATGTTCACATTCGGATGAACCTCTCGAATCTGATTTAATTTCATTTGCAGAAGTTCATTGTGATATTCAGCAAACTCATTGAACCGGATGAGGCAACCGGTAGTGGGATCATACTCTTCCTTCTCAGAACCACATATTGTCAAATATAATGGAAGGCATCCCACTGGAAAGTTTCCTGGAACAACTAGCGTCTGAGCCCCAATCTCAATCAACTCCTGTAATTAGTACTACAAAACTTTAGGCATTAAGAAATTCTATGCTGTCAGATAAAAATATCTTTCTAATGCCTGATAAATTGCTAAAGGGCATGGCAGAGATTTTAGCTGTGATATACTACACTGTGAGTATCTTCTTACATCGACTGCTGAGATGATTGTATCGATAACAAGGGGAACTAATGGTTTGATCTCATCCATTGGTGACCCTGCTAATATTGGAAAATTGTAATCGTTCCCTCCAATCTCTCCCACTAGGATCAAAGAACGTCCAATAAACTTTCTACAATCTGTCCACAATATAATCAAACAATATTAATGATAAAAGTCTAAACGTGTCTCACAGCAAATGGGATGCTTGTAGAAGCAAGTACACACACTTGGGTTACCTGAAATGTTGCCACAGATATAAGGCAATGATTTTTTAAACCAGTCCAGTTGAACTCCTAAGGATGAGTTTGTCACACCAGTTACCATTCCTCTTGCTTCAAGAACCGATGAATTCAATGCAGTTGCACCCACCACTGCATAATTTACTCCTTGTCCAAATTCCACAAAGTCACTTGCAATTTCTTTCTCGCGCACAAATGGTGGTACCAATGGCAATCCCAGTCCCTCAGCTAAACAAACCAATAAGAAGTCAAGATCACTTGCGAAAAGTCGTGCTCTATAGTTTCAACTAGATGCAACCACATGATCTAGAATTTAATTCGACTAGTGAGTTTTACCAGGATCTAACTAAAGTAACAATATCAACTATCAAGTACTATTGATTGTAGTAGGACAAGAATAAATTTCTTATGTTTCTCTAAAACATAAGAGAACCTTACTGCAAGCTTACAATGGAGTATACAAATTCTGATGATTTAAGACTAGTGTTCCGTGTCACATTATTAGAATATAACATTGATGCCGCCTTGACCCTCGCTCTATGTTTCCAGGACATCATTGACTTAATGGGCATACACTCCGTACATCATAACACATTTCCATGTCAGATAACAATATCTTCTATTACACTAAAGTACTAACAATGACAATTGTGAAAACTATCTAGATGAAAATTGTGAAAACTATCTAGGATGGTGAAAATCAGAGAATTAAAGACTTACCCAGAAAATCGATGATGAGACGGCCATCAGAGCAACGGCCAGTGGACTGATCCAAGAAGTTTTCGCCATAAGGCGGCTTAAAAAATGGAAAATCTAAGTTGTTTATGGAAGAAAGTTGTTTAAGGTTACCAGTGTCAGCAAGAGAGTCACCAAAGCTGATGATGGATTTATAACATCCATTTTCAGCAGTAGCAAGTAGTACTGCTAGTAAGCTACCAATACATGATAGCTGCAGGATGAAACCTGCAAAAGACATTGGAAATGAGTTAGTTTTGTGGTTAAAGTTGACCTTTCATTTGTTTAAGTATCTGACATCTATGAATGATCTGATTGCTCAGTCCTACCACCATCCCACTACCTTCCAAAGAAGATAGGATGATAGTTTTCATGTTATCATATATGTATATATAAGCCCCATATTCACTTTTCCCATATATATTTCCCATATTATTTTTAAGCCATATCTTAATCCACTAAATTTTATTATTATTATTTTTTTTATATAAATCCTGATTTTATATATAGATATTTGATTTGATAATGATTACATGATATATATATAGGGAAAAGATAAAATGAGTCAAGCTTATTTTGAGTCCATTGATTTTCTTCCATCTCCTCAAATTCCAACCACCTCCTACCACCCACCATCATCTCCGACCACCACCATGATTTTCCGGCGACCACCGCCACCACAACTTACACATGTGTAAGTTTTACAACTTACCCATGTGTAAGTTAACTTACACATGTGTAAGTTACATGGACCCTTTTTGGACTCAAATTAAGCTGGACTCAATTTATCCCACCCCTATATATATATATATATATATAATATATATATATAATATATATATATATAATATATATATATATATATATATATACAGTGAATATGGAGTTGTCTCACATCTATGTTTAGACGTGGAACCTTTTAATGGGGGGACACCTTGAAAAATGCTCAAAAACTTCATTAAGTCCATAAAATTAAAATAGCTGAAATTTGACAACTCTTAGATACAAGTACAAAAGATTTAGTTTATTTTTTAGAATAAAACCATATGTGTGTGTTTGTGTGTATTTATATACTCCAATATAGTTTACATACAGAATTCAAACTATATGTATAATATCTCAATTACATATTTATGCGTAGTCTCTCCCATGCTGAAGTTCTTTAGCGTTGTTATATTTTCGTGTCTCCGATGTGTTTGTTTAAAAGTGGACTTCTTACAAAGAACTCGATAATCCAACTCCGAGTTGTGTTGTTGATGCAGGACACAATGAATTAAACTGAGGATTAGTGAATGGCCCTTGAAATAAGTTATTGTGAATTACTCTATATGCTGCCTCTGTAAAGTGTATTCCATCCCAACTAACATATGTATCAGGCTGATCACACACGCTTGCAGACGCCAATCCACATTCTGCTGATGAGTTGTAGTTAAATGTCCCTCCACCTCCACAACATGCTTTCAGAACCCCGTTTGTGAATCCTGTAAGATGTAAATTCCAACAAAAAAACAACACAAAAATTTAACTGATATGTGCAATGAAGCTATGAATACTGGAGGTAGTGAAATGGGCAGGTCGGTTGACTGGTCAAGTCAAAATGGTTGGTTTCAGTTTGGGCAAAACAGATCCAACCTGAAAACAATTTCAACACATTTATTTATAAAATGTACTGATGTGGGAGGTATTATATATTTGGATACACTTTGAATGACTTCCAATCAAATCGCTTGATCCTTTCGACCCCTTTAGCCAGTTTCCTTTTTAGAGTTAAAACCTTTAGCTTAACATAGTTCATAACTCAATCAGTACATTTTATAAGTGAATGGGTCGAAATTGTCATCTATAAGGGCTATCTAATTAAGATGCCAGGAAGTGACTGTAGCATAGTGATTCGAGTTTATAATATGTTTATGTACCATATTTATCTGGAAAACGGCAGATTTGCAAAGCAGCATTGTAGTAGTCGGCATAGATGATGTCAACATTTGGATGAACCTCTCGAATCTGATTTAGTTTTATTTGTAGGAGTTCATTGTGATATTCAGCAAACTCATTTAACCGAATGAGGCAACCAGTAGTGGGATCATACTCTTCCTTCTCAGAACCACATACTGTCAAACATGACGGAAGGCATCCAACTGGAAAGTTTCCTGGAACAACTAGTGTCTGAGCCCCCATCTCAATCAACTCCTGTAATTAGTACTACAAAACTTTAGCCGATGAAAAGGTATATATTTGCAATGCTTGATACAATGTTAAAGGGTGTGGCAGAGGTTTTAGCTGTGATATATTACACTGTGAGTATGTTCTTACATTGACTGCTGAGACAATTCTATCGATAACAAGAGGAACTAATGGTTTGATCTCATCCATTGGTGACCCTGCTAATATCGGAAAATTGTAATCGTTTCCTCCAATCTCTCCCATTAGGATCAAAGAACGTCCAATAAACTTTCTACAATCTGTCCACAATATAACCAATCAACATTAATGATAACTCACTTTATTGTTTGAACGTGTCTAACTGCAAACGGGATACTTGTAAAAGCAAGTACACCCACTTATGAATTCAATATTAGTTACCTGAAATATTGCCACAGATATTAGTTACTCCTTGTCCGAATTCCAGGTCGTCGTTGTCATTTTCTTTATTGTGCACATATGGCGGTACCAATGGCAATCCAAGTCCCTCAGCTAAACAAACCAAGAAAAAGTTAAAATCAATTGTGAAATGTCATGCTTTATACGGAGTAGTTTCAACGAGATGCAACCACTTGATCTAGAATTTAATTCGACAACAAAGTTTTGCCAGGCATAACTGGCTCTATTATAAATAGGGGCTAAGCGATCACTTTAGGCCCCTAAATATCTAATGCCTCAATTTTTTGTATAGTAGTCTTAGTGTTTGAACTTTGGGCTAAGTATCATTATATAATTTTCATTGCAATAACACCTTATTGGTTTTTACATCAACCTCTATTTGTTTACTTTAATTAGTATGTTAATGAACTAGCCCCAAAATTTGATCTCGCTTAAGACCACCAAAATTATAACACATTTCCATGTCAGATAACAATATTCTCAATTACACTAAATTACAAACAATTAATAATTGTGAAAACTACCCAGGAAATCGATGATGAGACGGCCATCGGAGCAACGGCCAGTGGACTGATCCAAGAAGTTTTCGCCATAAGGCGGCTTAAAAAATGGAAAATCTAAGTTGTTTATGGAAGAAAGTTGTTTAAGGTTACCAGTGTCTGCAAGAGAGTCACCAAAGCTGATGATGGATTTATAACATTTATTTTCAGCAGTAGCATATACTACTACTACTAGTAACAGGTGCAGAATCAAACCTGCAAAAGACATTGGAAATGAGTTAGTTTTGTGGTTAAAGTTGACCTTTCATTTGTTGAAGTATTTGACATCTATGAATGTTCTGATTACTCAGTCCTACCACCAACCCACTACCTTCCAAATTAGTTGGGATAATTGTTTTCATAAGGGAATATGAGGCTGGGTCATCTAAGTTGGGCTCGCATGACATTTTTTAAACCATAAAAAACATGGGGCTCAAATATTTATTCAAAATATTAAAAAATTAGTATGCGAGTGGTTTTTCACCTAAGTTAGGGGCACATAAGCCCCATATTCACTTTTCCCATATATATTTCCCATATTATTTTTAAGCCATATCTTAATCCACTAAATTTTATTATTATTATTTTTTTTATATAAATCCTGATTTTATATATAGATATTTGATTTGATAATGATTGTACATTTTTTTTTTAACGGCCAACACAAACTCTTTCATTTCACAATCCACCAAAATACTGGTATAAATGACACCATTTGAAATACACCAAGAAAACATTACATACTAATCAACTACCCCATACAATCAAGATTAAAAGATTTCCACGTATCCCACGTTAACATTTGAACATTATACTATATTATAAAGTAAATATTTTTGTTTAAAATTTTAGGTTTCAACATTTCATCAAAACCAAATTACATCAATAACCTATACTAATTGCCGCTGCCACCACCGCTGCGCGCCATCACCACCCGTCACCGCCATCATCGTCGCCGCCATTACATCGTCACCACCGCCGCCACCTCCACCACCGCCACCGCCGCACGCCCCCTCGCCATTACACCGCCGCATCGCACGGGTCCGTTCTAGTATATATATATATATATATATATATATATATATATAAAGTATCTAAGCTTACATAGTTAGATGCGAAACCTTTTAAAGTGACAACACCTTTAAGAACATTCAAAAACGTCATTAAGTCCATAAAATTAACATTTGACAAGTCTTAGATACGAGTACAACAGATTTAGTTTATTTTTTAGAATAAAAATCATGTGTGTGTGTGTATTTATATACTCCAATATAGTTTACATACATAATTCATACTATCTGTATTAGGGGCAAGGGTGTAATGCCAATACTTTGGCAAATTGGCTAGTTTGGCAAGTTTTCGACGAATCACAAGTCGCCACGTGGCGTTGCCAAAAACTAGCCAAAACACATGGTGTAGCAAACAAAACTAGCCAAAACTTGCCAATTTACCAATGCCGGAAAACATGCCAAAGGTAACCGGAAAAATAATCAAAGTTGCCGGAAAACATAAAAAATGACCGTTTTTTTATAAAATAGAAAATTGGGCTCAGAATTTGGGGGTCGGGAATTTCAGAAGTCGGAGACGCCATGGCTGCTAACCCGAAGGTTTACCCCGCCAAGATACGCCTCGGATCATCCGAGTCCCATTTTTACGAACATTTGTATCATCATCGCCCATTTAACGTAACACCGGCAACCTAACTGTTCAACGATATCATCATCGGCTAAAACTACTTTTTCCGGCTACCTATTGCTTTAATGGAACAAAATCCGGCAACGCTACCAAGGAAAAATCGGCAACGCTACCGCTAAGTAACACTACCAAGCTAATCACAAAAACGCAATTAACGGCAATGTAAATAAGATAAATATACATATAATCATACGCATATGTAGCAGCAGCAGACCGGAAAACCCAAAAAGGGCTCGCCGGAAAAATACAGCCGCCGTAAGCAGCAGCATGCAGCAGCAAAAGTTAACCGGGAAACCCAAGAAAGGGATCGCCGGAAAACCCAAGCAACATGCAGCATCACCAGCAGTTCACCGGAAACCCAAAAGGGCTCGCCGGAAAACTCAACCAATAAAGCAACAGGAAACCCTAATCGAAGCAACAAGTAGTCAAATAGCCAACTACACCCTTGCACAAGCCAAACAAAGTTTTGGCCGTTAAAAAAGTGAACGAATCCGGCCGGCAACCACCGGAAACCCCAAAAAGGGGTTTCCGATCTCACCGGAAAGGGTGATATATAACGTTAAGGAGCATCGGCAAGTTTTATCGGCACGTATTCCGGCAATAGAAGCCAAAAAAACATAGATCTAGCCTCAAAATCGAAAACCCCCAAATAAATTTTTTAGGTTTCCGGCGATACAAAGATGATTGGCACAAGAACAAAAAAAAACGGTCACAAGTACACGCTCCCAACGTTCACTAGCATCGGCCAAAACATGCCGATATATATAGCCAAAACTAGCCGATTAAACTTGCCAAAAGAAGCCGATGCATGTGCTATAGGGTTGCCAATCTGCCGAAGCAAGCCGATGCTTTTTGCCGATATAAATAGCCGACTACACCTTTGCCCCTAATATCTAAATTACATATTTATGCGTAGTCTCTCCCATGCTGCAGTTCTTTAACATTGTTATATTTTCGTGTCTCCGATGTGTTTGTTTAAAATTTGACTTCTTACAAAGAACTCGATAATCCAACTCCCAATCGTGTTGTTGATGCAGGACACAATGAATTAAACTGAGGATTAGTGAATGGCCCTTGAAATAAGTTATTGTGAATTACTCTATATGCTGCCTCTGTAAAATGCAATCCATCCCAACTAACATATGTATCAGGCTGATCACACACGCTTGCAGACGCCATTCCACATTCCGCTGATGAGTTGCTAAATGTCCCTCCACCTCCGCTGATGAGTTGTTAAATGAGTGTTTAAACCAGTCCAGTTGAACTACTAAGGATGAGTTTGTCACAAGATTTACAATTCCTATTGCTTCAAGAGCCGATGAATTCAATGCAGTTGCACCCGCCTGATACAGAGAAGAAATTGAGAGAGAAAGAGAATGTGATTTACACACACACACACAATTTGTATATTCATATCTATAATATCGCTATACAGAGTATTTATATGCAACGGCTAAAATAACCGTCTCCGATAACCCAAGTTCTAACTTGTCAACTTTAGTCCCTCGACTTCTATTCTTAACACTACCTTCTTAATACTTGAGAAACTAACACAATTGGTCCCTAATGGACTTATTCGTAACAATACTCCCCCCTTAAAGATTGTTTGTCCCCAAACAATCACTAAAAACGTACAGACACACAAAAATAACAAAGACACAACACTGAACAAGCACCACCATAGTACTCATTTACACATCAAAGTCTGGAAATCTGAGCTGAAAATCATCTACATCTTCCCGAGAGGCTTCTTCCAAAGGCAAGCCTTTCTTGACCAATTTCCTGTCCAAAATTGCTCTAGGTTGCAACAAGAATCTGGGGCCCTATGGAAGAGGAGTTATAATAGGAATATGTCCAGATGCCTTTTTGAGCAAAAGGGTGAAGTTTCACAAAAACCCAGTCCCCCACTTGAAAAACTCTATCAGTTCTATGATTATCTGCCTGCTGTTTCATTCTGTTTCTGGCTACAGCCAGATGGCTCTTCAGTTTAGTGATCATAGCCTCCCTGTCTCTATGTAAGTCCTCCACAGTTACCAAGTCAGAACTGTTAGGAATATAAGGTAGATGCAATGGTGGTTTGACCCCAAATAGAGCTTCATAAGGGCTCATCAAAATACTAGAGTGCCAAGTAGTGTTATACCACCATTGTGCTAATGGTACCCATTTCACCCAAGTCAGTGGCTGATCCATACACATGCTGCGTAAATAAGATTCTAAGCATCTATTGAGGACTTCAGTTTGACCATCACTTTGAGGATGATAAGCAGAAGAATAAGCCAATTGAACTCCCTGCAACTTCATAAATTCTTTCCAGAAAGAACTGAGGAAAATGGGATCCCTGTCAGAAACTATGGTTTCAGGGCAGCCATGGATCTTGAAAACTTCATCCATAAAGATTTTTGCCACAGAGGCTGCTGTATATGGGTGTGACAGTATCAAAAAATGCCCATATTTAGATAATCTGTCCAC
>CM067169.1:110154029-110204921 GCA_034093135.1 Erigeron breviscapus | reverse complement strand
GTGAAAACTCTGTTAAATGTTGTGTTATTTCTTTTTAACACCAATTGTTATCCCAAATTTCCATACCCTTTTAAATACCCTGTTTAGCCTCAGAGTTCATTACAACCCTTTAAAGACCTCTTCTGATAGACGTCCTGGTGCTTGCGCCATGACGGTGAAGGAACGATTCTAGTACAAGCCTATGGTAAAAGATTATGCATCACGACTAGGCCTTGAGTGATTATTCAAATATTCAACCCCAATAGTAAGTTAGTTGGAGTAGGATATATGAGATATCATTGATTCGATTTGTGCTTAGTCGTGTTATTGAGGCTTGTGTATCAGTCAAGTATTGTCAAACATTCCAGTTTTCATTTAAGATTAAAACTGCTTAACCATCTTTTCTAATTTTCATGTATGGTTTAGCTTCTTTTTGATTACTGACATGTTATTCCCATGTATGTGCCAAGGTAATTAAAGTTTTGAAGTTTGGAATTGCTTGAGGACAAGCAAAGCTTAAGTGTGGGGGGATTTGATGTGACTAACTATATACATATTTCCCGCATAGCTTTATGGTCGTTTTGTGCTTATTTATAGTCATCTTGCGTGTATTTGTGGTCCTTTATGGTATGTGCTAGTGCTTTCAGGTTTAACGCAGGTACATTGCATGAAAATTACATGAAACAGTGATTTGAAGGTTTACTTAAGCTTACGGATGTTTGCAAGAAGATTGGGAGGAAGAAATAAGCTTAAAAGAAGTCTGGAAGTCAATACCGTGGTGTGTATCGGCGATATCGCTGGAAGTTTCAGCTTTGACTTTTCAAGACTTATAAATACAAGGGCAAAAGAACCCTAACCGACCTACCATTCATTCCAGCCGATTTTCACCTACTTTGAAGGGGTTTTTCATCTGGTTAACACCTTTGAAGATCAAGAATTCGATTGGAGATTTATTTCATTATCAATTACAATTCTTAATCATTCTTGGATTGATTTCAACATTCGGTACATTATGTTTTCATATCTTATTGATTGTTCTTATCTTTTCATAATGAGAGGCTAAATCTCTCTACACCTACTTGGGTAGTGAACATGTCATAAGATTGTTTGATGTTTTTTGCATTTGTTGAACAAGATTTCTATGTTTAATCGAAGATCCACATTTATTTGAGTTTATAAAGTGTTTTTATCTTTTATATAGATTAATTGATAATTGTTATTAGAAGTTCGAGAGAAATCTATGTCATTGTCAATTGGTTTATGAAACGGTTAATCGGTCTTTAATTAATCTAAAGTCGTTGGAGTTCGAGAGAAACTAGCGATAGAGATTTAAACAATTAAATTCATTTTGAGTGTGTAAACGTCTATGATAGAGAGATCTGATTAGGCGAATAAGCAGTTCGAGAGAAAGCTTTTTAAGATTAAATCATAAAATCAACTTAAGTTCTTAATGCTTAATTGTTTAGAGTAGAAATTATTCACGAGAGTGATAACTATACTTTTTGCAATTAAAGATTTGAGTATAACGAGAGTTCATCTTGATTACCTTTTAAGTCGTTCAACAATGCAAGTGATATTTAGACTTTCTGATTGATATGTAAGCTAATCCAAGTAGGTGCGCCTTTTACATTATTGTTTACAACAAAATTCTCTTTTCGATTAATCCCAAGGGATTACTAACAATTTTCTAACTAATTGCAAAGTGACAATTCTGTCACAAACCCCCCCTTTTACTTGAACTACTTAATTTGAGCAACTGTTTTACTTTAGTCCTTGTGATCGACCTCGGATTTACCAAGTTTACTATACTGCATACGATCAGGTTCACTTGTGAGTGTGTTGTTCAGTTTGATCGATCAAAAATTGATTTGTATTGTATTCATGATGTTTAGTTATAATAATATTGAAAATATGAAATTTTCTAGGAATGAATTTGTATATGAATGTAGCTCAAATCGCATAGAGGGGAATCCATACTCTACATTTTACCTAAAACGGGCCATTTGTTCTGGAAGTTTGTCATCTAACGATGTTGTATATTTGAATGTGTTACAATGTTTTCTAGGTGTCGCAGGGGAATCTAAGACCATATGTAGATAAAAAAAATGGGACGTTTTATATAAAATGGAGAGTTTAAGATAATGTTAGACATTTTATACAAAACGCTGCCTTACCAGCACATGCTCATGGACATGGTGACTATAAAAAGACAAGTATGATGGTTTACTTTGCCATGGAAAAATCTTTCTTTCACAAAAAATGGCTGGGAAAATCCCTACACATAATCATACCGCAATAGTTACAATTATACAGTCACCTCGATTAGGTGCAAAGTTTTATAAAATCAGATAGAGTGACTCAACATCAAGAGGAGATTACAATTGGGGAAAATCGGACCCCAAGTTGTGGATTTCAATTTCCTCCGTCCACTTTTTAGTATAAGTTGGTTGATTCGTATTATCCACTGCATTCTCATGGTTTGATCCATTCACCATAAAGACTTGCAGATATTGTCGAGTCTATAACTGGTGCAGTTTATGTCGATACCAACTTATCTAAGGAGGACGATACATGGGAGGTAAATCATAAATCTGCAGTTTATGTCGATACCAACTTATCTAAGGAGGACGATACATGGGAGGTAAATCATAAATCTAGTATCGGTTTTGATAAAAAAAAATTACAATTTGTATAGTATTTTTGATGTTTTATTGAAAAAGTTTGGCACTCAAATCCCATATGCATCAATCAATACACTGCATATTACCTAAAATGGGGCGTTTTGTTGGCGGATTTTTCTAGGTGGCACAACATATGACAAATTGTATATAAATACAGTAGCACACTGATGTAGTTTTTAATGGCACTCCTTCAACCCTCTAATAACAAACTGTTAAGCATTTCTATAAGCCATAATTCATTATTTGAAAAATTAAGCAGTTAACAAAGAAAGCCAAGAATATTGTTGAAGCTATTTTATCTATTTGGTGGTGGGTAATATGGAAGTATCGGAACAGTGTTGTTTTCAAAGGAGTCACTATGCCCAGCCTAGAGATTTTTCGTGAAATTGTTTCTTTTTCTTATTTTTGGATCAAATGTCGTAGTAGAAAAGATAGTATAGTCTGGAACTTATGGCAAATCTGCCCCAATTATTTCATGTAATTTTAGTGACTTTTCGGTAATTCGCCGAAAGGCCGTTAGATTATAAAATTGATGTTCAAAAAAATAATAAAATAATTTTTTCTCTACAGATAGCATGACACAACATCAATTCAAGGCGCAAATCAATCTACTTCAACCAATTGTTGTACAAGTCAAAAGCAACTGGTTGAATGTACCTGATGGAATGGTGGAGAGCAAACATACGGTTCTTCTATTTATGGGCAAAGAGTAAAGATAGGTTAGAGGAATGAAGGAACGCGTATAAGAGGGTTGAACGGACGTTTTATGTAAAACGTCGAGTCTTTGTGAGGATAAACTTGAAAGTGGACGACAACATACAGAAATTCAGAGAGCATCACGACAATATGTATGTAAATTGTAGCCAACAACATAAATATTTGACAACCACATACTACGTTTTAGTTAAAACGGATCTAAGCATTCGCCCTATAAATGGAATGTATATTTTGTTCTTCAACAATCAAATTTAATTGTATTAGTTTATTGTAATCTATATTATTTGTACCACCAATTGAATCTCTTTGTATATGGTTAATCTACTACATTTTTTTTGAAATTTGAATTAATTTTGCACTACCCCACATATACAGCACTTGTACTGGGTGCTCTTATCTAGACGGTTCAGAGAATCTTTAGACATTAGTGTGCCTATAAACTCACCGTTTATAAAACGGTTTGTATTGTTGAGGAATAATCTGACAGTGGCCTACAAGATGCAGATGTTGAGAGAGCACCACGACAAATAAGTATGTAAATATTTGAAAAGCATGTTCTCCGTTTTACATAAAACGGATATATGCATTATTCCTATAAATAGATAGTTTATTCAGTTGTGGACCAATCACACAAATGTACATTACCACACCCACTGTCTATGAAGGTGTTCGTATCCCCACAAAGTGAATTTTTTCCATTATATCTCACAAAGTCGTGGTGCCATTTTGAAGCTATAGATGGTACTAATAAAAGAACTTCCATAATACATTCAGACAGCGTGACTCAACATCATTCCCGTTAAAAGTGCATTTGCCAGCCAAATGCATCCGGTGGAGGTAGAAGGCGACGAAGAGGCGGCTACAAATGCGCAACTTCCACCTTTTGACGGGAATACCCGGCCATACTTTCATGGAAAGGCACATCACCGTGCCATATCCACTTGTACGGCCTGGCAAGACTCCCTTTGGAGGATGAAGGGAGGACCGGGAGGCTATCCTTTAATTAATTAAAAAATTATTTGTGTAATTTGATTTACAAAATTCTATTTTTGTACCAACTTTAGTTTCTGATTGTATTCATGTGTTTATTCAATATAGTATTCAACTTTAGACGTTATATACAAAACGGTACCACTGATAACCACTAAACGGGGCGTTCAGATAGTTTATTGAATAAAATGTGTCAGTTCAAAGCTTGATAATATATGAAAATTTGTCGTATATGTTCAATGTTTAACATAAAACGTAGCATGTGTGGTCCTTTAAATAAACTGTCCAAAAGGTCACAGCCTCTACAGTGAAAGTCACGGGGCAAAGTAGAGGTCACATGCGTTCTATAAAGTGAGAATATACATCAAATAAGTGTTGCCATTTTATCAAAGTCTTACACAAAACGGTGATTCGTTTTTTCCATTTTATTAAAAAAAACAATTTTAATGTAAAAAAGTATATAAGAGTTAGACCAACTTTATAAAAATGCTACGCCATTATCCCACACTATACGAAACGTCCCATTTTATATAATTCGGAGCATGTGCAATTCATAACAAATATTATAGAACACTGTGGTGGGTGCTGTTATCTAGGTGGTGCAGAGAATCTTGTGACTTTTAGTTGGACAATGAAACCTACGTCTTGTATAAAACGGAAAGTATATGTGACGAAGAAGTTGAAAGTGGCCGACAATATACAGCTTTTGAGAGAGAATCACGACAATACCTATGTAAATTATTGACGAATATTTGACAACCACATACTACGTTTTACATAAAACGGATTGTGCATTCTCCCTATAAGTAGATTTTTTATTCTGTAGTCGAACATTCACACAAAGTCACAAACTTACATTACCACACACACTATCTATGAAAGCGGCTGTATCCCCACAAAGTGAAATTTTTCCATTCTATTTCACAAAGTCGTGTTACCATTTTTATGGTATACATGGTAGTACTAAAAGAACTTCATTCCAAAACACATTCAGACAGCGTGACTCAACATCATTCCCGTTTACAAAAGAGCATAGTGTAGCTCTTATGTTTCAAGGCAATTGTGTTTCGAAATGCGCAACAGTTGGTTTAAATTCAAACACCGTCTTGAAACACCGTATTGATCATTCCCAAACATTTTAGTGAACCTCTTGTGTTTCACGGATACATTGCGGTTCGAAGTGCGTAACTATAACCTTCTAGCGGGAGCAAAGAAGGATGCCTAGTTGGTTTTTTGGGGTCTAATCGTACTACGACAATTGCGGGGAAGACAAGGGTACTTGGGAAGTCAAATGCCCGCAACACAACAAGTGGTAGCTCAACGAAAGCGCTTACCGTGGCTTAGGAAGTATGTCAATAAAAGACGATGAGTAATGTAATGTGTTCATTTTAATTATGTAATGTGTGTGTTTAATTATGTAATGTGTTTGTTTTAATTAAGTAATGTATTTGTTTTAATTATGTAATGTTGTTTTAATTATGTAATGTGTTTTAATTATGTAATGTTTTTTTATAATAAAATGTTTCTATTTTTAATAACTTGGTTTTTGTTAAAAGCTGAATGTTTGTCAATGCATTTGTCGTTAACTAGCAACGTATTATTTAAAATGGAGCGTTTTATGTACACAAGTTAGTGGGTGACTGTCTGACATCCACACAGTTGCATGCATGGATATAATGTGTTGGATAAGATCTGCATGATTCTCATCAGTTTTGTCGTTTAAAAGCTCCGTTTTATGTAAAACGCTGCATTTTGGTGTCCTCCAAGAAAATGGGTGAAACACTAATTGGATAGATTATCTGTCAGATATTATCCACAAGTGTTTTCCCTATATTTGTCGTTTACCATTAACGTTTAACATAAAACGTGGCTTATTCGAGTCCTCCGAATAAAGTGACCAGGATAGTGGATGTCATGACTAAATGGGGTTTATTATGTTGCGTTTTAGGTAATACGGGGCGTTGTATTCGCACTAAACTGCATCTCATGTAAAACGGGGTTTATATCATGACTATAAATACTTACCTTCTAATCAGAAAATTTCCATTGCCAAAAGTTGTATCCACCCAAAATGGCAAAAAAAAACATTATCTTCATATCCCCCATCCATATTATGAACCATTCGACAAGTAGCGTTGTATTCGGACAGCGTGACTCAACATCATTTGTATACCCTAATATTTTGCCCGAAATCGAAGACAATGAATGCACAAGCTCCAATATATCGGTAACAAAGCCGATAACGAAGATGGCAGTAGCTTACTACTAATAAACATACGTAAGTAATACTGTTGTCTTTGTATCAAAGAAGGCGTGCATACACCGAGATGGAACATACCTCTTCTTGATGTCGGGCTGAATCACATGTCTTTTTTCCATTATATTTATAATGGTTTTTATGTTTACACACTTTGTTATCAACCACCGTTACAAGGCGGTACATGATATATTTAAATGTGTCAATCAAATATATAGTTGTATGTTTTTGTGTGTGAACTATTTATAATGGTGTATTTTCGTATGAAAGGTCTTTTTGGATGTAGATGTAACCAATTCTTTATAATCATTTTGATATATTTCCCGTATTAGTTAATAGTCATAGTACACATTATTTTTCATATATCATATATGTACGAAAATTGTAACGTAAAAAAATATATATATCAAATTTTGTAACGTAAATGACAGTATTCTATCAATAAAACAGAAACATTAGAGCAAATATATGTAAGAAAATTTTTGTCTATCCTATAAAACGGACCGTTTGGTGCATAACTTAGTATGTGGCACATGGACAATCACATGCATCGATATACTGTATCATACAAGACCTGCATGTGTATACGATAATTTGTGAGGACGTTTTATATAAAACGGTGTGTATTTGTGAGGAAGAAGCTGAAAGTGGCCGACAAGATACAGATGTTGAGAGAGCACCACGACAATAAGTATGTAAATATTTGAAAATCACATGCTCCGTTTTATATAAAACGGATGTATGCATTCTCCCTATAAATAGATTGTTTATTCTGTTGTCGACCAATCACACAAATGTACATTACCACACCCACTGTCTATGAAGGTGTTTGTATCCCCACAAAGTGCATTTTTTCCATTAAATCTCACAAAGTCGTGGTGCCATTTTGAAGCTATAGATGGTAGTAATAAAAGAACTTCCATAATACATTCAGACAGCGTGACTCAACATCATTCCCGTTAAAAGTGCATTTGCCAGCCGGATGCATACATCCGGTCAAGGCAGTAGGCGGCGAAGAGGCGGCTACAAACGCGCAACTTCCACCTTTTGAAGAGAATACCCGGCCATACTTTCATGGAAAGGCACATCACTGTGCCATATCCACTTGTTGGGTCGGGAAAGACTCCCTTTGGAGGTTCAAAGGAGGACCGGGAGGCTATCATTTAATTAATGAAAAGTTTATTTGTTTAATTGGATTTACAAAATTGTTGTTTTGTACCAACTTTAGTTTCTGATTGTATTCATGTGTTTCTTCAATATAGTATTCAACTTTACACGTTTTATACAAAACGGTACCACTGATAACCACTAAACGGGACGTTCAGATAGTTTCTTGGATAAAATGTGTCAGTTCAAAGGTTGATGATATCTGATATCTGAAAATTTGTCGTATATGTTCAATGTTTTACATAAAACGTAGCATGTGTGGTCCTTTAAAGAAACTGTCCAAAAGGTCACAGCCTCTACAGTGAAAGTCAAAGCCAGAGTCGAGGTCACATGCGTTCTATATAGTGAGAATATACATATAATTAATATTGCCATTTATCCAAGTCTTACACCAATCGGTGATTGGTTTATTCCATATTTTTAAAAAATAAAACTATTTGAATGTATAAAAGTATTCAAGAATTAGACCAACTTTATAAAAATGCTACTCCATTATTCCACACTATACAAAAACTTCCCATTTTATACAATACGGAGCATGTGCAATTAATAACAAATATTATAGCACAGTGTAGTGGGTGCTCTTATCTAGATGGTGCAGAGAATCTTTTAAGATTAGTCAGACTAAACGCTACGTTTTGTATAAAACGCCACGTATATGTGACAAAAAACGGATGTATGCATTCTCCCTATAAATAGATTGTTTATCCTGTTGTCGAACATTCACAAAAATGCACATTAACACACCCACAATCTATGAAGGTGGTTGTATCCCCACAAAGTGAATTTTTCCATTCTATCTCACAAAGTCGTGGTGTCATTTTGAAGGTGTGAGTCCCTCGATAGCTACTGATCGCTCTCGAGATCGTCTATTGTTATGTCGTGAGTGCGGAATCCTCACGAGATAACTAGTTTGATTAGTTATCGTATATATTGCTAATTATATCAATATAATCGGCCTTATGTGATCTATCTTCGTTTTCTATAAGCTAGAAACGAACTTAGTCGCCTTTGGTGTGTGAGAAATGAACCGATTCCTCAATTTAGGGTTTCCATTCATTTATATATGTTTCTGATCGATATTGGGCCTGCTGGGCTTTGTTCTTACGAACTTAGCAGCCCAGCCCATATAACGAAGATTATCTTCGTTAGTTCCTAACGAAGGTTATCTTCGTTAGTACTAAATACCATCAACATCTATGCTTAGTTATTTTCCAAGTACTTCATGTACAAGAAACCTAACATATATTATGTTTGTACTTGTATAACATACATAACAAACATCATATATAAACACATATATATAACACCAAAACATGTAATCGATCATTACTAAAACACTAAGTCCATAATCTATCAATTACACATATATAAATAAGACTAATCAAATCTAAGTTGCTGTTGTCACATCAACATGCATCAACAAACTCCCCTTGACAGCAGCATCTTCGATTTCTTCAGTCTTCAAAAAATCTTCATCATCCATCAAATAACAATCGTCTGCTATTTGCATGGATATTTTCGTGTAAGCAGACTTGGAGAATCTTACGATATCGATCTTCTTCATTCTTCCAAAATGGTAAAAATGAACATTCAGTATCGTATAATTTTCTCTGATCATTTCTTGAGAAGTTAACCAACTGCATTGGATCATACATCCTTCTCAACAACATCTTCTTCTTTGAGTCTGCATACATCTTGGCTTCACCAGAATTTCGATCAATCTCCCAATTATCCATTTTATCCAAGACATCTTGTGCCCATTTCTTGGCAGGGACTTTGATCATACACTTGATATCACGTTGAATATACTCAATGCTTTTATCTAGCTTAACCACCTTCTTCTTTCGTCTTGGTTCAATATGAAACTTTGGTTTCTCAGAGTCTTTCATATTCGATCTCAACTTGAAATCTTCATGAAGATTCTTACCAACCACATCAGCAAGACCATAACCACTTGGATTGATAATCCTGTTATTTCCAAGTTCATGTAAGTCTTCTTCACACAAACTTCTGAAATGTCTCTCACGCCATGCTAGATACTGACAACCTTCTGGTCTTTTAAGAATGAACAACTTCAGTTCTTCATCATAGAACCAACTCCAGATTATTGTCTTATATCTTGCAGCATCTTTATCTGAGATGTGAGTCCAATACATGATGGGTTTCATAGTATCCCATGTGACTATATAATCATTAATTCTTTGCCCAGGCACAAGTCGATCAATCTCATGTAGTGGATCATCTTCTCTGAGAGGTACAGGATAATCATTTGGATCAAAAGGTCTTGTCAAGTTGATTTCCCAGTGGAAAGGAATCAAAGCATCATCAATCTTAGCATATACCACAAAGTTTAAAACTTTAGCAGAGCTACTAATTGAAGCTTGAAGCATTCTTTCCTTAACTTCTTTCCTCTTAATCTCTAACTCTTTTCTTTCTTCTAAAGATGGATCTTCAGAAGTTGAGTCCCAAACATCATCAAACCCATAAGGCTTCTTGAATATGTTTATATCCGGTTCAGGAACAAACTCACCCTCCTCAAGTTCATCACCATCAAAGAATAATTCTGCATCATCTGTATCATCTATTAAGATTACACAAAATGAACACCAGAATAAAATGAATAATCATGATAATAATAATAAAGATGAAATATAATTGCATTGAAATAAGATAGATTACATTCACATGTCGTAAACTTATTACATGCAACCTAATATACACTTTATCAATCTTTATCAAAATCATAAGTTGAATCAGAATCAGAATCAGAATCAGAATCAGATTCCAAGGCTGTTTGCCTTTGAATCTGAAATTCTTTTCCTCTTTCAGTTTCTGCTTCTTGCTGTTTATCTAATAAGTTATCAAATACAGAATGAAAAGCATTTTCTTCGGTATTACAGTCATGTCCAAATTTTGCCTTAACTTCACGCTTTAATCGTTCAGTTTCAGCTTCAACTTGATCATCACTTAAATAATCAATCGATTTCGAAGAATTACCTGAGTCAAGTGATTCAATAACTTCAGCCTCTCGAGGAGCACTTGATCCACCCGCACCAGAAGTACCAGTCTGGGTAGTATCTCTTCCTGTCTCCCCCTGAGTCTCAACACCTTTTCCTTTGTCAGAAACTGGGCGAGAATCACTCCTATTACCAGCATTATCAGCATCATCATCTTCATTCTGACGTCTTGGCTGAACTGCTGATAATCTGCAAACTTCTTCAGGAACATCTCCCCCTTGATTCTTGACCCAGTTTATTAAAAAGGTCAAAGTACCTCGAACATTCGTAAGATCAGACTCTAATGTATCAACACGAGCCTGAAGAACATCGATACGCCTAACTAGGGAGTAATCTGAAGGAATAGGAGGAAAAGTAGGCAATCTGGGCAAAATTGGTATGGCAGGAGGCAATAATGGACGCAACGTTAAACTACCGGCAACAGAAGCAACCGGTGCTGTAGAGACAGCAGGAATAGCAGCAGCAGCTGCAGATACTGAAGTAGCCTCAGAAATTCGTGCACGCTTAGTTCTGCGATAAGTAAAAGGAGCATCCAGTGTCCTCTTAGGTCCAACAGTACTTGTATCTTCATGGATTGGACTTGATGCCATATCTCTATGTTCCAATTCTTCTTGATGCTGAAGTACAACTTCTTGTTCAGCACCATCATCCTGATTAACTTGAGAATCATGTTCATCATGAACGGATTGATCCGTATCAGAAAGAACAGGTGAAGAATGACATGCCTTACTCCGACGCTCTCGGCGTAAAGCACCAGGTACATCTTCTCGAGAAAAATGATATGAATGATCACTTCCTGAAACAGCAGGTACATCATGAGCCATCTTAGTTCGATGCTCATTACCAGAATCAGCAGCCACACTATCATATTCACCTGTGTCTGCTTCAACTACATCATCACCACCATCATTCCCACTATCAGAGTCATCAGAATCACCATCAGAACTATCATCTGAACTCTCTTCATCCTCATGATCAGAATTGTCTTCATCATCCACTAACATATCACCCTCAAAACGAGATCGATAATTTGGATTAATCAAATGACCAAACAGTGGTGGATCATTAAGACCAGCCACATTTCTAGTGTTAGCTTCTAAATCAGCAAATAAACGTAAAGGCCAAGCATGTGGTGCATAGCGAGGACCTTGATCAAATACCAAATCCGGACAAAAGTGTCTAACGATTGCCATAACAAAGCGAGGATATAAGAGAAATCTATTTTTCGCTTTGGCATTGATTTGACCAATAAACTCATGATAGAAGTATGTTGAAAAAGGATAAGGTCGATTATAGACCAAGGCAACCATCTGCGAAGAAATCTGAGCAGAAAGCTGATCAAATCCAGCCTTACGATTGCTCAGACTTACCAACAAAGCGTAAGCAAGATATCTCCAACGTCCTTGAAATCCACTTTTGTCAAAAGGAAGCTTTATTTGACCAACATATCCCATTCTTTGAAAACACCTACGAATAAGGTCAAAATCATAAGCTAAGTCTACTGCTTCGTCTGATTCTTCACCCAAATGCAGAATTTCACGAAGCATCGCAGCATTAAAATCAAAAGTGATTCCTTCGACAGTTGCCCGAACAAAACTACGACCATTAACGATGACCTGATGAGCAGTCCTCCAGAAGGTATCAATATACTGCCTAATCAGTCTAGGTGAATCACAGAATGCATAAGAAAGCCTAGAACGAGCAATAAAATCAAACATCTCATGATAGCGTTCACAATTATGCTGATCTGGATCAAGATTTAAGGCCAGATTGTGCTTCTTAACGAACTGACGTGGAGCAAGAGCCATTTCTGCAAAACAAATCATAATTTAAAAAACAATTATAGGATTAAATGAATTGCAGGCTTAGATAAACTTAATCAATAATTTCATAAGTTGAGACTGTACGAAATTACTCTTTAAGTTCGTTAGTTAAGATTGTACGAAGATAGACTTTAAGTTCGTTAGGTAACAAAAAACGAAAATAGACATTAAGTTCGTTGGGTAACAACAAACGAAGATAGCTTTGAAGCATAACTAAGTTCGTTTGTCACAAGAACTACTAAATTCGTTAGTTGAAAGAAGAGTCTAAGTTCGTAAGCTCTGTTTGAGAACCTAAGTTCGTAGACAATAAACGAAAGCTAACTTCGTAGACATTCTGAACAGCAGTTGGTTCCAAAATCAAATATTTGATTTTAATAAAATTGATTAACACTTGTTTTGCCCGAAATTAGTTACAAAACATTTGTATCAATTAAATGAAGCATAACCCACTTCGATTTTACATACGAATTAAAGATCCAAAGGATTAAAATCAAAAACGAAATTAAACCCTAGAACCTAAAATATTTATAAAACTGATTGAGTTCATGTAAAAATTGGGCAAAAACAAGAATCAAGAATTGGGGATTTGTGAATGACGAAGCTAGATAGTATACCTGAATCACTTATTTCAACAAAAATCGAAACAACAAGCAGAGAATCAAGTGAAATCAAGTAATTTGATTGATGAAGATATAGGGGTTTATGCAGCTTAAATTCGTTTTTCTTTAATAATTCTGGCAATGAAAAAGAGAAAACGAATTAAGTGTATATATAGATAGATGGTTTAAAATGGGTCAAAACGGGTCGGTTAGAAGATCGGTCTAAAATAAGGGGAACGAAGTTAACCTTCGTAAACTCAAGTGGAACGAAGATAGAAGTTATCTTCGTTTAAAACCAAATAAAACGAAATTAGATGTGACGAAAATAAGTTCAATTTTCTGAAGAACAAGTCCAAACGAAGTTAAAGACTATCTTCGTAAGAACAACATTGGACTTAGAAAATTTTTCAAGATTCTTCATCACGAAACTTTCCACGATGCGACCCTTTGACCTAATCCTGTACCTAGCAATAACTCGTTAAAAGCAACTTGTTCATGCCTTGTACCAAGAAGTACCACCATCTAAAATCATCATCATAATGTAAGTATTTTACAAACATTATAATCTTGAATAAAAACAAAACCCCAAGGTCTAAAAACAACCATCACCAAACTTGAAAATAATCAATGAACATATGAACAGCGTTACCAACCACGACCATGATACGGAGAGCATTTCGCTAATCATTGAGATGCTTGACGGCAAACCATCTTGAAACACTTAAGTCCCATATTAGATGCCGTCTACAAAACTAACAAAAAATGAATAGTCCAAAAATCCAATGAAGGACTTTGTAAAGTTTCCGAAATCATGTCATAAGTCAAGGTACGAAAATCAAAAGAAACACGTATCAACACTGATTATTTTCACTAAATACATGAAATGTAAAGTAAATAAATACTCCAAAGACAGGTTCATGTATTCTTCCTTCACGTGCTCATATTTGCATCACAATATTGTCATTTCACACCAAAAATCTTGTCTCCACGATATCATCAGTATGAATAACACTGTATTGTAACAAAGATCAGCACTCCAACTTTATCTTCTTATCCTGAACACTGCACACTTACCAAAAACTCATTAACGCATCAAGAGCAAAGGCATAATAATGCAGAAAATTCAAGCTAAAACACACAAAATTAGGGTTAACAATTACGAAATATTCAAGATTCTAACAAAAGATCAAGGGAGGTCATTCCATTGTCAAACCCTAAAATGTCACCAAGTTATTAATTAAATTCGTAACTTGTAACAACTTAAACTTGTGAGATTTCAAATAACTTTGACTTTTCACAGAAAACTTAAAAGATCATTTTCTAAACTTAAACAATTTAATGTCCATATCAGAAAATCTTCTTTTGTACTAATCACATAACCTCATCAAGAATCCAAATAAATGAATTCAGCAAAATATATACTGAACAGAATTTAAGTAGAATCTCTCGTGCAATAAGAACTTATGAAAATACTATTTTGACTCAATAAAATGAAAAAATAAATTAGAATAAAAATTACAGAACAAGAAACTAATCTAAACACAATTTATTCATTATTCACATGTACTTGTGTACTGCTGAGCAGATCAGATTAGCATTTACATAAGCCTACTAGCGAGAAATAATTCTCTTATTATTAGTTATGAACAGTGATCCAAAAACGATTACCAATATGTTTGTCCTCTTAAACACTCGGTACTTCCAGTCTCCTTTTTGGTTTGTGGCACTTTCGTATTACTTGAGCCAAGGACAGTCACCATGTAACCTAGTAAGTTACTCATGCCACAATTTTAGTTTGCGAACTTATGTGCCCCATATTCAGATACACTCTCACAATCGAAACAAGCACTAAGATTAAGACATTTGGTGAGTAAAGTGAGAAAATCTTTAAGAATCAAGTCAGCGGTGACAGGTCGGTGATTCCTCACGCGCAAAGCGACTTAACTTGACTCACGTACGGAAATATACTTAACATTGCATAATGCCAAGTACTTGCATATTTGTGACATTAATTTTTTAAAGCACTTATGAAAACCCGTGACTTTCTATGAGACCCGTGTAGCGAACTTTCTGACAACCTATCCTAAGTTGTAAGCTTTAGGTAGGCTAGGTATACAAAGATACCCCAAGGACTTACTTATTCGAATCTCAAAGGCCACATTAGCTTCATATTTTCAACATATTTATTTGATATTTGTATATCTTGTCACAAATATACATCCGAAAAAGCAATACATACACATATATGTATCCGAGACCTTCTTTATAAAGACCAAATATACATAATTATAATGCAAGATCTTTCATAAGATTTAAAGGACTTGTCTATTTTAAGAACAAGCATTCTCAGCCATATATCTGAATACGTTTCCCATAAGAACATTGTATACATTTAAGTTCAGATTAAAAGGAAACCTTGGTACTTTGTGCCTATCGATACATCATATAATGGTATCACTGAACTGAGCATTTTAAAGTACAATTAGGTAGGCTTAAAAGCTAAAGTATCGTCACGTCTAATCATGTAGTGCAGTAACCTTACATTATAATTTATTTATTTTTTATTTATTTTTTTTTTTATTTTTTTTTATTTTTTTTTGACACTATCTATATACGACTTAAACTACTAAGACTCAAAAAAGAAAAATTAAGTTCTTTGAGAGAATCTACTCGGCATTCTTCATACCATTGAGTTGATATAACAACTCATGACGAGGTCTATCAAAAGCTTTAGTATATAGATCAGCAAGGTTATCATCAGTAATAACCTTTTCTAAATGAATAAGCTTTTTCTCAAAACAGTCACGTAAAAAGTAATGCTTTATATCTATGTGCTTGGTGACTTTAAAGTTTTTCGGATTCTTAGTAATATCTATGGCAGACTTATTATCAATACAAATAGGAGAGTCTGAGATATCCATACCATAGTCGCGCAATTGTTGCTGTATCCAAAGTACCTGAGAACAGCATTGACCAGCAGCTATGTACTCTGCTTCACAGGTAGACTGTGCAACAGATGTCTGCTTCTTGCACTGCCACGATATAATTCTCCCCCCTAAAAGTTGACATCCACCTGACGTTGATTTCCTATCCGAACTGCAGCCACCATAATCCGAATCAGTATAAGCTTTGAATTCAAAGGAACCATGCATGGGATACCAAAGCCCTAGACGAGGCTTGACCTTCACATAACGAAGAATCCTTTTCGCAGCTTTCAAATGTGACTCTTTCGGATTAGCCTGATATCTAGCACACATACAAACAGCAAAGGTAATGTCTGGACGTGAAGCCGTCAGATACATCAAGGAACCAATGATAGCCCGATATTGAGTGGCATCGACTTCTGGATCATAAGTCTTATCAGGACACAACCCATGATTAGTCTGAATGGGAGTAATAGCATCTTTAGCATCGGTCATTCGAAACCTAGTAAGAAGATCTTGAACATACTTGCTCTGATGAATAAAGAACCCATCCTTCAGTTGATCCACCTGTAGTCCAAGGAAGAAAGTTAATTCCCCCATAGCACTCATTTCGAACTTAGCCTTCATGCTATGCTCAAATTCCTTGCACATAGTATCATCAGATGAACCAAAAATAATATCATCGACGTAAACCTGTACAAGCAAGTATTCCTTCCCTTTCCATTTGATAAACAACGTGCTGTCAATAGAACCTCTAGTAAAACCATTTTCATGCAGATGAGTAGACAGTTTTTCATACCATGAACGAGGAGCCTGATGTAAACCATATAGAGCCTTATCAAGACGATATACTCTATTAGGGAAGTCTGGATCCTCAAACCCTGGAGGTTGATCTACATACACTTCTTCTCTTATCTCCCCATACAAAAAGGCACTCTTTACGTCAAGTTGATACACCTTTATACCTTTATAACTAGCATATGCCAGAAATAATCGAATAGCTTCAAGTCTAGCTACTGGTGCAAATGTCTCATCGTAATCGAATCCTTCTTGTTGCTCAAAACCTCTAACCACCAACCGAGCCTTATTACGAGTGACTACACCTTTGTCATCCTTTTTACAACGAAAAACCCATCGCGTTGATAAAGGAGATTCACCCTGAGGTAAGTCAACTAACTTCCATACATCAAGCTTCCTAAACTGAGCCAATTCTTCTTGCATCGCCTCAACCCATGACGGATCTTTAAGAGCCATTCCAACATTTTTAGGCTCAACCTGAGAGATGAAGCAAAAGTACAAGTACCAAGTAATTGCCCCAGTATCCTTAATTTCAGCAAACATACTTGACAAATTTTTCCTATTCTAATTTCTCGTGCGAACAGAGGCAGAAGCATCACCAATGATTTGCTCTACTGGATGATCCTTGTTGACCCTTGTTTGAGAAACCGTATCGACTGTAAGATCATTTCCCAAGTTAGTCTGCACATGTTGCTCTGGAGTTTTAGGCTCCTCCTGATTTTCACCTTCCGTGTCGTCAGTATCATAGAAGGGAGTATCAGGTAGAGGTATATGTAAAGGATTAGTAGGATCTTTAGGAGCAGTCTCTAAGGTAGAATCTGCTTCTTTGGTCCCACTTGATTCTCCAGATTTAGAAGCAGGCTCAATGAATGGTGAGGAAACCGGAGAAGAAACAGGAACCGGCCCACCATCAAGTGGATCATGAAGAGTAACTACATCCTCCACAGTCGGAACACCTGTAAACGAAACAGGACCACGAAAAGAGGTGAAGACACCATCATAATCGAAGTCATTAGCAGGACCAACGTGTACAGCAGGTTTATGACTGACAATTACCACATTTGTACCAAAATTAACTTTGCCAGTTTTCTGATTGTACACACGCCGAATTGGTGTACTAGGTATATAACCTAAAAAGAAACCCTCAGATTTAGGATCAAATTTTCCCTGAGGAAGTACTTTAAGAAAAGTACAAGGAACACCAAACGGCTCAACATTTTGTAAATTGGGCTTTGTGTTGTGCAAAAGTTCATAACAAGTTTTCTTGAACCGTTTAACTGTTAAAACCTGATTTAAAATGTGACAAGCTGTATTCACTGCCTCCCCCCAGAAAGTAACAGGAAGCCCTGAATCAGCAAGCATCGTCCTAGCTGTTTCTATCAATGTCCTGTTTTTCCTTTCAGCTACTCCATTCTGCTGTGGCTCATGCGGTGCACTGAATTGATGTTGAATACCCTTGGTCAAGCAGAAAACAGTAATAGTATTATTCTTGAACTCAGTGCCATTGTCACTCCTGATTCTCTTAACTTTAACTTCATGGACATTCTCAACTTGTCTAACAAAATCCATAAACCGGTTTGCGGTCTCGTCCTTTGTCTTCAAGAAAAATACCCATGAGTACCTTGAGTAATCATCAGTGATCACCAAACAGTAGGACATCCCCCCAATGCTTCTTACGTTCACAGGACCAAAGAGATCCATATGAAGTAGTTCGAATGGTTTGGATATAGTGTTGTGCACCTTTGGTTTATGAGGATTCTTGTGTTGCTTTCCTTTCAAACACGGTACACATTTATCTTCCATCCCAAACTTCTTAACTGGAACACCTTCAACTAATCCAAGACTAACAAGTTCATTCATCTTCCGAAAGTTAATATGTCCCATTCTACGATGCCAGAGGAGAGATTCAGACTCATTTGCCTTGCTCAACAAACAGAGGGGCTCCGTTGGATTATCAACACCTAAAACTAAGCCATAGATGTCTCTCTTCCTAGGAGCTCTGAGCATTATCCATTCTGCTGGAATAACGAAACCCGGCTTCAAGATGAATGCCTCCTTTTCTGTGAAATGAACATTGTTGCCCTTGTCACAGATCTGGGAGACACTCATTAGATTATGAGTAAGTTGTTCCACATAGTTTACTCTTTCAAGAGTAAGTTGTCCATTGACGACATCTCCTTGACCGGTGATGTTGCCGCCCTTGGATCCAGCAAAACTAACATACGACCCATTTATACCAGTATAATTGGACAAGAGTTTCCTGTCCCCTGTCATGTGCCTGGAGCATCCACTGTCAAGGTACCATAAATGAATTGGTGTCCTAGGAACTCCCTGCATATAAAATGAGAAAAATTAGTTTTCATTGGGGACCCAAACCTTCTTAGGTTTGGGTCGACCCTTCTCATCCCTGAGAATCAGTTCAGTCCAATATCCATTGCTCGAAGCCGTGGGTGAGACATGATTCTCGTTTCGTCTTCTCACTGGAGGAGACTTCTGACCTCTCGTCGGAGAAGGTCTAGGAGAATGAGGACCATAAGAAGGTCGAACACTCGAATGAATTTGGTCATAGAATGAATTCTGACTTCTAGGAGCAGAACGATCAGGTCGTGGAGGTGTTTGAAAACGATTTGAATTCCTATGAACATTTCCTGATGAACCTTTCAGTGGAGATTCACGTCGTTGAGGTATAGTAAGCGGTTTTGGAGAAGATTGAACTTTAGCCTCATTAACCTGTTTATCATTACCCAACCCCCTTTTTCCTTCCGAGGTGGAAACCTTTGAAGGAGAACCTGATCTTCGAGGTCTATTTGGACATACACTATAAACATGACCCTTTTCATGACAAGCAAAGCAGGAGAGGACCTTGAACTTTTTGTTTGTATCTACCTTTTTATTGGTACCTACAGATTCATTGTTAGCACTAGTGTCCACTGACTTACTTGTTTTCCTTTGATCTTCTTTTTCAGAGTCTTGTTTAGTTGGTGATATCCTAGACCTTCTAGCACCATCTTTCTCATGTTTACCTATACTTGAAGATTTCTTAAGTGCAGGCATTAAGATGTGCTTTAAAACCTTAGTTGCTTCTTCATTAACGGCTAAGTTATCTTCAGATTTTCTATTCCTAGACTGCTTAGGTAATGGAGTGAGACGTTGCTGACTTAATTTCTTCATATCCTCAATAGCAACATCCCAGACTTTATCAATCCTCTTAGGGTCAATAGATTCTAATGGGAATTCTAACTCAGTATAGACCCTATTACTCTTATGAAGTGTAAAGTGTACAATACTGTCTTTCTGACCATTTGGAATAAACTGATTTAAAACAACACCTTTCAATTTCTCTTCCTTGTTAGGTTGAGAAGAAACTCCTTTAGACTCTTTTGTTCCCTCAGACATCTTTGCCTCAGGAATTGAGTCTTTTGGATTACTATCTACAACACTAGGTTGAAGTAGGATTTCAGGAAGATTAGGTTCAACAGAAGTATAGTTATTATTGAAAGGAGGAGGCACATCTTTATAAGAGATCTTAGCAGTGTCAAGACTCTTAGAGGAAGAATTCTCAAACTTTGACATATGCATTAAAAGCTCAGCATGTCTAGCAGAATCAGATTTAGCATTTAATTCCAAGATTTCTATCCTAGCATCAGCAAGTTCCTTTTCAATGGTAGCACACTTTCTAGCTAACAAGGAATAAGCTTCACTACTTACTCTTTCTATGGCCACAGACTGATTGACTTTATCTTTCATAGCTCTAATGTCAGACTCTAAGGATCTAATCTTGTCCTTGAAGAATTTTTCTTTATCATTTACAGTTAGACCCTTTTTAATTAATTTATCTCTTTCATCATGAGCAGCATTGACAACAGATTCTAATTTCTTAATTTGTTCATTCTTTTGTTCAAGTTCATCAAACATGCGATTAACAATTTTGCAAACATGAACAATAGTATGTAAAGAATAGGATACCTGTTGGTCTGCCTCTTTGCAATCTGCCATGTAAGCAACAAAATCATCCACAGTCATGTCAGCCAGAATCTCAAACTCTTGCATCTGCTCTTCAATTGTCTTTTCAACCTTTTCTGTAGCAGAATCATTTTTAACCTCAGCAGCTTTCACCTCTTCAGTAGCTTTCACTTCATCAAGGTTCTTGACATCTTCTAATTCATTGTCAGATTCGGAATCAGTATCATATACACCAGCAGCAACAAATTCCACATTCGAACTTTTAGTATTTTCATACAATTGCTCTTCACTGTGATAGACTGTGGTGTCCAAGAAGTCATCAGGAGAATCAACTATTTGAGCCATATCATCAAGAATTTCAGCCAAATAAGCGTTATTGTTCTCATCATGTGGAAGATTCCAAACATAAGAACCATCTGGTTGAACAGCTACTATAGCCTTGTCATTGCCATTGACATTTGCAGTAGGATCATCAGTCAACAAAAGAGCTCTAGTTGAATTTTGATTGAACGGACGATTACCACCTCTATCTTGACGTGTAGGAGTAACATTTGCCTCTCTCTTAGGCCGTTGACATTCTCTGGCAAAATGTCCAAAACCTTCACAGTTATAGCACTTCACCTTTGACTTGTCAAATCCCTGAGTACCTCCAGTAAGCTGTCTGCCTGTTCTATTCATAAACTTTTGCACTCTCCTGGTGATCATTGCCAATTGCCATTTCAGATCCATTTCTTCAACATCATCTGGATCTATCTGGTCGTAATCTTCATCAATAAGTGCTGGATCTGTGATTCTTCCTGCAACAAAAGCTTCATGTGCAGCACACATAGCAGCAAATACATTCATCCTACCCTCAGCTGATTTCATATTCATAGGCATGGACTTGTAACCAGCAGAAGAAGATGTAATGTTTCTGAACTTCATATTTCCTGTCTTTACACCTTCATTAGCCCTTTTACCCCTGTTACCAGCATCAGTAGCCATGAATCCGGAAGAATCATCTCCATCCATTTGTGGACCACAATTGTCTGTCTCACCAGTATTACCAACTCCAGAAAAGAAAGCATTAGTGTCTGCTGTTGGATTTTTCATAGTGGCATGATAGAGAGATGGATCTTGTGTGAAGTTATCTTGAAGATCCTTTGCCTTATCCTTCATTTCTCTATTTCTTAGTGTGGATATCACTCCATCTATTCGAAGAGATGCATAATCAGCTCTTTCTTGTAATCCATGACGAAATTCTTTGTAAGCTTTCGGCAAACCATCCAAGAATTTATCCACTATCTCAGTAGGAGTGTATTTAAGATCAAAATAAGCTAATTCAGCAAGAAGATGTTGATACCTCAGAATAAGATCCTCAACTTGTTCATTCTTTGTAGCATTGAAGCAGTCAAATTGTTTCTTAAGCATTTTAATTCTATTTTGCTTCAATAGTGGATCACCTTCACAATGAGCTTCAATAGCATCGAACAGTTGCTTTGAAGTCTTGTATTCCTGTTTAGGAAACAAGTGCACCAACTCTTGAGGAATGCACATACGAAGTGTGGAAAGAGTCTTTACTTCAATGGCATAGTTAGCCTTTTCTTCACCCGTTAATTCTCCCACCTTGTACGTAGAAGTAACTCCATTCACAGTAAGAGTGGGCCATTCATAACCTTCAGTGATCATGAGCCACATGTTTAGGTCTTCTCGTTGAATAAAATCTTCAAATCGACCTCTCCACGCCCAGAAGTCAGCTAATGAAACTAACTTTGGTGGAGAATTAGTACGTCCTACAAGATGATCATGATAAACCAGAGAATTGAGGTATTGGGAAACAGCATTGTTGGTTGAAGATGAGGAAGCCATAAATGAAAATTACTGTTCAAACGAAGATAAGAGATGGAACGAAAATAGGTTAAATTCGTAAGAACAAGGTCTGAACGAAGATAGCTTAAGTTCGTAGACTATGGTTCTGAACGAAGATAGCTAAGTTCGTAGACTAAGGATCTGAACAAAGATAACTTAAGTTCGTAGACTAAATTCGTTTGAAGAAGATTCAGAACGAAAATGAAGATAACTTCGTTTTCTATCTTCGCTTGATGAACTATAGAACGAATTTAAGTTAAATTCGTTTTTAAACTTCGTTTTGCTAAGTTCGTAGGTCAAACGAACTTAGCGACAGAAAGGGTGTTCGGGAGGTTTTTGAGAAAATAACAATCAAACAAACGATCTCAACCCTTCGATAAGATATCGAATGGCTCTGATACCACTTGTGAGTCCCTCGATAGCTACTGATCGCTCTCGAGATCGTCTATTGTTATGTCGTGAGTGCGGAATCCTCACGAGATAACTAGTTTGATTAGTTATCGTATATATTCTAATTATATCAATATAATCGGCCTTATGTGATCTATCTTCGTTTTCTATAAGCTAGAAACGAACTTAGTCGCCTTTGGTGTGTGAGAAATGAACCGATTCCTCAATTTAGGGTTTCCATTCATTTATATATGTTTCTGATCGATATTGGGCCTGCTGGGCTTTGTTCTTACGAACTTAGCAGCCCAGCCAATATAACGAAGATTATCTTCGTTAGTTCCTAACGAAGGTTATCTTCGTTAGTACTAAATACCATCAACATCTATGCTTAGTTATTTTCCAAGTACTTCATGTACAAGAAACCTAACATATATTATGTTTGTACTTGTATAACATACATAACAAACATCATATATAAACACATCACATATATATAACACCAAAACATGTAATCGATCATTACTAAAACACTAAGTCCATAATCTATCAATTACACATATATAAATAAGACTAATCAAATCTAAGTTGCTGTTGTCACATCAACATGCATCAACAGAAGGTAAGGATGGTGGTAATAAAAGAACTTCCAAAACACATTCAGACAGCGTGACTCAACATCATTCTTATTAAAAACAGTGCCTAGTCAGCCTTTTGTGTTTCAAAGAAATTGTGGTTCGAAGTGCGCAACTTCAACCTTCTAACAGGAACAAAGGAGGATTCCCAGACAGCTGGTTTTGTTGGGGTCTATGAGAGTTACCTTTCTAGTACATGCATAAGCAAGGGTGGTCTTATGAGGTGGCTTTGATTTGTGTAATTTAATCTACAGAATATAATTTTTGTACCAAATTTAGTTTCTAATTGTATTCACCTGTTTATTAATAATTTAGTACTCAATTCTGCCCGTCTTATACAAAACGGAACCATTTGTACTAGGATATTCCACGAAAACGCCCATTTTTACTTAATCCGGAGAAATAAGTTTTAATAACTGTAACATCCTAAAATTTTTAAGCCAATGAAAATTAACCTTTATTATAGTTTTGACATTAAAATAATTTCCTAGCATTTTATTTTTAGATTCGGGGTTAATTTAGTTGGAACTTTAGCGGATAGCGGGTATTATACCCATTAAAATTTGTAAGGGGCGTGGCATCTCATAGGAGTGCCAGCCACTTCCTTCTTTGTTGAATCATAATTCCACCACTACACCCAAATTCTTCTTCTTGCTTACTTCATTCCAATCTCAAACAATCTGAACTCTTCATGCAATTCAAGAACTCCTTTAAGAATCTACAACAATAATCATTTCCAATAATATTAGGAAAATTTTTTTGAAAGCTTGGGGTTTTGTGGGGTGGTGGAGGCCGATCCAAAGGAAGGAAAAAGGGGGAGAATTTTGATTGAAAACTTTAATCTTTCATCTTTCATTGTTAAGGTATTGATTTCCCTAACCTAATTTCAATTCTTTTCCTTATGAAATTAGGGTTCTTGTAATTTAATCAAATTTAGGGTTTAATTGGGTTGCATGATAGATTTTGATGAATGGTAGTAAGAACAAAACTGGACAGATTCTGTCTCTATATTTGCAACGTGTAAAACACCCCCATGTCAGAGTTTTCACTTGTTGAGTCCTAAAAAGAAAATGTAGGTTATTGTGTTAAGCAAATTTTGCCACTGGAATGAGGTCAAAATATTGTGTAGAACTCAAGTTATGGTCATTTGAAGTCAGTAAGGTCAAAGCTGTTTAACAGCAACAGTGTCGGTTTTTAAAACGACCAGAAGTCACCTTTGAAGGACAATTCACATATTGGTCACTAAAGATAAAAGGTAGGTATATGTGTCATGTAAATTTTTCCACTGGAATCATGTTAAAAGAGTAAGTAGAACTTGAGTTATGCTTGTTTGAAGTCTGAGGTCAAAATATTGTGTAGAACTCAAGTTATGGTCATTTGAAGTCAGTAAGGTCAAAGCTGTTTAACAGCAACAGTGTCGGTTTTTAAAACGAGTAAAACTCACGTATATGAGTCAAATCTTGTGTTGGTCACTGAAGATAAAATGTGCTAAAATGTGTTAAGAAGAAGTGGCCACTGGAATGAGGTCAAAATATTGTGTAGAACTCAAGTTATGGTCATTTGAAGTCAGTAAGGTCAAAGCTGTTTAACAGCAACAGTGTCGGTTTTTAAAACGACCAGAAGTCACCTTTGAAGGACAATTCACATATTGGTCACTAAAGATAAAAGGTAGGTATATGTGTCATGTAAATTTTTCCACTGGAATGGGTTGAAAATACGAAGTAGAACTCCAGTTATGAATTTTTGAATTCAGTAGCGTCATGCTGATCTTTCAGCAAAAATGATTCTGTGTCAGTTTTTAAAACGAGTAAAACTCACGTATATAAGTCAAATCTTGTGTTGGTCACTGAAGATAAAATGTGCTAAAATGTGTTAAGAAGAAGTGGCCACTGGAATGAGGTCAAAATATTGTGTAGAACTCAAGTTATGGTCATTTGAAGTCAGTAAGGTCAAAGCTGTTTAACAGCAACAGTGTCGGTTTTTAAAACGACCAGAAGTCACCTTTGAAGGACAATTCACATATTGGTCACTAAAGATAAAAGGTAGGTATATGTGTCATGTAAATTTTTCCACTGGAATCATGTTAAAAGAGTAAGTAGAACTTGAGTTATGCTTGTTTGAAGTCTGCTAGGTCAAATATGAAAACGATGGTTTTGATACGAAAGTAACTTTTGGCCAATTGAAAATGATATAAGAGATACATGTTATGTGAACCAACCCAAGATTAATATAAGATTGTAAATGATGGGTTGGGTGTTGAAATGCTAGTGATTATGGCTAGGTGACCTTATACGTGATGAATGACCATATGTGTGTTTTTTAATGTGAATTGATAGGTTGATTGCAAATACGTTGTTTTATGGTCATCTTGCAATTGTGGTCGCAAATAAGGTGAGTGTATATGCATTTGATCATGTTCTTGTTATTAGGGGTCATAGGTGGGTAAATTCCTATGACCCATTTGATTGTTGTGAGAGCCAGTAGGTGGGTAAATTCCTACTAGCCAAATTGTGATTTAGAGTTAGTAGGTGGGTAAATTCCTACTAGCCAAATTGTGATTTAGAGTTAGTAGGTGGGTAAATTCCTACTAACCAATTTGTTGTAAGAGTTAGTAGGTGGGTAAATTCCTACTAACCAATTTGTTGTAAGAGCTAGTAGGTGGGTAAATTCCTACTAGCCAAATTGTGATTAAGAGTTAGTAGGTGGGTAAATTCCTACTAACCAATTTGTTGTAAGAGTTAGTAGGTGGGTAAATTCCTACTAACCAATTTGTTGTAAGAGCTAGTAGGTGGGTAAATTCTACTAGCCAAATTGATTGTGTGAACTAGTAGGTGGGTAAATTCCTACTAGCCAAATTATTTGTGAGAGCTAGTAGGTGGGTAAATTCCTACTAGCCAAATTGTTGATTAAGACTAGTAGGTGGGTAAATTCCTACTAGCCAAATTGTTGATTAAGATTAGTAGGTGGGTAAAGTCCTACTAGCATTATGATTGATATGGATGAAATGACTATCAAATGATAGACTATCATTGATGCACTTTTGTATGGTAACTTGTTTATGATTGTATGTGTATGCATTCACTAAGCATTTAGCTTATCCTTTTAGTTGTTTACCTTTTTATAGGTTGTCCCGGATGCGGAAGAAAGTTAAGTAATATAAAGTTTGAAGTTGAAGATGCTTTATGGATATTGATTGTTTTAGCTATATGCGGATAATGGTATTGGTAATAGGACCCTTAGTGACCCCTTTGGAACTATCGGCTCTTTGTGCTCTTGTTATGTCATTTTTGTAAAGTTATTATGATGTCTAGTGTTAGACTCGAGTTTTGGTCATTTTAATGGGTCGTTTTGTAGCAGTGACGTATTGATCACAATTAAATGTGTTTTGGAAAATCTAATAATCCGTAACAGGTTTGGATGACGATTTTACGAACGGGTCATGCCGAAATTTCTAATTTTGTACGTCGTCTTTTGTAATGTGTCAACTTGGGTAAAATGACCCGTTTCGTTGTAAATGCTACACTTGGTCAAATGAAAGCTTTCGGAATTTTGAATGATGTGTCTTTAACTCATTTTGAAGTTTGGTAAAGGGATTTAAGGTCTGAATATGATTGTTAAAAGTTTGCAAGTCCTTTTGAAATGTCAAAGTGGGTTTTGTGAATTCTGGACAGAAGTTTCCCACTGCGCCGCAGTGGGAGGATTCAGCCCCACTGCGCCGCAGTGGGATATATAAAAAATAAAAAAAATCCTTATTTTTCTAAAATGCTACGTCTTATATAAAACACCAACTATATGTGACGAAAAAGTTGAAAGTGGCCGACAACATATAGCTTTTGAGAGAGCATCAAGACAATACCTATGTAAATTATTGCCAACCAAGCACCCCGTTTTACATAAAACGGACGCATGCATTCTCCCTATAAAAAGATTTTTAATTTGTTTTCAAGCAATCACACAAATGCACATTAACACACCTGCTATCTATGAAGGTAGTTGTATCCCCACAAATGTATTTTTTTCCATTCTATCTCACAAAGTCATGTCCCATTTTGAAGGTATATATGGTAATAAAAGAACTTCGATAATACATTCAGACAGCGTGACTCAACATCATTCCCATTTAAAGTGCATTTGCCAGCGGGATCCGGACATCCGCTGGAGGCAGAAGGCAACGAAGAGGCGGTTCGAAAGTACGCAACTTCAACCTTCTGGCGGAACATCCGCCTAAACAATCATGCAAAGGCACATCGCGGTTCAAAAGAGGACCGGGAGACTATACTTTTACGTTATGGGAAATTAATTTGTGTAATTCAATTTACAATACAAAATATAATTTTTGGAACAACTTTAGTTTCTAATTTTATTCATGTGTTTATTCAAATTTAGTATTCAATTTTGCACGTTTTATACAAAATGGTACCTTTTACACGCACTAAATGGGGCATTCACATTGTTTCTGCCACAAAGTGTGTCACTTCAAATGTTGATGCTATCTGAAAATTTGTCGTATTTATAGAATGTTTAAGATAAAACGTAGCATTATTGGTCCTTTAAAACACGTGTAAGACAAGTGACAGCCTATACAGTGAAAGTCATACGCCAAAATACAGAGAATATACAATAGTTATTATTGCCATTTTCCTAAGTTTTATATAAAACGGATCGACTTTGTTTAATAAACATAGTGGGTAGCACAGTGTTACGGACAGACTTTGTCAGATACTATCTATTAGTTATCTGCTCACATACCAAGTTTTGTATCATATGGTCCGAAACATTAAATTAATGAGCAAGCAAAAAAATAGTTTACATTTATATTTATATATATAAGAATCATATAACACCAAATTTAATTGATCAAACATCGTTCATAACAAACATAAAACTCCTGGTAGATCTATTTTCACCATTTTAGCTTCAAATGCATACCGGAGTTAAAGATGTAAAAATCAAGTATGGTCTGTGACCACGTGGTCTTTCATATACGAGCCCTGGTGTTCACTCTGTAGAAGTCACACCATGCTGATGAAATATCGACCGCTGGTGGCCACAATGCTGTGTCTAAAACTGATGTTGAGTCACATTATCTGATTATATGGTAGTTTCATCTCTTGTATTGCAGGTGCAATAACTTCCGCTTGGTATCGTGTTACAAAGGGAAAACATCGGTGGTATTGTAAATAATGTGTATGAGTTATCTCTAAAAGGAAAATGTGAAACGAACTTTATATATACAAAATTTTACAATTCCCAGTTTTATATAAAACGGCAGGTATTGATGGCCACTTGCTGTCTGAAAACTTTTAGTCATGTCATAGAGGCATAGCTGACCAATACTGTCCAAGATATATACTGTTTTTGCCCAGTCACCAAAGTACTTAAAACGGTGTGTTATGTTCAAAACGTTACTATTTATGGGTTCCGTTTTTATGTATTTTTAGGAACTTCGAGGGTTAACTAATTGTTTTGGAGACCCAATGAATTTTCAACAAGTAACACTATGGAAAAAACTCTCCGTATTATACAAAACCTACCGCTAAATTTTGGCTATATAAAATAAACATTAAATAAAACTGCAGCTCAATAAACGGATTATATAAGGAGTATATTATATAACACTGATTTAAATACATAAAACATCGTTTATAACAAACATGAACCGTTACAAGGCATAATCCATATAAGGAAAAAAAGACGTCACATCGTCACGAAATCAGAGTAACCGATGCACACCAAAATCCCTATACACAAAAAAATATAAAATTAAAAGAAAGGATCTAGATGCGACCAACATAAAGGAAAACCCAACTTGCCCGGTGGTACAAATGCACCGCCAAACATGTGGTCTTCATTCAGGGGTGTACAGAAACAACAACGTTTTTTACTTTGTAGTGGCGCCACACGGATTCATTATCGACCCCTGTTGGCCATAGAGCCGCGTTTTCAAATGATGTTGAGTCACGTTATCTGATTCATGTATTGGAATGATAGAACAATCGACTGCCTTAGTATCATGTTAGAAATGGGCAGGCAAACTAAGGTGTATGAGTAGTGTAAAACGAACTATATATACAACTTTTTAGATCAGAGTTTAACTTAAAACGGTACGTTTTGTACCACAAATGAGTGCTCACGCATGTCATATTTTACCAAGGTCAGAGATGTTTATCAGGGTACAGATGTAATTATTGTTACACCCACTATGTTGGAATGACCTAGGATACAAAACGCCACGTTTAATATAACACGTGACGTTTTGTATCGGACAGTTTTGCTACATTTGTGTCTCGTTTTAACAAAGTTCATAACTTCTTTTCATAAAAAAATTAACAATACAATAATAAATATCATATATGTTAACAACACCAAATTAAATAGTTCAAATATTGTTAATAATAAAACATGAAGCGGTACAAGCCATAATCCATATAAGAGGAAAAAACCATATGACTCGGCCCATACATTGTGACAAAAACGAAATGAAACCATACAGGCCATAATCCATATGGTCAAATAAAAAGTACACAAAAAGAATCTAACATAAGCATTAGGGCAAATGATATCAGTGGCGTGATTTTGAAGATGTTGAGTCACGTCCTGAATTCTCATTTAATACCCAATATAATTGAACTCTGTCATCTGAATCTGATGTTGAGTCACGTTATCCGATTATGTGGTAGCTTCACGTCTTAGATAAACGGCGTAAGTCGTTGCCTTCGTCTCATGATATACCCACAAAGAGAAATTAAAGATGGTATGAAATGAAGAGGAAGACAAACCTTATTTATAATACAATTTCAGATTCCCCGTCTTATATAAAACGCAGCGTTTTTAAATCGAACAGTGGCCGACATACTGACAGTCAGTATTTTAGTCTTGTCATGTCAAACGCATTACTATGGCCACTTCGATGATCTTATAAACAAAAACGTGCAGTTTTATGTATAACGTATATGTATATGTAGAATATATTGAAAAGAGTGTGACCACACAAAGATATCTCGGTCATTAGCATTTGATGGATGATATTATTTGGATTCCCAATTATGACTCAGTCCTTACATGAAACATAACTAAAGGAACCGAGTCAAGCCATAATCCATATGAGTTAAAAAAATAAAATAAACAAAAAAGGATTTAATATAAGCCTTGTACAAATGATATTGTCAACCGTGTGATATGGAGTATAACATCACGTGTTGATTCCATCATTTGATGCCCGGTATTTTTAAATTCTGTCATCTGCAGCTGATGTTGAGTCACGTTATCCGGATATATGGTGGTTTCACCTCATAGACTTCGAGTGCAATCCGTTGGCTTCGTCTCATGATAAACCATAAATACAAAGGAACAAAGGTAAGCAAAAGTATTTATGTAGGTTGTACGAAATGTGTAGGTCCTTGTGGACTGATCGTACACGAGAACGCTTATAGTTATGACGAGAGTGCGGAATCCTCTCGTGATAACCTGTTTGGTTAATAATATTATCGTCTTTCGTTGTAATACACAACCTAAGACCTTAAACGCGCGCGGGTTTGCTTAATTGACAGAGTTTAGTCGTAATCTCTTAATTAATTGTCACTAATTACGTATTAAGTGTGAGTATTTATACTTAATGTTCATAAACGCGTGCTAATTATGGACCGTATACCTTAAAGCCCAAAGCCCATTAGCAAACGCGTGTTTTATACGTAAACACGTGATGACCACGAGTTTAGTCAAACTCGTGTTACTGTAGCACGAGTTTAGTCAAACTCGTGTTACTGTAGCACGAGTTTAGTCAAACTCGTGTTACTGTAGCACGAGTTTGTACACACTTTCTTTTGTCATCTTTTGAGTATAATTACTTAAAACGTGACTAGTTTATCACTTGTATCTGTATGTTACATATAATCACATTCATACAAGTCGTAAACATTAAACATACAAAAACTCTGATCAATATGTAATCATTCACATTACTTAAGTCCAAATAACAAGTTTAAACATAACATAAGTCTATGATTACATATTACAAAACATAAACATACTGATCAAATCGCTGTTGCTGTTGTCAACAGAATCATGCACTTACAGTCTCCCCCTTGACATCAGCTACACGATTTCTTCAGTCTTGTAAAAACATTATCCATCAAATAACAATCTCCTGCTATTCGCATGAATATTAGCATGTAAACAAATACGCAAAATCTTCCTGTATCTGCTTTCCTCAGTAGTCCATGAAGGAATAAACAAACATTGAGTGTCGTATAACCTTCGTTGATCATCTCTGGAAAGGTTCACTATCTGCATAGGATCATATATGCGCAACAAAGTAACTCTCTTATTTTTATCTCCATACATCAACGCTTCACCAGTATTATTATGAATCTCCCAATGATCAAGTGTACTCAAAACATCTTGAGGCCATTTCTTTACCGGGACCTTCAATACACGCTTAATCGATCTTTGAACAAATTCAATAGTTCCATCATCCTTCGTAACTTTCTTTAAGGATCTTGGCATTATGAACAAACTGGTTTTATCAAAATCATCATAAAATCTTTTCCTGTAATCATCTTGCAACTTCTTACTCCAGTAAGTTGCATATCCATTTCCACTTGGATTAACCAGCCTTTTCCTTCCTAAATCCATTAAATCGGATTCACTAAGGCTCTTAAAATATCTTTTCATCGGCTTTAAGTACTGACAACCATCATCTCTTTTAATAATAAACAAGTTCAGCTCATCATCGAAAAACCAACTCAAAATAGTAGTGACATACGTATGAGCATCTCTATCACTAACAAAATCCCAAAAGACAGATGGTTTCATACCTTCTCCTACAAATCCTCTTGCCGGTATCTTTCTATCAATTTGATGTAAGTGATCTTCATCCCTACTTGGCACTGGATACTCTGTCACATCAAATTCCTTAGAATCTTCAATATTCCAGCTTAGAGTAATTCCATCTTCATCATCTCCAACTTTGGTAAAAACCGTAAAGTGTAGAGTTCTTGAACTTGGAATAAAAACTCGCTCAGCTTGAATCTCTTGTTGATCATCTGGAACTTGTTGTTGCACAAAATCATCATCTTGAAGAACATTAGCCCAGTCCAAATCAGGAATCATTTCACCTTCCTCCAAACTTTCATCATTTTCAGAATCATCATTTCGAACCTCAGATGTACCTGCATCTATCTTTTGAAGCTTATCTGAAATTTAAAAGTTCAAATATTTCAAATATGCAAAGACAAACAGCATTAAGACATAAAAGATAGCATAAATAAAATAAACTATATCATAAATATAATGTAACACTTGAGTACACCAATATTTATCTTATAATTTTTATCTTATTTACATCTAAAGTACACAAATCATTAATCTCTTAAGGTTCAAAATCCGACTCTGACTCTGAAGATGTACAAGTTAACCCTAACTGCTCTTTTATTTGATCCTTATATGATCCTAGATCATAATAATCATCAGGATCCATAAAATCTGCCATAGCTCTCAAATGAGCTTGTGAATCATATCCCAATCTCTTCTCTAGTCTATGCACTATTAATGGGTGCAACTCTGACTCTGAAGACTTATTGGTAGTAGGATCAGAATTTGAGTTACCTGAATTGGATTCACTATCATCATCATCAAGAACTACATCTGGAGCCACCATCACAGCTTTTCCTGAATCTTTCTGAGTCCCAGATGTACTAGCACCAGCTGTACCAGCAATCTCTGACTCTGTTTGTCTTGGTGTCTCCCCCTGAGTTGATGCTTCTGCTTGAGCTTCAGTTCTTGGCTCACCATCAGCATTCGCATCCTCACCATCATCTTCATCCTCTTTCCTCTTCAACTCAGTTTCCCTACAACCATCTCCCCCTTGAGCCATTAACTGTCGAAGCTGTTCTCTGAGTTCAGCACTTTGACGCTTTTCATCCTCCAACTCAGCAACTAACTTCCCAACTAACCCTTGCATAGACTTCATTTGAGCTTCCAACGTCATAACTCTTGTCTCCAAATGATTCACCTTAAATTGAGTTGACATGATATGCGCAGGTTCAACTGTTGGTCTGACTCCAAAGTAGAAACTGGAGGTCGTCCGATCAAAGGCGGTTGTAGTGGACGTAGAAGTGTTGTAAAGACAGTGCTTAGAGGAACAACAGGCCTAAACGAAGCACTTTGTGTAGCTTGAGGAACTGATACTTGAACAGATTCAGATTGAGTAACTGAGACTTGAACAGATTCAGATTGAGTTACAGCAACTGAAGCCTCATCTCGCTCAGGAACTGATCCTTCCGTCACCTCATTCTGCTCAGACTCTTCTTGTTGTCTATAAGTCTCAAATGCTGCAGCCAAATGAGCCGGTAGAACCTTTCCCGATCTAGTCACTTTCCTTCGTCTGATCAAGGGAATCTCCTCTTCCTCTGGTTCACTCTCCTCTTCAGTGCGAACCCTCTTCAAACCTTTCTCAACAGAAGAAGAACCACTTGCCCGATCAACATCAGCCCTAACATAGTTCAGTTGATCATCTACATCCTCCAATAAGCGATCCAGCTCTTGATCTCTTTCAGCATTAGATTCTACAAACAACTCCAGATTATCCAACGATTGGAAATTATCCACTTGTGCAATAACATCATCTGGATCCAATGCAGCCTGTACAAAAGCTTCACCAACTTCGGGATTAGCACCTGCTGCCTGATCTAACAGATCTTCCAACGCTTCATTATCTGCCTGAACTCTTCAGCAGCAGCTTGTACTGGCCTAACATCAGGTTGAGCCTGTCGTTGAACCCGTGGACGAACCCGTCGTTGAACTTGTCGTTGACGTGGAACCACACGTGGAACTTGAACTTGAGGTCGTGGTGGTGGTGGTGGAGGTGGTGCATCATTATTTCCTCCTCCTTCGACCGCATCTTCATCTTCCCATCCAACAGCCGGAGCTCTATAGTTTGGATTGATCAAATGTCCAAACAATGGCACATTCTGAGGATTTGGATAACTCTCCTTAATCTTCAACATCATTGACCAAATCCGAGTTGGTGGAGAAACAATGTCATATATATCCTCCAAGACTGGCAGATTCTGTACAAAGTGATTAATGATTGCCATCGTTATCCTTGGCAACATCATAAACCTCTGCGCCCCAGTCTGAGTAATTTGGGTCTTCAAAATATCAAAAAAATAGTTCGAGAATGAATATGGCCTATTCAAAGTCAAAGCCACCATCTGCGAACCGACTTGTTTATTTAACTGGTCGAACCCTGCATGACGATTACTAATCGCCACAATCAAAACATGCGCCAAAAACCTCCATTGGCCATAAAAACCTGCCTTCGCAATCGGCCATTTAGCACCAGGCGTAGCATGACCCATCCTTCCAAAACATCCTCTGACCAAGGTTTCTTCAAACTCTATCGGACCATTCTCTTCCTCAACAGTCCCCAAATGTAATATCTCTCTCAAATCAGCAGCAGAGAAAGAAAAAGTCTGATTAGCCACAGTCGTCTGAAACCTAACAGTCCGAGGGACAGCAGGTCTATCTCCTTGTGCTGGCTGCGCTTGAACCACCCTTACAGACGCATTATTCCAAAAGTGATGCAGATAACCTTGATATAGGACTGGATTGTGAGTAAGCACGAAATGAATACGTGAGCGTTCCAAATACTGAAGCAATCCATTAAACTCCACATTCCTTCGATCCCTTGACAAATCAATCAACTGATTGTGAGTGGAGAAAAAATTTCTCGGATTTCCTGCCATTTCTGTAAAGCAAAAACAATAGTGCAATAACAAAAATTTAGCAATAATAAATCTGCACAATAAAACTTAGGAAATTTTTGAATCTGGTTGTAAACACGTGTTAAAGTCTCAAACGCGTGTATCCATTCTTCAAACGCGTGTTACAATGGTAAACGCGTGTGATCAATGGTAAACGCGTGTAGTAGGGTAAACGCGTGTAGTATGCCATAAAGACCTAAACACGTGTACAAATTCTTCAAACGCGTGTTACAATGGTAAACACGTGTGAACAATGGTAAACGCGTGCAAACAAAGGTAAACGCGTTACAAAGGGTAAACACGTGGTACAATGGTAAACACGTTATTTGCCAAACGCGTGGAAAGGTAAGAAAACTTGTGTTTTTGATGTACAAATTCCTAAACACGCGTAAGATTCAAACCCGTGACACTGTTCATCTTCTCAAAAATAGGTTTAATCATGATACTAAAAATTCCTAAACACGCGTAAGATTCAAACCCGTGACACTGTTCATCTTCTCAAAAGTAGGCTTAATCATGATACTATACATAGCAGCAAATACGAAGAACAATAAGCAATAAGCAATACCTGTATAATAATCACGAAAAAGATCACGAAGAACAAGTTTATCGAGATGAACAGTAACCGATCACAATCAATACGAATTAACACGATTTTAAACTAAACGCGTGTTTGGGGTAAAACTCGGGTAAAAAGTGAAATTGAAAATTTAGAATGAAAAAAGAACGAGTTTGGTCATGGTATTTATATACCCGTGACCCAAACGCGTGGTCAAATCAAGTCAACCACGTGTTTAACTTAAGGCAAACACGTGAACAAAAGTCAAACACGTGTAGTCACCCAAACGCGTGGTCAAATCCAAACACGTTGTAGACAGCCAAACACGTGAAGGAAAACTCCAAACGCGTGGTCAAATCAGGTCAACCACGTGTTTAACTTAAGGCAAACACGTGAACAAAAGTCAAACACGTGTAGTCACCCAAACGCGTGGTCAAATCCAAACACGTTGTAGACAGCCAAACACGTGAAGGAAAACTCCAAACGCGTGGTCAAATCCAAACACGTTTACCATAAACCTGAATAACCAGCCAACACACATAGGATAGAGATAACCTGTATGAAAACTCAATGATTGAACCCCCTGAAAATCAAGTCATCATTAGCAGATAAAATTTTAACAATCAAACCTGATAATCTTGACTGTACGATATACCTGTATCAACTGAAAAACCATTACATAAACTTTGGTAATCTTACACAACAAGTTAATGTGATGTATAAAACCATGAAGTAACGGACATTTTAAAACATCGATACCAGGACTTGATTTGGACTCAATTCAATCACCGATAATCATTAGCAATCGAAAGCCTGCAAAATCAAACTCCCCCTTAACTAATGATATCGGGTAAGATTCTTTTTAACAACTTTGGAAAAAACACACAATTCCAATATCGAAAATCCTGCACACTTAAAGGAAACTCATCAATGCATCAATATCAACAGATAACATTATTTTAAGCATGCAAAGAAAATATCGAAATGAAAACCTATAGTCAGTCAAGAATCATCGTCAAGCATATCTTTTCACCAAAAAACAAATTCTTGAATCGATCGGTCTCCGACACTTTCACCAAAAACAAATTGAAATCTCAAAAACATGTCAAACTAATCTTGACTATATTTTGACTTTTCCAAAGCAACAAGAACCAGTAAGATCATTTCCGTAATCTTAAACAAATTAATGTCCATATCAGAAAACAATCTTTTAACGTAATACTTCAAGCAATAAAAACTCATATAATCCAGTTAAGGACCATATAGCTGAACAATAGAATCATTAGATGATTATTAACTCTCTCGTGCAATAAGAACTAGTTTTGACACAACTACTTGACACATAAGATTGAAATACAAAAATGAAAATTTAAAAGACAAAATAAACTTTAAATTTAAACCTCATTATTTATTTACAAGAAATTCTAAGTTTCTGCAGATTAGATCAGATTAGCAATTACATAAGCCTGCAGGTGAGAAATAGTTCTCTTATTATTAGTTATGAACAGTGACTCGACAACGATTACCGGTATAGTTGTCCTCTTAAACACTCGGTACTTCCAGTTTCCTTTGGTTTGTGACACTTTCGTATTACTTGAGCCAAGGACAGTCACCATGTAACCTAGTAAGTTACTCATGTCACATTATTATTAATGTAAATGTGTATCCCACAGTCAAACATACACTTAAGATCGACAGAGCATTAAAGTCCTTAATCAGATGTGTTTATAAGCGTTACAACTTTGAAGTCACCATGGTTAATGATCTTACGATCAAGGGTCAGAACAAACACATTTGATGTAAAGTGCATGATTCGAATTGGCTATTCTTCATTGCTTCTTTGAAATTAACTTCATTGATGTGCAGCAATTTGATACTTCGGAAATATTCGATGAAATTTCTTGACTATTCTTCATTATTTCTTTATTCTTCGGTACTTTGTTTTAGCCAATCGAGATCATGATGGTTTTAATAGTTGCTTTAGAGCTAAAACCCATTTTGTTCTGTTTAGATTGACATACACGAATGCATGCGAATCCCCCCTATGGTTTACAAACACATCCAATCGCAAACCAAATGCTAAATCTTTCTCAAGTTTTAAGGATGGCACAATTCACTTGAAAAGTCCATATTCAAGGCCATATGCTGACATGTTACCCACAAATACGGTTATTGAACAATTAATATTCAGGGAAACCTTCGATACTTTGTGTCTACCGATACATCCTTAGAAGTAGTCACTGAACTAAGCAGTTATATTACTATTAAGCAAGCTTAAAAGCTAAAATATCCTCACTTCTAATCTTCTTAAAGCATCAACTTAAAACTCTATTTTTTTTTTTTTTTTTTTTTTTTTTTTTTATGACACTAATTATATACAAACTTAAAACTAGACATTCTTTTTGTATTTTCATGACTCTAGCTATTTACAGACTTAAACTAGACACAAGTAAAATAAAATAAAATATACAAGAAAAATAGTTCTTTGAGAGAGTTAATAAGAATCAGCATTCTTCATACCATTGAGAAGAATCAGCTTTTCAAAGCGAGTTTTATCAAATGCTTTAGTATACAGATCAGCTAGATTATCATCAGTTATAACTTTTTCCAAATGAATTAACTTCTTTTGGGCACAGTCACGCAGAAAATGATGTCTAATGTCAATATGCTTGGTGACTTTATGCAAGACAGGGTTATTAGTTATATCTATAGCTGACTTATTATCAATCTTAATAGGAGTATCAAGAAAATCCATACCGTAGTCTCGAAGTTGTTGCTGAATCCATAATACCTGGGAACAGCAGCTTCCAGCAGCCATGTACTCTGCCTCACAAGTAGACTGAGCAACAGATGTCTGCTTCTTACATTGCCACGATACAAGTCTCCCTCCTAAGAATTGACATCCGCCAGTTGTAGACTTCCTATCATTGTTACAACCTCCATAATCCGAATCAGTGTAAGCGACAAACTCAAACGTTCCTCCCAACGGATACCATAGACCAAGTCCTTGATTTCCCTTTAAATATCTGAGGATCCGTTTTGCAGCCGTTAAATGTGACTCTTTCGGATTAGCTTGAAATCTAGCACACAGACAAACAGCAAACATGATATCTGGACGCGAAGCAGTTAAATACATCAATGAGCCGATGATTGCCCGATAATGAGTAGCATCCACAAGTGTATCATTAGAATTAGAAACTCCTAGACCATGATTCAACTGAATAGGAGTACCATAAGTCTTGGATTCTAACATTTGAAACCTTTCCAAGATGTCATTGACATACTTAGTCTGATGAATGAAGAAACCATCCTTTCGTTGATCAACTTGCAGTCCAAGGAAAAATTTTAATTCCCCCATAGCACTCATTTCAAATTCCTTCTTCATACTCATTTCAAAATCCTTGCACATCTTAATGTCAGATGAACCAAAAATGATATCATCTACATAAACTTGCACAAGTATATAATCTTGCTTCTGCCATTTGATAAACAATGTGCTGTCTATCGATCCTCTTGTAAATCCATTTGTCAACAGATGTGTTGACAACTTCTCATACCATACTCTTGGAGCTTGATGTAATCCATAAAGAGCCTTATCCAGTCGATATGCCCTTCTTGGATAATTTGGATCTTCAAACCCGGTGGTTGACGAACATACACTTCTTCCTTAACTTCTCCATATAGGAAGGCACTCTTCACATCCAACTGATACACCTTTATTCCTTTGAAACTAGCATAAGCTAAAAATAGCCTTATAGCTTCAATCCGAGCAACTGGTGCAAAAGTTTCATTGTAGTCATACCCTTCTCGCTGTGCAAAACCCTGAACAACTAGACGTGCCTTATTTCTTGTAACAATCCCTTTGTCATCTCGTTTGCATTTAAAAACCCAACGAGTTCCAATTGGTTTGATACCTCTAGGCACATCAACTAATTCCCATACTCCAAGTTTTTCAAATTGGGCCAATTCTTCTTGCATAGCCTCAACCCAAAACGGATCTTGAAGTACTATCTTAACATTCTTGGGTTCTTCTTGTGAAATAAAACATGAGTATAAACACTCAGTTATTAAACCTGTATCCTTCACTTCACAGAATAAGCTAGTCATCTCCTTATTTAACTGATTTCGAGTTCGGACAGATGCTGAAGCTTCACCAAGAATATTTTCAACTGGATGATCTTTAGTTGCTCTATGTTGAGGAGTTTTGTGACATGGAAAATCATCACCCATATTCGGAACAATTTGGGTGGGAGACTCTCCATCAGGTTCAGAAGAAGAAGAAGAAGAAGATGAGTCAAGCGGGTCATCATCTGGTAGTGGAATATTAGTTGGATCACTTGAACCACTGGATTGACCAACCTCAGTTGTAGGAACAACTCTGGGTGATGGTACATCAGCAGTAATAGGTGCAACAGGAGTAACCTCAGAATCATAATTCAAGTGATCTCTAATAATATCAACATTTTCATCAATAGGAATACCAGGAAAAGAGATTGGACCCTTAAGTGAAGTAAACACACTATCATAAGCAAAACTTGACTCAGAACCAGCATGAGTAGCAGGTTTATAACTTACAATCACAACATTAGTACCAAGATCGACTCTACCTGTCTGCGAATTGAAAACCCGACGAATGGGAGTTCCCGGTTTATATCCCAGAAAGAAACCTTCTTCCACCTTAGAATTAAACTTTGGTTGAGGAGAAGTTTTCAGAAAAGTACAAGGAACACCAAACGGTTCCAATCCAGACAAATCAGGTTTTCGTTTGTTTAGAAGTTCATAACAAGTCTTATTAAACCTTTTAACAGTAAGCACCCGATTTAACACATGACAAGCTGTGTTCACAGCTTCTGCCCAAAACATAGTTGGTAAGCCCTGAATCAGCAAGCATAGTTCTGGCAGTCTCGATCAAGGTCCTATTCTTTCTCTCAGCAACTCCATTTTGCTGAGGTTCATACGGAGCACTAAATTGATGTTGAATTCCTTTAGACAAACAGAAAACATCCATCACTGAGTTTTTAAACTCCGTGCCATTGTCACTCCTGATTCGTTTGATCTTCGTGTTGTAGAGATTCTCAGCTTCAGTGAAAAAGTTAATTAGAATCTCCGTAGTCTCATCTTTGGTAGCTAAGAAGAAAACCCATGAAAACCTTGAATAATCATCAGTGACAACCAAGCAGTAGTACATTCCCCCTCTACTCCTAACATTTACTGGACCAAAGAGATCCATATGCAGTAATTCAAAAGGAGCGGCAATTGAATTTTGTGTCTTGGGCTTGTGAGGCCTTTTTCTGTTGTTTGCCTTTCAAGCATGGAACACATCTATCTTCCAATTCAAACTTCTTTTTAGGAACACCTTGAACCAGATCATTCTTCACAATGTAATTCATCATTCGGAAATGTAGATGTCCCATTCTTCTATGCCATAAGAGAGAATCACTTTCGCTTGCCTTAGACAACAACAGACTTCCTTCTGTACATTCTTGGTTCCTAACATTAAACCATAAATGTCTCTTTTACGAGGAGCAGTCAACAATATCCAATCATCTGGAATAACAAAACCCGGTTTCAAACGAATGCAGCTTTGTCGTTGAAGAAAACTGAATTTCCTCGGTCACAAATTTGTGATACACTCATCAGATTATGAGTAAAGTTCTTCCACGTAATTGACATTCTTTAAAGTAAGTTTTCCATCGACGACATCTCCTTGTCCAGTGATTTGTCCGCCCTTGGAACCAGCAAAATTTACATGTGATCCTTTAATATTTACAAACTCAGACAGAAGTCTTCTGTCCCCTGTCATGTGCCTGGAGCAACCGCTATCAAGATACCAAATACTAATAGGAATTGGTGGTAGCCCCTGCACATGAAACAAAAATGGATCAGTTATCAAGGACAACCCAAGCCTTTATAGACTTGGGTTTACCATTCTCGTCCTTAACTAGCATTTCAGTCCAATATCCATTGCTCCCAATAGGTGCCTTGGATGATTGCTGAGCATGCTGTAGAGGTATATTCTCAACCCTTGATTGAGACCTTTTAGGGGAAAATGGTCTATTCACTTGTGGAACACGAGATGTGTTACGGTCATTGTAGTTCTGTCGATGATGCCCTGATTTTGCAATTTGTGATGACTGACCAGATCTATTTCTAGGGGAAATATATCTTGGTGAATCATTTCTTTTAGCCACAGGTGGAACATATTTACCAAAAGCTTGATTACCCATCCCATGAGAACTACTGGACACATTCTGTTGTTTACCATTCCCTCGCTCAAAAGAAACATGGGAATTAGGAGATAATCCTCTATTTTGATTTGACTTAACAGGAGAAACTGACTGTCTAGAGGACTTCCTAACTCGGTTGGGACAACAACTATACACATGTCCCTTTTCAAAACAAGCAAAACAAGATCGTTGTGCTGACTTGCTAGAAGATTGTTGAGCTAATGGTTTAGATGGAGGAGAATTCAAGATATTCTTAATCTCCTGAGTTGCTATCTCTTCCACAGTAGGAGCCTTAGTCTCAGAAGTTGAGAATGATTTGGTCAAACTAGGTTCAGGTTCAGTAACATACTTAATCTCAGTTGAACTAGTCTGAATTCCTTTCTTGACAAACTTCTGACTTAGCTTTGGTATATCATGGTTTTTGGTCCTCAGTTGTCTAGGAATGAATTTGGATTGGTTAGGTTCAGTGGAGGCGGATGACTTAGGATAGTCAGTAAGCACAGGTTTAGTAGAATCAGACTCAGCCAAATCTGGATAAACAGGGTCTAAGTTGTTGTTAAAAGGAGGTCTTACATCAGAGTAATCAGCTCCTAGTCCTGTTTTATCCTTAGGATGTCTAGGTTTACCTAAAGAAGCTACTAGATCACTTCCTCTCCATTTAGCTAACGTAGTCTCATGCTTAGTAATGGTAACCCTAGCATCAGCCAAATCCTTCTCTTTCTTACCAATTTCACTAGAAAGAAAAACTATCTTTTCATTTGCAAGATTTTCTCTAAAAATTGATTCTTTCAGTTTGTCTTTTAAGGCAGCATTATCATTTCAAGTGACTTAATCCTACTCTTAAATTGACGTTCTTGATCAAGTAAAGCACTATTCTTAGAGAAAAATGAACTACGTTCCTTGCTGATAGTTTCATAACTAGCGGTTAACTCTAAGGTCTTGGATGAGGCAATACTATGTTGTTGCATCAAGTCTTTAACAAACATGCAAATACGACGAACAGTCAAATAAGAAAAAGTTACCTGTTTCTCTCGATCATCGCAGTCAGCCATATATGCAACAAAGTCTGATATTGTCATACCTTCAGGAATATCAAAATCATCAGCTTCGGTAGAAATAGCCTTGTCCAATTTTGCACTTGAGCTCATCGATTGATTATCACTCTGGCTGCTTGTCTTATCAGAAGATTCATCTATCTGCTTATCAGCCCTTTTAAACTTCACTGCTTCATCTGCATTCTTTTCATCATCAGAAACCTTTAATGCAGCATCAGTAGCAGCAGCCTCTTCACTTGTGTAGAGAGCATAATCAAATGCAGCATTTCCGTCATCAATCACATTAGCTACTTCATCATAAATCTCAGCTAGCAAAGCATTTTCAGGTTCATTTTCCTTTGTCCAAAGATAAGTACCATCTTCCTGTCTTGCCACCATGGCATTTTCAGGATTTTGAACTTGATTTTCTGTAGGGAGTTCCTGAATGATCATTCCATCATGCTCTGTAGCTTTGGCTGATTTAATTTGATTTCCAGCTTGGACACCTCCCTGATTGTAATTCTGACGATTAGCTGTAGAATTATCAAAACGCTTTGGTCTTTGACATTCCTTAGCAAAATGACCAAAAAAAAAAAAAAAAAAAAAAAAAAAAAAAAAAAAAAAAAAAAAAAAAAAAAAAAAAAAAAAAAAAAAAAAAAAAAAAAAAAAAAAAAAAAAAAAAAAAAAAAAAAAAAAAAAAAAAAAAAAAAAAAAAAAAAAAAGACCAAAACCGTCACAATTATAACACTTAACCTTGGACTTGTCAAATCCTCTATCTTGTCAGATGCAAGATTTCTTCCAGTTCGTTGCATAAAACGACGAGCTTTTATAGTGAGCATAGCCATTTGCCACTTTAAGTCCATTTCCTCTAAATCATCAGGATCAACTTGTTCATAATCTTTATCAATCAAACTTGGATCTGTAATTTTGCCATTGATAAATGCCTCATGAGCAGAACACATAGCAGCAAATACTTGCATACGTCCTTCAGCAGATTGCATACTCATTGGCATAGAACGAACAGTTGTACGTCCACTGTTTCTTGATCCACTGCTATTCTTAGTTGAAGACGAATTGTCATAAACCATGTAACCTGCAATTCCATCAGGATCCATAACAGGATGAATGGTTTCAGTGGATAAAAGAGCAGTAGTTCCACTTCCAGAAGTAGAGGACGATGAAGACAAAGATTATCAGTATTAGCATGATATAGACTCGGATTTTGTTGAAAAATCGAAAGCTCATCCTTTGCTTTACGCTTCATTTCCCTGTTCTTTACTTTTGAAACAATCTCTGCCAAGGTGTAAGATTCATAATCTTTCTCTTCTTGAAGACTATGTACAAAGTCATTCCATTTGTTCGGCAAAGAATCCAAAAATTTATCTACTAGTTTATTTTGTGTAAAAGTAACACCAAAATATCCCAGTTCAGTAATCAGATGATTAAAACGAGTTATTAAATCATCTAAACTTTCAGATTTCAACCCATTAAAGACTTCATATTGTCTGTTCAGCAGCTTAATTCTCCCTTTTTCATCAACTCATCACCTTCACAGTATGCGTTTAAAGCATCCCACAAACCTTTAGAGGTCTTATGTTCTCCGAGAAGATGAATTGCATCCCTAGGTAAGCACATTTCTAAGTTTGACAAGGCCTTTCCTTCAATGGCATATTCTTTCTTCAACACTTCAGACATATCCCCAATCTTGTATTTGACCTCATTTCCAAGAGCATCTTCATGAGTTGGCCACTCATATCCTTCAGTAATCATCCCCCATTGATTGAAATCAGTAAGGCGAATATAGGATTCAAAACGTTTTTTCCAACTCCAGAAATTTTCAAGTCTTATCAATTTTGGGGGTGAATTGGTACGACCGACTTCATGATCGTGAAGAATTAAAGCATTTATGTATTGGGCCTCTTTTGATGAAACTGTAGGTATTCCAGACATCATCGAAATACGACAAAAGAAGAAATTAAAAGAAATGAACAGTACCACGTGTTTGAGATAAACACGTGATTAGAACAGAGAGTGAACAGGTACACGTGTTTAAGATAAACACGTGTTTGAGCACGAGCACGAGCTTAAAAGACAAAAACGTGTTGAAAAGCAAACACGTGTTAAGGACGGGCTAACACCAGTTTAAAAGACAAACACGTGTTAAAGAGCAAACACGTGTTAAGATAAGGCTAACACGAGTTTAAAAACACGTGTTTAAATAAACACGTGTTTAGCAAAACACGTGTTACAGAGACAAACACGTGTTTTCCGATTAAAATCTTGCACGATTTTTGGCAAAATTAAGCCAAACAAAGCGATCTCGAACCTTCAGATTGAAAAATCTATTGGCTTTGATACCACTTGTAGGTCCTTGTGGACTGATCGTACACGAGAACGCTTATAGTTATGACGAGAGTGCGGAATCCTCTCGTGATAACCTGTTTGGTTAATTAATTATCGTCTTTCGTTGTTAATACAACCTAAGACCTTAAACGCGCGCGGGTTTGCTTAATTGACAGAGTTTAGTCGTAATCTCTTAATTAATTGTCTAATTACGTTTTAAGTGTGAGTATTTATACTTAATGTTCATAAACGCGTGCTAATTATGGACCGTATACCTTAAAGCCCAGAGCCCATTAGCAAACGCGTGTTTTATACGTAAACACGTGATGACCACGAGTTTAGACAAACTCGTGTTACTGTAGCACGAGTTTAGTCAAACTCGTGTTACTGTAGCACGAGTTTGTACACACTTTCTTTTGTCATCTTTTAAGTATAATTACTTAAAACGTGACTAGTTTATCACTTGTATCTGTATGTTACTTATAACCACATTCATACAAGTCGTAAACATTAAACATACAAAAACTCTGATCAATATGTAATCATTCACATTATTAAGTACAAATAACAAGTTTAAACATAACATAAGTCTATGATTACATATTACAAAACATAAACACTGATCAAATCGCTGTTGCTGTTGTCAACAGAATCATGCACTTACAAAGAAATGGAAAGACACACCTTATTTATAAGACAAATTTGGGATACCCGTTTTGTATAAAACGTAGGGGTTTTAACATAACCACTGGCCGACAAACGGCCAGTCAGCAAGTCAGTAGTATCGTCATGTCATGTCAACTTTAGGAAAACCGTTTTGTCTAAAACGCAGGGTTTGATCAGACACCCCGTTTTTCGTAAAACGGTACGTTTTTCCTAAAATGTTTGAATTCACCCTTTTTTCCCAAAATATTTGTTCCCTCCCGAATTCCTTCCAAGTCGCGCCCCTTTTTCCCAAAATATTTGAATTCACCATTTTCTCCATCTATGCCCCTACCCCCACAATTGCTTCCTGCAATCCTGCCCCTATTTCATTGATACTAAGACGATACTTCTGAAGAAACACATCAACATGCCACCACTCCACCACAACTACCAGCCCACCACCATAGTCCATCACTCTGGCCGGCCATCATCCTCGGCCATCCCCCAAACGTATGCTTCCACCAGGTTCTTTTTTTATTACTAGCAATTGAATTACCATTTGCCCTAACTTAATTTATAATTTTATATACCCTAATATTTGATTACTTTGTTAAACTTATGTACCCTAACTCCCTAAGTACCTGCATAGTTGCTATTATTGAAATAATACTATCTTACTATGAGTTTGCTATTTGGAATTATGAATCTATATGACTAAGTAGTTGATTTGTTTGTATCGGCACAATAAATTATTAGTTTTGTGACTTGGTTCTTATGGTTTAAGTTTTAATTTTTTGATCATGGTTTAATGAAGTTTAATATTTCGGTTGTTCTTTAGTTAGTTTTTCATTGTTTTAATGTTTAGTGTTGTTGTTTTTATGCTCATTTGACTGTCTTTTTGCATGTTTTATCTTCTTGTTAACTCTTGTTGTTTTTTACAGGTTTTATCCTTTGTTTTGGCCCTTTGGCTACTTTCTTGCAGCAAATTGAAAGCTCTTTTGAGATTTTTTTGGTTGTTCATTGTAGATTCCATGTGTAGATTTTTTGGTTGTTTCAAGGCTGTTTTGGTTGTTATTCTCCTGCTGTTTTAGCTGCTACTTTGCAGCTAATTGGAAGCTATGTGACTGCTATTTGGAAGTTGTTTTGAGGCTGTTTTGGCTGTTGTTTTGTAGGTTTAATGTGCAGATTTTCATGGTTGTTATGGGGCTGTTTTGGTTGATGTTTCGTGCAGTTTTGCAGCATATTTGAGGCTGTTTTGAACCAAGTTGTGTGGTTGTTGTTTGGTAAGTTCCATACTGCTGTTGTTTTGCTTATTTGCTGCAAATTACAAGATATGTATAGTTCTTATTATTAAGGCATTAAGCAATATGTATACAAGGGTAGAGACGATGACCACTAAGTTATAATGAAACACCTTGCGAAAATATCAGATTGTTTTTTCATTAGTGATATGAAGCCTTCTCCTTTGTGTTTATGCAGGTTAGTTTACTCAGAGACAAATGTATTAAGGAGCAAAGCAAGATTATATTCACAGAGGTAGCTCAACTTTTTTATTATCTCTTATGAATACTTTGTGAAGATAAGTTTGTTAGAAATATAAATTAGTGGTGTTTAATTGTAAATGGAGTTACATTTGTGTTGTTCTTAAAGTACAAGGGGCTTAAGTGAAACTTAATGTAATTAGTATAAATACCCCTTGTATCTTAATAATGTTACTAACCCTTGGAAAGCCAAGTAATTACCTTTGACTAATAAAACACACACTTTGACTTATTCTCTCTCCACTCCATCTTCAACCTCCATCTCACACACAAACACACTTTACACACACTAACCTAAAACCTCCATTAAACCTTCAATTAAGCTCAAGTTTGTTTCTAACAATTGGTATCAGAGCATAATCGGTGTATCCGAACGATCCACAAACAAATTCATAACCGATTTTGTTCAAATTTTAGAGTTTTTGAGCTTAATTTGATTCTGAAAGTTGCTGTTTTTGCTGAATTCGAGGCTGATATGTGTTTCTAATCACAGATTAGAGGTGGATTATTGTTCAATTTGATCAATCAAGTGTTTAATCCTTAAGTTTCTGTTCAAAAATGTGTTAAAAAGTTGAACTCTGCAAACAGTTATAATAAGAAAAAGTCAAAAGTTTTTTTTTGCTGCTACAGTACACATTCTCGTGAATCAATCAACTTTTCAATTTCTTACATTTTACATTTATTAAAAGAAAAAAAAAAATAAAAAAGGCAGAAAAAGAATAAACAACAAAAAAGTTCATAACTTCTCTCCTCAAATTCGTCTTCGTTGTTGATCAATTCAAGCTGAAATTTACGAGGTTTTGTTAGCGAGATCATTCTGAACACGTAGATGTTTTCAATTCTTCGATTGGTGCGTTTTTGATGTCAGTTACTATTCCGGTCAGAAAGTGAGTTTTCCGGCGAGTGTCTTATTCGAAATTTTTTGGCTAGGGTTTGTTCACGGTTGGATTATGAGTAGTTTGGTGGTGAAAACGAGTTCTAATTCGAAGTTTTGAGGAAGTAATCGGCGTTTGAAGTTTTCCGGCGAGATTTTTGTAGATTCCGGCAGTCGTGGTTACTGTTCACCGCCGTGGTGTTCATCATATATTCTGCAGAATTTGTTGCATTTGCCGAGCTAAATTCACAACCAAATCACCGTATTGCCGAAGTCATTCACCAAATAGCCATTTGCCGAGTTGGACTTAGAAACTTTTAGCCAAAACAGTCATTTGCCGAGCTCGTTGCTCTGCAAATCAAACAACTCGACCAAGTCATCAAGAACTCGTGTTTGCCGAAGTTATTACTCGACCAGCTCATTGAATACTCACATTTGCCGAGCTCTGCAAACAATACATTCTAGTTATTCTCGTGTTTGCCGAACTAATGACTCGACCAGAATTTGTGTTCTCGTGTTTGCAGACTTGACCGATCAACTCATTTGCTAAATCAACACGTTGCCGAGCTAACTGCTCGGCACTCAATACAAACAGCCAAAGTTACCAAATTTTTCTCACTTCAACTAGCCGCCGAGCTCATTGCTCGGCATCCTATACAACTCAAACACTTAGAAACTTTTTCGACCAAAACTGTCAATTTTAACTAATTGCCGAACTCATTGCTCGGCATACCATTCAACCAGAAAATTTTTCATTTTAACCATTTGCCGAGCAATAAGCTCGGCAAACAGTTCAAATAAAAAAAAAAAAAATTCAAGAAGTTTTTTGTCTTTTTTCAAAATCAATTTTTATCAATTACCTTTGTAGGTGTGAGATTTGTGAAGAACTTTGTTTTGAACACCCCATTTGCCGAGCACTGAGCTCGGCATCCAAGGCAAATAGCACTTTCATTCTTCTAGTCTTGTATCTTGATCATTTGTTGTCCTTGCTTGAGTCCTTATCGTGTTTAAACTCTTGAGTTTTGAAATTGTTGCTAGTGTTTTAGAAAAGCAGAAAGATAAAGAACTTGTGTAGGGAGAACTATTGAGAAAGACAGAAAGCTAGTTTTTTTTTTGGGTGGAGTATTTGTTTAGCGGATAAATAAAAGGAAAGAGTGATATTTTTTTGGTGGGTCTCTTTACGTGTTTCAGTCAAGATTCTTTTCAAAAAGTGTTTGTGTTGTCAGAAGTAACGTGTAGCAGTGGCCATATTCACGCGTGTTCTAACTTTATTTTTAATCCTAACGCGTGAATGTATCTGGACAAAGGCATGTCCACATTTAGCATTTCAATTTGAATTGAATAAATATCACCAGAGATAAGGGTCACGTGATTTTGGTTGTACTAGTGGTCACATTGTTTTAATATTTTAATCAAACGCAATACGTGTTGCAGTAAACAAGACTCATGCGTGTCCTTTTAATATTTTAATATCTCTGTGAGCTGTCTTGTAATTGCATGTGAACCACCACCACATTTCTCAATCGGTAGTGAGTGTGACTACATATCTTTTGCATTTCAATTCATTACTACAAGTTCACGTGGGATCCTTAAAGTAGTGAAGTCAATTTTTTTTGTTAAAGTCCATGAGCTTAAATTGGAAGTTGATTTTTTTTTTAATAGGACTACAAATTATTTTTCCTCGGCTAATTTTTTTTGGACTTAAGTTTTTTTAATTAGGCTAGTAATTAGTTAGTTGGACTATATTTTTGTTTGGGCTAGTACTTATCATTTGGGCTTAAGTGTTTAGAATTCTTTTTGGGTTGAATATTTTTTTTTGGGGCTGAAATTTTAATTTTTTTTAATTGGACTTACGGCTAGAATTTTTTTTTGGACTAATCATCAAGTTTTTGAGTCAAAATGTCAACCAAAACTTTCAAGTATAAACCATGCATTGAGGCCTATCATCTTCATGAAAGTCGAGAGTGTTCATGCCTTCAAGGTCATGCGTGTGTTATTCAATTGCTACAAAAGTTTTCAGAATTTTTCGAGAAAAACAAAGTTCTTAGGAAGGAAAATGAGAGTCTTAAATGTGCAAATGACCAACTCAAATTTGAAAACCAAGAGCTCAAGTCAC
>CM067169.1:110077294-110143053 GCA_034093135.1 Erigeron breviscapus | reverse complement strand
TGCAAATTGTGGACTGTCAAATAGAGGTGTCAAAGTTTATTCTTCATTTTAACTTAGCTGTTAGTGTATTAGTGTATTTTAAGTGTTAGAATCTTGTAATTCAAATTTCTTGTAATAAAGTTTGTCAAGTTGGATGACTTCGGATCTTCAAAAGAAAAAATGCTCCTAAATATCGTAGGTTTTCATCTAGTCATAGTGGATAGTATCTATAAGTGGTTTAAGTTCATAGTGGATGACATGACACATGTTACATTCAGCACAATACGTGCGAGCTTGACACAACTTCAAAGACAAGTTGCCTTACAAATGGCAAAATATAAGACAGATTTTGAAGACCATTGGATAACTTAAAAATCAGACCTTAGACTGACTGCACTGTTGACTTATCATGAGGTCAATCGCTAAGAAATTATTAAAAAAGTTGAAAGTTATCTTTCGCCTTTGATATGGTTACCCAAGTGACCCAGGTTATGACTACAAAATTTTCTTTTTTTTTTTTTTTTTTTGTTGAACATTTGATATTAGTAATATTGAAAAGCTAGCAAGATGCTAGAATTACAATACAAGGAATAGAAGAAAAGAAGATACATCAGGCTAGCTAAGAAAGAGTGAAACTAGAAATTGAAAGAACACCATTGAGGCCAGGTGATTGTTGTTTTGGTGGCTCGGTTAATCAACCATAAGTAACTTGTTTGCTTGATATTTTTGATGGCATATCGGAGTGACGGGGTCTTATTGTTGAATATGCAATCGTTTCTTGTTTGCCAAATAACCCAAACATAAGCTTGGGTGACCAGATTTATGCATCTCCTGGTGTTGGCATTTGGGCTGGAGGTTGTATGCCATTCAAACAGGTCACGGATTGTTGACGGTTTATTCGGTGGTAAGCGACACCATATCATAAGAGTTGTCCATAAGTAGTCGGCGAAGGAGCAGTGCAAAAATAGATGTTAAGCAGTTTCATCATGTAAGTTGCAAAGGGAGCAGGCGGTGGAAGTGATTGGGACATTGCGAAGGGTCAGCTGATCGATCGTGGCTAATCGATTCATTTCGAGACGCCAACCCAATATGTTAACCTTGAGAGGAGCCAACGTGTTCCATGTAAAGATCCACCGATGAGGGCCATGATTTGTCGACAGAAGTGAAGTTCTCATAGACCTTGTAGTGAAGCGACCAAAAGGGTCCTGGTTCCATAGCCATGAGTCTCTTGAGTTCGAAAGGGAGATATTGGATATCCGAGTCAGCATGTCTTGAAATTCATGAAGCTCAGACGTTGAAGAAGGAGGACGGGTCCAACACCACTCCCAGTTGGAGAAGCGTCCTAAACCAGTGAGACGATCTGCAATAGTGTAATCTTTGTGTCTTTCCAAACGATATAAAGCCGGGTAGGTGAGATACAACGGTTTGTTACCAATCCACATATCGATCCAAAATCTAAGTGTGGTTCCATTCCCAACGATACCTGTGAAAAAATCCTCCAAAGCAATATTAAAGACATTTAGGTGGGAGTTTAGTTTGGCAATGGATTTCCAAACTCCCACCATATCGTTCATAAAAGGGACAGGAGAAACATTGCGCGAAGAATGGTGAATAGCAAAGATTATTTGCGACCAGAGGCTGGTGGGCTCATTATTGAAACGCCACCACCACTTTGATAGTAATGAAAGGTTTTTACAATGTAAACTACCCAAACCAAGCCCACCCGATGAGACAGGAGCAATGATTCTATCCCAAAAAACCCAAGGAATCTTTCGGTTTGAAACCGAACCCCCCCAAAAGAAAGCCCTGTGTATTGATTCAAGTTTAGTAAGAACACTAACCGGAAGGCAAACTATCAAGCACCGAACGGATGAGGGTAATACGACCGCCAAGGGATAAAGTGGATGCCTTCCAAAGTGAGAGGCGGTTCTCGAAGGTGTTAATGACAGGTGACCAGTTTTTGATAAGGTTCATATTAGCGCCAACTGGTAGACCCATGTAGGATATTGGAAACTGTCCAGGATTGCACATGAGGACATTACAGGAGGAGGTGATGGTTTCAGGGGAGAGGTTTAGGCCGAAGAATGATGATTTGTGGTGATTTATCCTAAGGCCAGATGCTAAGTTGAAGCACCTTAGGATTCTGGATATATTCGAGAGATGGGTAAGGGACCAGGAGCCTATGATGAAGGCGTCATCTGGTTGGAAGATAGCTATATAATAAAATAAACATTATATATATACAATTCCCGTGGCATGGAGCACTGTAGCTCTACAGTACCGACATGCTGACGTATGCTATTTTGTCCTTTTCCTTTTTTTTTACGATAGTATACTTTTTGAGTTTCGTATTTTTACCACTAAACTTTTTGGTTTTTTGACTTTAGTCCAAAATTTTTATAGAAACTTAAATGTACTTTATTTACTTTTACAAAGTTGTAAGTATAATTTACTTCTACAAAAGTTTTTTAACTTTAATCATCAAATCTTTATTTTTTACTTTTTATCACTTATTATAAGGTTTTTAACTTTTGTCATCGAACTCTTGGTTTTTCCAACTTTGGCAGCCCAATATTTTAACTTTCTACCCTTATAGTAAACTTTAAGTGTCCAAACTTTTGGGTAATGCTATATGTATGTTTGCATGATGCGACGGCGATCCGGGGCAACGCCCGGGGTTAAATTTCTTGTAAAATATAATTATATAAAAAGATGAATCAGAGTTTGAAGAGAAGGAAGGAGAAAAAGCTCGCGACCGGCAACGTAGTTAGTTTCTCCATAGATATTTACATTTTATATTTTTTCATTAAAAATATGGAAGCATTGTATTTTATATTTTTTTTGACATAAATTTTATTAAAAACGGAGGTATTTTACAAAGATAAATTCTAAACTAATACTGTATATATTAACAGAGTGAATATAATTTTTGTAGATAACTTAATTTAAATTAAAATATAGATAGTTCTAATAGTTCTAAATTGCGAATCTAAGCAAAATCTGAGGAACAGAATTGATGTGCTTTCACATCAAGAAATGCATAGGTTTCAGCACTACAGTACCGTACACCACATATATAAAAAACACGTACTCTGGTTCTTTACCAAAAACAGATCATTTTTTTTTTGAAAAATAGATATCATCAAGTGGTTAATATAGTTGAAGGCCAAATTTATATCCTAATCAAATAATGTTCTACAAAAGTAATAAAAACTCATTAGCTACGTCTTTCTACTGCATGATTTATTAATTAATAAATGATATTAGAAAATTAGATAATGATTATTAAATTTTCTTTTAAATGTGTGAATTACTAACTAATCACATAATCGGGGTGTTTGTTCCAAGATTAACAAAACATAATAATGTACAACATAAATATTACTTTTCAATATATAATTATTTATACATTGGTATTAAAAGAATTACAAAATTTATTGTAATTCCAAATTAGACATTTGATTAAATGACAAACACAAACTTTGATTATTTAATCGCTAAACATGCTTAAAATGATTAAGTATGAATACATAAGATACTTTAGGCAATAAGTACTCGTTGATTATGTTGATAGGTAAATATACGACTAATAAACATTCGATATTTATATGGGAAACATTCTCTCGGTACTTGGAACTGGTTGTCACGTTTCAACAATCTGGTGGAGAAGTATAAGAACCAAATACACTCATGCGTGATAATAATAAAAACTGTACGAGCATGGTACCCGCGCAATGCGGCGGCGGTAACGGCGACGCGGTTTAGTGGTGTTGGTGACGCGTGGTGATGACATCGACAATTGGTGTCGAGTGGTGTAAGTTGATGTTAAGATAATAGAATTATTTTATAAGATAAGGACTTAGAATGTAAATTAGCAAGATAAGGGTTTAGAGTGTAAATTAATTCATTAAGGACAAATTTGGTAATCTCTAATAACCATTTCCATAGAGGGTGTTTATTAAGGGCAATTTCGTACTTTCGTATGTAACTATTGTGTAACACTTTCTATTTTAAGGGGGTGGATAATCTTTATAAAGGAGTATAGATAAGTTTACCTTCTTTATAATCATGTTGATAACACTTGTCTTAAATATAAACATGATATTATCACCTACATAAGAAGTGACGATTTACACAAACTAGATACTCTCATACGTGATGACTTATATATTTTTATTTATAATTAAAAGATGCAAATTCATGTTATTATTACATCATTTTATTGTGCTTTAATCACGATTGAAAGTTCTAAATTAATTTACATTTACTCCTAGATTATCGTTAACAAAACTTTGTTTTAGTGTAGTTTAATATTCAATTTATGTTTTTTAAGTTATCACAAATAAGTAAAAGGTTAAAGTCACCAAATGTATAATCTATTTTTCATAAAATAATCATTTGTTAGTATCTTCTATTATTCTGAAGAGAAATGCTATAGACTTACAAATAATTTGCAAACTAAAATTTTACAAGCACTTCTCCAACCAATCAAATAAAGTCCTTTTTTAATCTTCATTTTTCTTTCTTTGTTATCTTCATCTTTGCTTATAAAATTGTTTTTAAGTCTATTTGAAAGTAGGTTATTCTAAAACAAAAGGCAAATTATACGAATTTAAGCCTAAACTAAATACCTTAAGAATAATAATAAGGGTCTATCTAATCTAAGTAGTCAATAAAGCATCTACTAACTAAAAACATGTAGAAGAGAAAGATGGCATGTGCAAATATCGTACACTTTAAATTTGGGTAACAGAGATTCTCTTTTACTAAAAGATGTGATAATGCTTTCCCATACTTATATTTTAGTTTAATCAACGTGATGATATTTTATACCCCGAAACTACATCTTTGGTTATTGAGTGGTGCAGCACAAATTTAGGCTGACATTTTCATCAACATTTTACACAAAAAAAATTAGTTCAACGTGACCCATTTTCAAATTTCACTCAAAATTATTCTATATTAACATTAATTAACACATCCCGATTAATTAGCATTGTTAACTATCTATATGAATCATTATTATTGTAAGGCATAACAAATCCATTTTCATCCATTACATGTCACTAATTAGGTGATATGTGCATAGCAAATTTTAGACATAGATAGAGATATACGGGGAAAGTGAAGGTGAGTTGTCTCATACCCAATTTGAGTGACTAACTCCTCACATTTAATTTTTTAAATATTTTTGGTACATAATAGGGGGCCCATCAATTTATTTTGTAAAAAACATAAAAAAAAAATTAAGATGTGATGGAGTTTTTCACCTAAGTTTTTGATTTAGTCATAAAAAGGTTAACATCTTCATTTGGAGATTGCTTCATGACCGTCTTCCAACTCGACTAAACTTAAGTCGGAAAGGTTTAGAAATCACAGATATATGTTGCTCTCTTTGCCAGCATAAAGTCGAGTCTACCTCACATCTTTTCTCTTCTTGCCCCTTTTTAACGAGTTGGCACAACTCTTCAGCAAATGGATCGCCATTGATATTCCCATTAGTAGGTCCTGAGTTAATGATTGATTGGGTTCAAGAGTCCCTTTTCCCGTCCAAATTCAAACGCATATTGGAAGCATCTTGTTTTGTGTGGTGGTGGTCACTTTGGAAGCATAGAAATCAAGTCATTCATCAGGCAAGCAATACCTCTGTCAACGAAGTGTTTAACTCTTTTGTTTCTTTATGTTACTTTTGGATTTCTAGTCGTGATAAAAAGTCTTGTCTTTCATGGCCCTTATGGGTAACAAGTCCATCTTTCTTATTGTAACTGTACTCTTTTGTTTATGTTTCGACATCTTGCCGAAGCACTGTATTATTAATATTAATATTAAAGCTGTTCAAAAAAAAAAAAGAGTTCGGAGGTTTTACGGTTTTACCTTTCTGAAGGTTCTAAATTCATATTCAAGCATTGACATTTAGAAACTAATTTGGGGATAACTAACAACTTACATTTAAGGTTATAAAATTACATATCAGTATATCACCTATATATATATATATATATAATATATATATATATATATATATTATATATATATATATTTATTTACATTATTACGATTGTACATAATTTAATGCCAATAGTTTGTTCATGTATACCCTCACACTTGAAGTGAAGGTATATATATTACTCGGCTCATTTAATTCATAGGTTTATTATAGAAACCTCTCAAAATAAATTCATTAGAAAGAAGCAACATATATAGTTTTGTTAGATTATTACCTCGGCTACCGGTTTCATGGATGTTTTGACAGGAGTACTAATTTCACTTTCTGTTGTTATGCTAACAGCATCTCCATCTTTTTTGGACTGTTGCAAATCATGAAAACAAAAAACAAATTGTAAACTCTAACAAATTAAAAACAACAATATATGAAAAGAGCCATACATAATAACGGGGATATAAATGGTTACCATATTTGAATTGAAATAGCGGTTGGATATGAAGATGAAATGCTGAAATTGGAAAGGGGGAGAGATAGAAAGAGAAAGCAGCAGAAGGGAAGCTGCAGAAAGTGGCAATCAATTTGGGAGTTAGGGTTACTATACTTTACAAGTGTGAGTGTGACTATCTATGTGTGTGAATATAATATATGCATTTGTGTTTATATATGTTTAGGTTAGGTCAAATGGTTGAGGTTGTTATTTATATATCATGTATGTACTAGATGGATGCCCGCGCGTTGCGGCAGCTAAATGGTGATGGTTTTGGGGATTTATGGCTGCGGTGGTAATGGACTGTGGTGATTGACGACGGTGGGTGGTTATGGTGAGATATGTGTGTTTTGTGTGTGTGTTCAGTGTGGGCAGAGGAGAAGAAAGGGGGAAATGAGGAGCGTGTAGGGTTTTGTTTGTATATAGGGGTATTTTGGGTAGAAAAAAATGGTGAATTAAGAACTCCCAATTTGTATTATAAGGGAGTATAGATATAGAAGTATAGAAGTATAGATGTATCATTCTTATTATAAGTTCAAGCGTTTTTGGTCAAAAGATTAGAAAGAATCATGTACTCCCTATATGTTTGTTTGGTTGTGTTCGGTTTGTTGGAAGAAGTTATAAATTGTTGAAGAGTAACATCCAGTGGCCCAATAGGCCCATGTTTTTATCTCTATCGAATTAATACATGATTTAATGAATATGGATAATGATTCATGGTTTTTGTGTTTGAGGTAAGTAGATTTTACTCACGAGGACGAAGTTTGAACCTTGGCTCGGCCTTTATGAGTTTTTCATTGATATAATGCTACTGGTCCGGGACTCCGTATGTCTGTGTAGGCCAGCTAAGTCGTGGTTTTTCGCCATAAAGTCATATAAGATGAAGTTCCGAGCTTCGGTTACGTTGTGGGCTGTTAAAAAAACTTATGTGAATACATGAGTTGTGACTTTAAAAAAATAATTAAGGGTTGATGCTCACTTCCTACATTTGTAAGGGTAACTTTTTTTTTTATATGGAGAGGGGGCGGGGGTCAAAAATCCTAGGTTCTATTAAGTATTTGTGTAATTTAGAAGTACAAGTAAAATAGTTGGTAGTTTTTAAAAAAAGAGGTAATTTATTTAAGGTTGAAAAGTAAGGAATGACTATAGTAACGATTTAGGAGTATGAATAGATTAGAATGTCGTTCTAAAAAAAAAAAAAAGTATATAATTGGTCTTTAACCAAACTACCAAAAGTAGTTAGTTAAAAGGTCTTTGGTTTGGCCAAAACCGGGCTGACAAAGTTCAAAACGAGGCCTAGACCTAACTCCTAACTAGCCCGACTTGGCCTTTTTGGGTCCAAAATTCATTTTAAAGCTGGGTCAACAGCTTACAGTTTGTTATCAGAAACATTTCTACATTAGAGAAATATGCTTGAGTAAATTACAATGCTATATCTTAAAATATATATTCAGGTACTAAAACCACGAAGTGTCTTGAATTTATAATGCTGTACAATTTTTTTTCAAAAACAATTTAACTCCCTTTTGTCATGTGATATTATAATAATGTTTTGGTTTTGTTACTACACATTAATTACCATCTTCTACCTCATCCTTTCTCCTCACTTTTTATCGAGGTATTAGACACCGATTTTATGCGTAATTAATAATTACACACACACACATATAGAGGCCCTTAAAGAAGGTTTCTAAAGAGAGAAGATAAAGTTCGTTTTGATATTTTTTTTTGGTTGTTTTTTTGTTTTTTTTCATTTTCAATTTTTTCATTCTTTTTTTAATTAAATCATTCCAAAAAAAATTTAAAAACTAAAAAAAAATTTTTTTTTTTGAACAGTTAGTCGGTATTCAACATCAGGGAACACCTCACCGTATAATGGTGAAGCCTTGCACGTACTCTAGACTACGAGATGTAGACCATAAAATTTTTTTTTTTTACTAATCTGAGTTAGTGAGCTATACATATAAGGATACAGTGCAGACTTCACCCTTATGAATATTAATAAGGGGTAGCTGGTGGGAGTGGTTAGTCATAGGGGGTGATAGGTTATAAAGGGTGATAGGTGATTTACCAAACGGGCTCTGTCTTTAGTCATCATGTCTCCGCCATAGTCTGGCAGGCTTTGCTTATAGCTTACGGGCTATGCCCTTTGAAAAAAAATTACTTTTTAAGATTTTTTTTTGTTGGAATTAGTTAATTAAACAGAGAATGAAAAAAGTGGGAAAAAAAAATAAAAAATAAATAAAGAAAAAACAAGCTAAAAAAAATAATCAAAAACGAACATTCTTCCCCTTCTCTTTTTACGGTACCTTCTCTTTTGATCTCTATCCTATATATATATATACGTATATAGGAGAGAGATCAAATGAGAAGGGGTGTTAAGGAGATAAGGGAGAGAAGGTCATATTGGCCAATAAGGACGCGCCATGTGTCAATTTAAATTAAAACACGCGGTGGCATTTTTGTAAATAAATCAAACTTTTGTTACACGCGACGCGGTGGCATTTTTGTAATTATGGACTCCGTTATCTTTTAACGACCTGTTAGTTTATTAAACGTCCGTTAATTCCATCTACTTTTTTATTATTTTCGATAAAACCGATGTATTGTACGATAAGAATCCAATTATTCCAAGCTACTTTTTTGTAAAAATTCAAAATGAAAACAAAATCGAATATATCTTCATCTAAGAGTAAGTATCTACACAAATCGAATAATTATTAACTTAAAAAAGCTAATTTTGTAATTTCATTTTTTGGTTTATTGTTGCAGGAAACATTAAAAAAGTACTAAAAATAAAGAAAAGTATAACTTTTGAGGTAGATGAATCTGAAGTTGCGTTTTCGGATTCAGAACCAGTTTTTGAATGGTGGAAATATGTTAAAAAAGGTAACTTTTTTTATATTTCAGTAGTTTGTGTGATGAATTTTTTGTTTTTAAACGTTATTATATTTTTATGATTATCTTTGATTGGTGAATTACTTCCTATTAGCCTATCAAGCTGATAGACCAAGTTGATAGATCTGTCTAACTGTTTGATTGACGAACTTATAACATTTTGAACGTGATAACTGAAGCTGGTAAAAATTCATTTTGATACACAAACAACATAAAAAATCCATTTATTTTTTTTAAATAACAAGCTAATAGACCTAGCTGATAGATCTGACTAAATTTTTACGCATTTTGTGAATTAAGACATGTCTGATAGTTTTTAGATATAGATTATAGATATTTTTTTACATATTTTTTGATTGAAGAAGCTTGTAACATTTTGAATGTTTTCCCTTTAAACGGTTTGAAAGCATCATCGACATCTGGAGTAAAAGAATCACCGCCATTAGGAGTCTTCTTATGAATGCCAACTGGTGGCAACATTTCCATAGAATGAGGTGTTCCATTTTGAGTAACAGACGAAGTTGATCCCGTTTCATAAATAACTGTACATGTCAAAATTATGAAGTGAAATTTTTTTTAACAAACAACATATATATTCAAAAAAAAAGTATACAACCAATAATAACTCAAAACTGAAACTTATTCAACTTGAAACAAATGACAAATAATCTACACAAATGATTTCGTACTATTTACTTTTTTTTTTATCTAAATACATATAATCTACATAAACGTAGTCCAATGTTTAAAACTGAATCAACTTCACACTATCTACATATAATCTACACAAATGTAGTGTGTCCAAAAAACCCCAAGCTAAACAATAATAACTAAAAACTGAAACTGATTCAGCTTGAAACAATTGACACATAATCTACACAAATGTAGTGTGTCCAAAAAAGCCCAAGTTAACTGTAACAAGCTAATCATTAATAATTCAAAACTGAAACTGATTTAGCTTCACAAAATCCAAAAATGTAGTCGTAAAACTTCGTACTATTTACTTTTTTTTAAAACCTAACTACGCATAATATACATAAACGTAGTCTAATATTTAAAACTGACTCAGCTTCAAACTATATATAGATAATCTACACATATGTAGTGTGTCCAAAAAAGACCAAGCTAACTGTAACAAGCTAATGAATAATAATTCAAAACTGAAACTGATTCAGCTTCAGAAAATCCCAAAAATGTAGTCGCAAAACTTCGTACTATTTAATTTTTTTTAGCTAAATAAACATAATCTACATAAACGTAGTCCAATATTTAAAAATGACTCAGCTTCACACTATCTACACATAATGTACACAAATATAGTGTGACGAACAAAGACGAAGCTAACTGTAACAAGCCAACTAATAATAACTCAAAACTGAAACTGATTTTCAGCTTGTAACAAATGAAAAATTATCTACACAGATGTAGTGTGTCCAAAAAAGCCCAAGCTAACTGTAACAATCTAATCAAAACTGAAACTGATTCAGCTTCACAAAATCCTAAAAATGTAGTTGTAAAACTTCGTACTATTTACTTTTTTTTAAACCTAAATACACATAATCTACATAAACGTATTCCAATATTTAAAACTGACTCAGTTTCACACTATCTACACATAATCTACAAAAAAGTAGTATGTCCAAAAAATCCCAAGCTAAGTGTAACAAGCTAATCAATAATAATTCAAAACTAAAACTGATTCAGATTCACAAAATTCAAAATTAAAACTGATTCAACTTGAAACAGTAAATTTAGAAACTGATTCAGGTTGACATAAACATTGAAAATAATATTTTTTTTTTATGTATACATTCGAATTTTTGGTTACCAAAAACATGTATACTTGATTTTTATATTGACATTTAATCTTCGTCGTAATGTTTTCAGAAATAGATTAATGGTATATAAAAAACACGATAATATAAATTTAAAAATAAAAAAAAACAAAAATAAATAGAATTAATAATTACCTGGATTTTCATGTAATTCTTGAAGATCCACCATATGTGCAGACGAATATGTTTTGAAAGAAAAATTTTCGCTGTTTCAAAATCACAGATCTGGAAAATGTATGTAAATTTGAGTTGTATAAAACATCAACGTTTTGAAAGAAAAATTTTCGCTGTTTCAAAATCACAGATCTGGAAAATGTATGTAAATTTGAGTTGTATAAAACATCAACGTGTTTAAATTACTTTAACAAAGATAACAGAAGATAACGGAATGTTAATTACTAACGGAGCTTAATATTTACAAAATTGCCACCGCGCCGCGCTTTAAAAAAGTTTGATTTATTTACAAAATTGTCACCGCGTGTTTTAATTTAATTTAACACATGACGCGTCCTTATTGGCCAATAGGACATTCTCTCCCTTCTCTCCTTAAGACACCTTATTCCAGGATCCTCACCCTACATATATATATATAATACCTTATTAAATTAACTCAACCTCCTTCCTTACTTGATTAATTAAGAATTTGAAATACCTAAATTACCCCCACAAATTCAACATTCATCCATTAAATGTACCCAAAATACCCCTAACAATTTCAACCCACACAAATCTACGGTCAAACCCTAATCTAATTATCTATCTACATCTATATTATATTATACAACAAATCTCATTTTGTTGAATTTTAAGTTTCAATATTCCACAATTCATCAAAACCACATTACATCAATAACTTACACTACTTGTCGCCGCCACCATCACCACCATCACCACCAATCGCCGCCACCAACACCGTCGCCACCGCCACCGTCGACGCTACCGTCGCACACCAACATTTGTTACTGTCACCGTTGCCGCCATTACATCGACATCACCACTGTCACCTCCACCACCACCGCTACCACCGCACGCCACCACCACCCGTCACCGCCATCACCGCCGCATCGCCCGGGTACCCTTCTTGTATATATATAGACTTTTCTTATTTTAAGAACTTTTTTTTTGCAAGAACCGTGAGACCTCCTAATTTATTTATTGGATCTTATGTTTTTAAAGTTCATTCACATGTGAAAGTTATAAATGTATGTTGTTGAAGAACTTTTTTTTCAAAACCTTCAAAATAGCCTTTTGTGAACTTGTGAATGAATTTGTTTACGTGTCTGTTCACATGTGAACAGGTGACTATATATAAGGATTTGGAAAAAAAATTGCTTCTGCAACATATATTTTTATAAAATTTCACATGTGAATGAACTTTAAAAACAGATAATCCAATACATATTTTAAGAATTCTCCCCATTTTTGTAAAAAAAAAGGGGTTCTCGAAATATAAAGCTCCCCTATAATGTACTTTTACAAATTTGTGTGGTATTTAGGATAGGCTATAAGCCTATAAACATGAGAACATTATAATGCCCAACCTTACAGTATATATTCATATGTTTTGGAAGAAACCATTACTACAAAAAGCATGTGCCTATTTATTAACTAAAGTTTCTGTTACTTGCTAATAGATAAAAAGAAATGATAGATATATCACACAAAATATTAAATGTATACCATAATATATAAATTTTACGGCATAATGTACAAATATGTGATGCACAGTTATGGTAGATTCATCGAATGGTATGATACCAATACGAGTTCCCGTTAATAAATCATGTCATGAAAATTCAAAACAACCCGGACTCAAATCGAGACCTGACGCTCAGGCAAAAAAGCCTGGGAAAAACTACTAAAAGGCAAGGACATATCGGCCTTAAATTTCTCAAAGTCGGTTTCTCTAAAAGGTTGGGCCGGACTGAGCTTGTTCTATGGCTAGTTGAACATGTCATGACTCACTGAAGCGGAATCAACAAACATGTCATTGAATCAACACAAGACAATCTTGACTGGTCTAAGAGTGTTCACAAATTTGAATCTTAAGCGCAAAAGGTTTTATTGAAAACAATATATGAATGAGATCATAAAAGACAACTAAAAAAGTATGAACAGTTGTCTCGAGCCTTGTGCATAACATCCCATATTGGTGAAACCGAAGCATTGGTTGTTCTTGTACGATTCTATAGGATTAGTGACACATGGAAATGTTTAATGTAACTAAACAATTCGGAGATCTTTAATTGGGATACATTCTATTAAGAAAAAAAAAATAGGTTTCAGATAATTTATCTCAATCAATCCATGAACTATATCTATCAAATTGATGGGAAACATTTGGAAGACTATGAGATTAGGGCCATCTCTACCACGGCCCAATCCATGAACCTGTCACATTATTCTTTTGGCCCCTTATTACTTTCCTTTTCCTAAACTTTTTTATAACAAATTTAGTGTGTCATTATATTATATCTTTTTAAACAAGTCAACTTTGATAGAAATAAAAACATATCAGTCTTTTAAAAGATATGATCATATTATTGAACGGATCGAGTTTATCCTCTCCAATGCAAAAATAGTTTTCTTGACGATTTATCTAATATACTCACCAAAATTAAAGTTTCTTATTATCATTTTACTTTCTTATCTTCTTACTATATACTCGTACATGTAAGTAGCGGTTGTCCAATACTAATTGACATTTATTCAATATTAAAGTTTATTTCGGTTTTGTTCCTGATCCATTGTTGTTTATGTTCATGCCCTCACTTTTTACTTTCGATTTCACTTGGACCATCTCCAATAGTTAATCACGCGACACTGAAATACATTGTCACCTCGACATAGCACATGCCTAACATCGAACCCACTTTTAATTTTACTGGTTCGGTTTTGTGACAACACTTTTTAGTTAAAAACAAATTATATTAAATTAAAAACACATTTTAGTTAGGGGCGGGTTTTGCTAAATGCAGCCCTTAGGACTGTAGTTAAGAATTAGGGGTGAGATTGGGTTGGTTTGGGTCGGTTTTTGTCTAAAACCGAAACCCAAACCGATCCATTCGATTTTTAGAAAACCAAAATTTGGATTCGGTTTTGGTTTCGGTTCGATTTCTCGGTTTTCGGTTTCGGTTTGGGTTTTTCGGTTTGGCTCCTTTTTTTTTTTTTTATAATTATCAAACATTTTTTATTCTTTAAATAACAATCAATTGAATATATGCCCATTTATGAAAAAAAAAACAGTCGACTCTCACAATAAAAAAGGAAAGAAAGATAAGACAAACAAGAACATTATGTTTATCAACTTAGCAACTTAGCATTGCTCGAAAAGAGTAATTCCGGCCTCGGGTTTCCGGGAACAAATTCGAACATATATTTACTACATAAAATAGATAAAATTCAAATACTACACCCCTCATTTTTGTTGCAGTGTTAATAATAAAAATTACATCCAAGATAGAATCAGATCATATATTGTTACGAGTTGAATGATCAAGTATTATGTGCTGCGACATGCTTGCTTAGTTATTTCATGTTCTTTTTTTTGTATGTTGTCTTTATTACGAGTATAAATTTGCAGACTTTTCCTTTTCCTTTTTTTCGCTCTATGATGAACTCATGAACTTAATATATGCCCATATATGAAATTGCTTTGGTATTGTTCATGTATACATCAGTGAACATTTGATTTGTACCTTAATTTTTTTTGATGGTACATTAACATAATTATTAACCATAAGTAATAGATTTAAATATAAAATGATATAAGTAAAAAATAAAATATATAGTTTCGGTTCGGTTCGGTTTTTACCGTCGGTTTTTATATATAAAATCGAAACCCGAACCGATCCATTCGGTTTTTAAAAAACCATCGGATTGGTTTTGTTCGGTTTTCGGTTTTTTCGGTTGTTTTCGGTTTTCCGGTTTTCCGGTACGGTTTTTGCTCACCCAATAGTTGTACACTTACTATAAAATTCAAGGGGTGAACTTTTGATATAAAAGGTACAAACTTTTTATGCACGTTAAGTGCAGTTCTAAGAGCTGCGTTCAACATTTTTTTTATATAATAATAATAGAAACAAAAATACCATAAAAAAAACATTACGTTTAACTAGTAGAATACATAAACTAAAAGAAATTCATCTTTTGGTCACAACTTCATTGATAATTAATTTCCTATTTAAAACAACGATTCAACTGTACTTACTCAAAAAGACCAAATTTTTTATATACAGTTGTATGTGTATATGAATATGAATATATAATCATGTAAGTTAAAATAAAATGAACTTATAATAGTCTTAGATAATGACAAAATCTAAAGTAACATTATTTGAAAATAATTTGTGATTGAGTGCATGTCCATTTTCAGTTTTTAGAAGTGAGACGAAAACACATGAGTGGTCCTTATATATTCAGATAATAACAAGCGATCCAACTTAAACAATGAATGTTATTTACTTGTACGTTAATGATGTATCATTGTCAATGCAACACGAGCTAGCATGTTAACTTCTAAGGGGATTGAATAATGCTTGGAGAGCTTCATGAATCATCGGTTAACTAATAATAATACTATGATTTTGTGATGTATATTTTGTTAGTATTCAAGCACAATTATCATATAACAAACACGAGTACGCAGCGGAAAGAAACGTATATGCAATACTATTAATTAACAAAGTAGGAATCGGATATGTACCTTTTAGCGTAAGCTTCCAATAATATTAATAATAATATGATTATTATTATTTAGGGTTTAAAGTAAAACCCCTCTACGATCGCACACTTGACACCCCTATGATGTATGCTAGTACCCGATCACGAACTACAACCCTTTGTCTATACCCCTTAATGTCGAACCAAGCAAAAACCCAAAACCCTTTTTGTTTGTGTGTTTCGGCCGAACCAAAGAAAAGAGGGAGAGAGGAGAGAATTTTTCACAATTGAATGTATTGTGAATATGTGTGAAACCCTTAGAATTAGCCCTCTATATATAGGCTTAATTGTTAGGGATTTCAACTTGATGGGCAAGTAATCTCAAGGCCTAAAGCCCTTGAAATTTTCGGCCCTTCTATGTGGAATTAGGAAACAATACAAATTCCTAATTTCACTTTAATTCCTCCTCTTTTAATTAATAAACACATATTAAACATTTAACTTTGTTTATTAATCATTTCATGATCATATTAATCAATATATTACATTTAATATATCAATTAATTACATAGAGTTTACGTGTCATTTTGTGTGACCCCGTAGGCTTAAATGATTTCCGGACATGTGTTTATTTAACGTGATCACATACCAACAGCTCCCACTTGAGCATGTTATATAAAGGTAATAACATTGGTTAGCGTCTAGCAACACGCCAATGCTCCCGAAAATATTTAAGTATAGTTTCTTAAAGTATCATTTGAAATGATTTAGTCTTTATTATCCCTTTGTTTCAGATACCTTGTTAATTTATGGATATGGATCAATGTCATTCCATAATTTAACGATTCTGTGTCTCATTTCAACAACTAATTAAGATTACCAAATTAATCGAGACAACTTCTGGAGTTCATTTGGGTATGCGCATACAAACATCTTAATTAATCAATGAGGGCGCCAAATGGTATCATTCTTCAGTTGCAAATTGAAGGAACAAATCCTATTTTGACTACACGTGTTAGTCATGTCGTTTCACTACATTTCTGAAAATAGCCCTTTGTTACTACCTTATTCAGGATAGTTAGAACTATATCAAGAAAATGCAATCCACACATGCATAACCTGCTTGTATCTCAAGTCTAAGGATAAATAAAGCAACCATTTCACGAATTTCACTTAATGACGACGATCCATAAAGTGATAATTCGTTAAGTGGGGTAGTCCGATATACATCATTTATTGAAATAATAATTGTTTAACATCCCTTATCCAAATACCAATCACAGATTTACATGATATAACCAGCTAATTTAAGTCCTATGCCCTCGGCATGCTTATTGAGCTTTCCTTTTGACAAAGCCTTTGTAAAAGGATCAGCCAAGTTACAATCTGTGTGAACTTTGAGTAAATTGATTTCACCTAATTCGATTTGCTCACGAACATAGTGATATCTTCTCTGGTAATGTCTGGCACCTTTCTGAACTCCGGGCTCGTTGGCAATGACAATAGCTCCCGTATTATCACAGTACAGATCCAAAGGTGTGTTATTTGAGGGCATCACGTCAAGCCCAGAAATAAACTTTCTGATCCAGACAGCTTCCATGGCGGCATCTGCGGCGGAAATATACTCAGACTCTGTAGCAGACATAGCAACTGTAGATTGTTTCTTGCTCTTCCAATCCACCGCACCTCCATTTAAAACGAAGACGTATCCCGACTGAGATTTTGTATCATCTTTATCAGTCTGAAATCCAACATCACATTATCCAGTTACTTTGAGTTCTGTATCGGGATTTCCTCCATACACCAGAAATAAATCTTTAGTAGCACGCATGTACTTAAGAATATTCTTCACAGCAGTCCAGTGATCCTCACCCGGATTCTGTTGATATCGGCTAACGATATTTTGCGCAAATGCAATGTCAGGTCTAGTGCATCTTACCGCATACATAATAGATCCCACAGCCGAAGCATAAGGAATTCTTTGGATACGTTCCACCTCCTCAGGTGTAGAAGCACCGTTCTTGCTAGATAAATTAAGTCCTTCTTGCATAGGTACGAAACCACGCTTAGAATTCTCCATCTTGAATCGCTTCAAGATCTTATCAATTTAAGCACTTTGACTTAATCCAATCAACCGTTTACTTCTATCTCTATAGATCTTGATTCCAAGAATGAATGCTGCTTCACCCAAGTCTTTCATAGCAAAACACTTTCCAAGATAGGATTTTACATCTTGCAACATTGGAATGTGATTTCCTATTGATCAATATGTCATCAACATTTAAGACAAGGAAAGTAACATTACTCCCACTAGCCTTGCGATATACACATGGCTCATCAGGATTTTGAGCAAAACCAAACTTTTTGATTTCTTTCGCGATGCTTGCTTTAGTCCATAAATAGACCTTTGAAGCTTGCACACTTTGTTGGGATATTTTAGATCGACAAAACCTTCTGGTTGAACCATATAAACTTCCTCGTCTAGATAACTGTAACACCCGTCATTTTAAAAATATGGGTTTTCAAAAACTTTCACCTAACGGTGTCAAATTGCGGAAGAAAAGACTTTAAAAGTCAAAACGATAAAAACTGTTCGGTTTCTACGTTTAGTTGGTGTTACATGCAATACCATCAAATAGTTTAAAATGAAAACCCAACGGTTGCCCAACACAAAACAACCGTTCAACAATACTGCATAAATTCGACATCAAGTACGAAATGTAAATAAATGTCTAAAGAGTCAATCGTCTATGGGTAGCTAAGTTCTCCTGCATGCATCTACCCAACTCTCACTCTTCCTGCATTGTAACACCCCAAGCCGAGGCTCGAAATATCACGGAAAACCATATAGCGCAAGGTGGAATTACAATAGAACAAGAACTAAATGCAATTAAAGATTCAGTGAATCCATACAATACGAAACAAGTACCAAAATACATAAGGAGCAAATAGCCATCAAAGTTTACAAAAGAACATCCCAAGGATGGCAAATCAATCCTAAGTATAATGCAAAAGAGGAGGTCGATGAATCCTTGATTCATAAAGTCCAAAGCCCGGGTTTAACAGCAAGCAAGCAACTAAACTCCACGTCCGGGGAGAACCTGATTACCTGAAAAGTGTACTAAGCATAGTCAACACAAGGTTGGTGAGTTCGTAGTAATGGTCCATAAAGAACCAGCGTCAATAATCACAATGTACGAGTAGAGGCTAGACATGACTTACAGCGAGCCTCTAAGTAACATAATAACGTCCAACAACAAGATTTCACAAGACAAGTAAGTGTATAATACGAATGCACAGACGATATACGAATCAATGTAAGTGCTGAATGCATGAATAAGCCAACATGCCTATCCTATGCGTGAACTCAAGTCACCTATGCAACGATATCCACCTGTCATCACAATGAACAAGGCTGTATCTCAAAATCGTCGGCGTATATATGTCTATATACCCGGATGTCATGTCACCAACATCTCACAGGACAAGTGTATACATCTATACACTAGGATGTTTGAGTCCTCAACCGAGGGATTATGTACAAAGTATGCAATGCTTACAATCAAATGTATATGCATCAATCACAATCGTCTGTCATGAATCAACAATCAATATTCGTCAATCATAAACCAATAATCACAATACGATGAACATGAACCAACAATCGATATTCGACAAACATGAGCCAACAATCAATATTAACACCAATTCTATATGTACATACTCTTAAGAGGATTCTACTTTCTTCAAGTCCCAGATGCTTATATATAGGGTCACCCGCAGCCTTCCCACCACATCTAAATCCCAATGAAAGCATAACCGACTTCCATGTATGTACGTCTATCCTAATATAAATGAAATACTTAACAAACGTAAACCAAGTCAATCAAACGTGATATCCGTCTCATCAGTCCAACATTTAAACCAAATCAATTAAACAATCAACAACGTAAGTAAACACGCACGTTTACACTTTTCAGCCCGAATCTCAAGCGAGTAGGGAGATACGAAACTCACCTTGATCGGCAAGAAGCTTAAGTCGAGTTAATAAAAGATTAACAGTGAGTATTGGGCCCCATGCGCTCACAACCTATCAAAGCATGCCATATTTCATAATGTCAACTTTATAATCATAAACAAGTTGATTCCTTAGGTTTAAGTTGAGTCACGAACCTACAATTACTTTCTTAACATTACCGAGTGTGAAACATAACACTTTGACTCGACCTTTTTAGAAATGTACGAGGATTAATACAAAATGAAGGTTACTACGAGAAACTAGACTCTCTTACGATTCTAACGATAGGTCATACGACTTATTTAGACTTACGGATCAAAAGTTATTAACGTTTGAAAACTGACGCGCGCGAAATGTCCAGAATAAATCTACTGCGCCGCAGTGAGGCAAAGCCATGCCACTGCGCCGCAGTGGGCCAAAATGAAGCAAAAGGGCAGTGGTTCTCCACTGCGCCGCAGTGGGACTAGGCCCTCTACTGCGCCGCAGTGGGACAATTCCCAGCACCAGCACCAGCAGCTCCTAAGTGCAGAAAACGAACCAAAAACCCCCAAAACTCGACCCAAGGCATACCAAAACGATTTGTAGGAGCTTGAAACTCGTTTTGAAGCTTAACTAAGTCACATTAAATATAAATACACATAACCCATTACAAATTTCCATTCCAAAACATCAAGAACACCTCCAAATCATTCAACCCAACCCAAAACCCTAAATGAACCCTAATTTCATTACGACCCGATTTAAGACTTGTAAATGTACGAGATGACTAGCAATGAGTAAACTAACATAAATAGAAGTAGGGATGAATTAGACTTACCAAACTTCCTTCTTGAGCTCAAACCCGAAATTAGGTCAAAAGGGTTAAAATGCAAGAACTTCAACCTTTGATTCTTCGATATGACGATAATGAGGTATAGAAGACTATGATTCTAGTGTTATACCAGTTCCAAAACACCAATCGATGATAGATAGAAGTAGAAATGAAATGGGTTCCTTGCTTTTACTTGAGAGGAAATGAGAAAGGGATAGAAGAGAGAATGAAAGGCAAGGGAAAGGATAAGGGGGAGAAAAGGGGTCAAAGGGGCTGATGGGTCGTGGGTGACCCACGGGCCGACCCGTTTCTCTTTTCAAGCCAAATTACAATCGTTAGTCATTTAAACACCGATCAAAACATATTATCGACCCAATAACCCACATTGTCATTTAAATCACAAAACGGCCCAAATAATTCATTAACTTAAATTGTTAGTCGAATTACACATAAAGTCAACGGGTCAAAACTCACGGATGTTACATTATTCCCCCGTTGAAAGAATTTCGTCCCGAAATTCAACAAAACACTAATTACTAAATAAATGCGGATACTTAGACTTCATGTGATCCTCTCGCTCCCAAGTGAACTCAGCTCCACGTCTAGCATTCCATATAACCTTAACAATCGTGTAGCGTTTACTCTTGAGTTTCTTTTCTTGACGATCCAAGATCTCTACCGGCTCTTCAACAAAATTTAGGTTCGAATCCACCCTAATCTCGTCCATGGGCACATGATGTGTAGGGTCCGCCAAACACTTGCGTAGGTTGCAAATATGAAACACATCATGCACACCGCTAAGCTCTTGTGGTAATTCTAATCGGTAGGCAACCTTTCCAACCCATTCAAGAATCTTGAAAGGACCAATATACCTTGGCGTAAGTTTTTCCCGCTTCACAAAACGTACAACACCTTTCCAAGGTGACACCTTCAAAAGTACATAATCACCAATTTCAAACTCCATCGGTCTCCGCCTCACATCGGCATACTTCTTTTGACGTTCACGGGCCAATTGCAACTTCTCCTTAATTTGAGATATTACCTTAGTCGTTTCAACCACAATTTCTGGCCTGATAAGTTGACTCTCCCCAATTTCCGCCCATGCTAGAGGAGAACGACATATCCTACCATACAATGCTCTAAAGGGCGCCATTTGGATGGTAGCATGATAACTATTGTTGTATGAAAACTCAACTAGCGGCAAATGGTCTTCCCAACTTCCACCAAAATCAATTGCACAAGCCCTCAACTTGTCTTTAAGTGTTTGAATGGTTCTCTTGGTTTGTCCATCCGTTTGAGGGTGAAACGCCGTGCTCATGTCGAGTTGAGTACCCATCGCTTTTTGAAAGGCTACCCAAAAGTTTGATTTGAAACGGGCATCTCTATCAGAAATGATAGAATTCAGAACTCCATGCTTAGATATTACTTCCTTGATGTACAACCGAGCCAAAGTGTCGAATTTATCGGTTTCACGAATAGCTAAAAAGTGAGCCGACTTCGTTAACCGATCTACTATCACCCAAATCGTGTCACGACTGCTTCTCATCTTCGGTAGTTTAGTAATGAAGTCCATTGAAATATGTTCCCACTTCCATTCGGGCATCACCGGTTGTACCAACAATCCGGGTGGCTTCTTGTGATCGGCCTTGACTTGTAAGCAAGTAAGACACTCACTCACATACTTAGCCACATCACGCTTCATGCCCGGCCACCAATACAAGTTTTTCAAATCAAAGTACATCTTATCCGACCCGGGATGGACCGAATAAGGCGATAGATGAGCTTCATTCATAATAAGTGTTCTTAAGTCACCGAAAATAGGAACCCAAAGTCTTTCAACCATGTATAGTCCATTATCATTTTTTCGGTCGAATTGTTGTTCCATGCCATCTAGGTTTTCGTCTCCAAAGTTTTCCGGTAGGGTGGCTTGAATTTGGGCTTCAATGATCCGGTCACAAATATTTGGCCTCACCGTGAGGCTCATGGCTCTAGCCCGTCTCGGCTTTACTCTCTCCTTTCTACTCAAGGCATCGGCTACTACATTTGCCTTGCCCGGATGATAACGGATGACACAGTCATAATCACTAAATAGCTCAAGCCAACACCTTTGCCTCATATTCAATTCACTTTGGTTAAAGATGTGTTGAAGACTTTTATGATCGGTATAAATCACACATTTGGTGCCGTAGAGATAATGTCTCCAACACTTCAAAGCAAACACAACCGCTCCCAATTCCAAATCATGTGTCGGGTAGTTCTTCTCATGCACCTTCAATTGACAGGAGGCATAAGCAATGACTTTACCCCTTTGCATAAGAACACAACCCAACCCTTGCCCCGAGGCATCACAATAAACAACAAAATCCTCAATTCCATCCGGTAGTGTCAAAATAGGAGCATCACATAGCATATCTTTAAGAGTTTGGAAGGCGTTTTCTTGTCTTTCGCCACATTCAAAGTTTCTCTCCTTTTGAGTCAAGAGAGTGAGTGGTTGTGCAATATGGGAGAAATTTTCAATAAATCTTCTATAGTAACCCGTCAATCCAAGAAATTGGCGGATCTCGGATGGCGTTTCGGGTCTTCTCCAATTCTTGACCGCTTCAATTTTGCTTGGGTCCACGTGAATACCATCCTTGCTCACTACGTGACCCTGAAAGTGGACTTCTTCCAACCAAAACTCACACTTGGAGAATTTTGCATACAATTTCTCCTTCCTTAGTAATTCAAGCACTTCACGCAAGTGCTCAACATGCTCCTCCTTCGTCTTCGAGTATATAAGTATGTCATCAATGAATACAATGACTGACTTGTCTAAGTATGGTTGACACACCCGGTTCATCAAGTCCATGAACACCGCCGGTGCATTAGTCAACCCAAAGGGCATCACGGTGAATTCAAAGTGGCCATACCTGGTGCGAAAGGTCGTCTTGGGGATATCATCTTCATGTACCCGGAGTTGATGATAACCCGAGCGAAGATCGATTTTTGAGAAGTGCTTAGCACCTTGGAGTTGATCAAATAAGTCATCGATTCTAGGGAGAGGATATCGGTTCTTCACAGTGAGCTTGTTTAATTCCCGGTAATCAATACACATTCTGAAGGACCCGTCTTTCTTTTTGACGAAGAGAACAGGAGCACCCCAAGGAGATTGACTAGGGCGAATGAAACCCTTTTCTTGGAGTTCCTTGAGTTGAGTTTGTAATTCTTGCATTTCGGTTAAGGCTAGTCTATACGGAGCTTTTGCTACGGGCGCGACTTCGGGGATAAGATTAATGCGAAAGTCAAGTTCACGAGTTGGAGGTAATCCCGGTAAGTCATTCGGAAAAACATCGGGAAATTCACAAACAATAGGAATCACGCTTCATGCCCGGCCACCAATACAAGTTTTTCAAATCAAAGTACATCTTATCCGACCCGGGATGGACCGAATAAGGCGATAGATGAGCTTCATTCATAATAAGTGTTCTTAAGTCCGAAAATAGGAACCCAAAGTCTTTCAACCATGTATAGCCCATTATCATTCTTTCGGTCGAATTGTTGTTCCATGCCATCTAGGTTCTCGTCTCCAAAGATTTCCGGTAGGGTGGCTTGAATTTGGGCTTCAATGATCCGGTCACGAATATTTGGCCTCACCGTGAGGCTCATAGCTCTAGCCCGTCTCGGCTTTACTCTCTCCTTTCTACTCAAGGCATCGGCTACTACATTTGCCTTGCCCGGATGATAACGGATGACACAGTCATAATCACTAAATAGCTCAAGCCAACACCTTTGCCTCATATTCAATTCACTTTGGTTAAAGATGTGTTGAAGACTTTTATGATCGGTATAAATCACACATTTGGTGCCGTAGAGATAATGTCTCCAACACTTCAAAGCAAACACAACCGCTCCCAATTCCAAATCATGTGTCGGGTAGTTCTTCTCATGCACCTTCAATTGACAGGAGGCATAAGCAATGACTTTACCCCTTTGCATAAGAACACAACCCAACCCTTGCCCCGAGGCATCACAATAAACAACAAAATCCTCAATTCCATCCGGTAGTGTCAAAATAGGAGCATCACATAGCATATCTTTAAGAGTTTGGAAGGCGTTTTCTTGTCTTTCGCCACATTCAAAGTTTCTCTCCTTTTGAGTCAAGAGAGTGAGTGGTTGTGCAATATGAGAGAAATTTTCAATAAATCTTCTATAGTAACCCGTCAATCCAAGAAATTGGCGGATCTCGGATGGCGTTTCGGGTCTTCTCCAATTCTTGACCGCTTCAATTTTGCTTGGGTCCACGTGAATACCATCCTTGCTCACTACGTGACCCTGAAAGTGGACTTCTTCCAACCAAAACTCACACTTGGAGAATTTTGCATACAATTTCTCCTTCCTTAGTAATTCAAGCACTTCACGCAAGTGCTCAACATGCTCCTCCTTCGTCTTCGAGTATATAAGTATGTCATCAATGAATACAATGACTGACTTGTCTAAGTATGGTTGACACACCCGGTTCATCAAGTCCATGAACACCGCCGGTGCATTAGTCAACCCAAAGGGCATCACGGTGAATTCAAAGTGGCCATACCTGGTGCGAAAGGTCGTCTTGGGGATATCATCTTCATGTACCCGGAGTTGATGATAACCCGAGCGAAGATCGATTTTTGAGAAGTGCTTAGCACCTTGGAGTTGATCAAATAAGTCATCGATTCTAGGGAGAGGATATCGGTTCTTCACAGTGAGCTTGTTTAATTCCCGGTAATCAATACACATTCTGAAGGACCCGTCTTTCTTTTTGACGAAGAGAACAGGAGCACCCCAAGGAGATTGACTAGGGCGAATGAAACCCTTTTCTTGGAGTTCCTTGAGTTGAGTTTGTAATTCTTGCATTTCGGTTAAGGCTAGTCTATACGGAGCTTTTGCTACGGGCGCGACTTCGGGGATAAGATTAATGCGAAAGTCAAGTTCACGAGTTGGAGGTAATCCCGGTAAGTCATTCGGAAAAACATCAGGAAAATCACAAACAATAGGAACGGTCTTCAATTCTACCCTTGTGATGGTAGCACTAAAGATTTTTGGATTTGAGGAGTCGGAGATTTTGCCTTGAACCCCAAGAATTTTACCGTTAGTCAAAGGTATCTTAACAACTCTCTCACCACAATCAATCGTTGCATTTACCGTCGCTAACCAATCCATACCCACTATAATGTCAAAACTACCGATGTCAAGAGGCATGGGGTCAATGAAGAAGTCGACGTCTTCTAAACTCAAGACACAGTCGCGAAGTATTTGACTAAGTCTAGTTAGTGACCCGTTTACCATTTCAATATCAAGCACATAGTTTAGAGCACAAGGATGCACATCAATCAAAGGAACAAAGTTAGAGGACACGAGGCTATAATCGGCCCCGAAATCAAATAGAACGGTTGCATAGTGACCATTAAGGAGAAAGGTACCTACTACTACGTTGGGATCGTTGCGGGCTTCATTTGCATTGGCCGCAAAGGCTCGGCCGCGTGGTTGCACTTGATGGCCTTGTTGGCCCCGGTTTTGGTTAGGCCCGACCATTTGTAGTTGGTTGGGGTGGACGGCTACTTGCACTTGTTGTCCCACCCATTGAGGACAATTATTACGGTAGTGGTCACGACTACCACATTCAAAACATTCCCCTCTTCGCTGGTTACCTTGAGGAGGGACGGCCCGAACGGGAGCCACATGCATAGGCCCCGTTCTTGGAGCTCTACAATTCTTGGATTCGTGCCCAACTTGGTTGCAGTTATAGCATGCCCCACATGGAGCATTGGCGGAATGATGCCTGTTGCATCTCCCACAGAAAGGATGAGGCCCAGTATAAGGCCTCCTAGCCGGTTCCACCGCCGCCATTACTCTACCCCTATAAGCATTCTTGGGATCAAACCTTCCCACCTTCTTTACCCCACTTGACTCACCCACTTCCTTCCTCTTGCTTGTTGAGGATTTGCTTAAAACACCGCTTCTCAACAAATCTTCAGTCACACTTCCGGCTCGGTTAACCGCATCGGCCAAGGAGGTAGGCATGTTGGAATTTACATAAGATCGGACTTGAGGATTCAAGCCCAATACAAACTTCTGGATGTACTGTGACTCGGAGCCCACCAAGTGAGGAATGAGGGTAGACAATTCTTGAAATCGTCTAACATAGCTCTTGTAATCGGCTCCCTCCATATTGAGATTAGCAAACTCAATGGTCAGGTTTTGTAGTTCATAGGGAGGGCAAAACTTTGTCTTCACTTTGTCCTTGAAATCGGCCCATTCTAAGTTATAAGTCCGCCCCAAGGTTATCTCTTGGTTCCACCAACTCAAGGCGTCATGCCTAAACATGCCGGATGCATAAGAAATCCGATCGTCGTATGTGCAATGACTTCTTTCAATCACTGCCTCAATCTCTTCAAACCACCTTATACACTCAGTGGGACCACCTCTCCCATTAAACTCCGGTGCCCCACAGCTTTTGAAATCCTTAAATATGCATCCCTGTCGGTATCCCCCATATTGATTATACACGGGCATACGGTTATCAACTCTCACTGGTTCCTCTTCTTCGTTTTCCCCGGCCTAAGGTTGGGCATTTTCATTATTCATATTTTCTGGGGCTTCATTGTTTTGAGGCCCATTGTTTTGCCCAAGACTTGCCGTGACTTGAGCAATAATGGTTGGCATGATATTGGCGATCGTTTGAGCGATCACCTCAGCCATGTTCGGCTCAGGAACTTCACCACGACCCCTTCCTTGGCCTCTACCACGACCTCTACCACGGCCCCTACCACGGCCCCTAACTCTTTGTACCTCCGGTTGAGCTTCCGGTTGAGGTTCTTCCTCTTCAGCCCTATAGTTCGTTCCGGCTCTCCTTGGTCTCACCATTTCTATAAAACAAGTGACACGTTGACCCGAGAGTTAGTCTCAAATGCTCACATGTTAGTCACACAAGTAGTCAATGCCCTCATACCGATACCACATACTCATTTCATATCGTTACACTAAAGCAAGAGTGCTAGAATCCTATGGGATTGTTACTTAGCATGTCATCATGTCAAATTCATCACCATTGTCTATCATTAACTCAAGTAATCATGCTCAAAACATCATGCAATCAAATAACTAACACGAATGATTCAAAGTATAATCCGAATTCGATATGCTCTCTAGTTATCGACCGGGTATGTATACATGGTATACCAATGGCTAACCCTCCACCTAATCAACTTCCATTAAGCATATCGGTTCCTTATTATACTTTAAGCCACACGTGCGCAATCCACGATGTCATGAACTTGCTATAATGTTGGGTAACCATAAAAGAGTTGATCGGGTTCTTTTAGGGTTGCCACAATATTATACTAAGTTAATGGCATCACTTCATTTTGCCCTAATCATCAAATTAGCTCCAACCAATAGCAACAAACCATATTAATCACATTCATCACATTGAATTCAAGCTATCACACAAGTGGTCTTAACTACGAACTCTACCACGGCCCCTACCACGGCCCCTAACTCTTTGTACCTCCGGTTGAGCTTCCGGTTGAGGTTCTTCCTCTTCAGCCCTATAGTTCGTTCCGGCTCTCCTTGGTCTCACCATTTCTATAAAACAAGTGACACGTTGACCCGAGAGTTAGTCTCAAATGCTCACATGTTAGTCACACAAGTAGTCAATGCCCTCATACCGATACCACATACTCATTTCATATCGTTACACTAAAGCAAGAGTGCTAGAATCCTATGGGATTGTTACTTAGCATGTCATCATGTCAAATTCATCACCATTGTCTATCATTAACTCAAGTAATCATGCTCAAAACATCATGCAATCAAATAACTAACACGAATGATTCAAAGTATAATCCGAATTCGATATGCTCTCTAGTTATCGACCGGGTATGTATACATGGTATACCAATGGCTAACCCTCCACCTAATCAACTTCCATTAAGCATATCGGTTCCTTATTATACTTTAAGCCACACGTGCGCAATCCACGATGTCATGAACTTGCTATAATGTTGGGTAACCATAAAAGAGTTGATCGGGTTCTTTTAGGGTTGCCACAATATTATACTAAGTTAATGGCATCACTTCATTTTGCCCTAATCATCAAATTAGCTCCAACCAATAGCAACAAACCATATTAATCACATTCATCACATTGAATTCAAGCTATCACACAAGTGGTCTTAACTACGAACTCACACGGGGATTCACAAAATTCACATTGCACACGAATTTCCTAACCATGCATGCTATATGCAGAGTTTTAACTTAAGCCGTAGTCTAGGTCAAACCGCCTAATTCTCTACGACCACGCATGGGCCACCATTGTGTAACACCCCAAGCCGAGGCTCGAAATATCACGGAAAACCATATAGCGCAATGTGGAATTACAATAGAACAAGAACTAAATGCAATTAAAGATTCAGTGAATCCATACAATACGAAACAAGTACCAAAATACATAAGGAGCAAATAGCCATCAAAGTTTACAAAAGAACATCCCAAGGATGGCAAATCAATCCTAAGTATAATGCAAAAGAGGAGGTCGATGAATCCTTGATTCATAAAGTCCAAAGCCCGGGTTTAACAACAAGCAAGCAACTAAACTCCACGTCCGGGGAGAACCTGATTACCTAAAAAGTGTACTAAGCATAGTCAACACAAGGTTGGTGAGTTCGTAGTAATGGTCCATAAAGAACCAGCGTCAATAATCACAATGTACGAGTAGAGGCTAGACATGACTTACAGCGAGCCTCTAAGTAACACAATAACGTCCAACAACAAGATTTCACAAGACAAGTAAGTGTATAATACGAATGCACAGACGATATACGAATCAATGTAAGTGCTGAATGCATGAATAAGCCAACATGCCTATCCTATGCGTGAACTCAAGTCACCTATGCAACGATATCCACCTGTCATCACAATGAACAAGGTTGTATCTCAAAATCGTCGGCGTATATATGTCTATATACCCGGATGTCATGTCACCAACATCTCACAGGACAAGTATATACATCTATACACTAGGATGTTTGAGTCCTCAACCGAGGGATTATGTACAAAGTATGCAATGCTTACAATCAAATGTATATGCATCAATCACAATCGTCTGTCATGAACCAACAATCAATATTCGTCAATCATAAACCAATAATCACAATACGATGAACATGTACCAACAATCGATATTCGACAAACATGAGCCAACAATCAATATTAACACCAATTCTATACGTACATACACTTAAGAGATTCTACTTTCTTCAAGTCCCAGATGCTTATATATAGGGTCACCCGCAGCCTTCCCACCACATCTAAAACCCAATGAAAGCATAACCGACTTCCATGTATGTACGTCTATCCTAATATAAATGAAATACTTAACAAACGTAAACCAAGTCAATCAAACGTGATATCCGTCTCATCAATCCAACATTTAAACCAAATCAATTAAACAATCAACAATGTAAATAAACACGCATGTTTACACTTTTCAGCCCGAATCTCAAGCGAGTAGGGAGATACGAAACTCACCTTGATCGGCAAGAAGCTTAAGTCGAGTTAATAAAAGATTAACAGTGAGTATTGGGCCCCACGCACTCACAACCTATCAAAGCATGCCATATATCATAATATCAACTTTATAATCATAAACAAGTTGATTCCTTAGGTTTAAGTTGAGTCACGAACCTACAATTACTTTCTTAACATTACCGAGTGTGAAACATAACACTTTGACTCAACCTTTTTAGAAATGTACGAGGATTAATACAAAATGAAGGTTACTACGAGAAACTAGACTCTCTTACGATTCTAACGATAGGTCATACGACTTATTTAGACTTACGGATCAAAAGTTATTAACGTTTGAAAACTGACGCGCGCGAAATGTCCAGAATAAATCTACTGCGCCGCAGTGAGGCAAAGCCATGCCACTGCGCCGCAGTGGGCCAAAATGAAGCAAAAGGGCAGTGGTTCTCCACTGCACCGCAGTGAGACTAGGACCCTCCACTGCGCCGCAGTGGGACAATTCCCAGCACCAGCACCAGCAGCTCCTAAGTGCAGAAAACGAACCAAAAACCCCCAAAACTCGACCCAAGGCATACCAAAACGATTTGTAGGAGCTTGAAACTCATTTTGAAGCTTAACTAAGTGACATTAAACATAAATACACATAACCCATTACAAATTTCCATTCCAAAACATCAAGAACACCTCCAAATCATTCAACCCAACCCAAAACCCTAAATGAACCCTAATTTCATTACGACCCGATTTAAGACTTGTAAATGTACGAGATGACTAGCAATGAGTAAACTAACATAAATAGAAGTAAATGGGATGAATTAGACTTACCAAACTTCCTTTTTCAGCTCAAACCCAAAATTAGGTCAAAAGGGTTAAAATGCAAGAACTTCAACCTTTGATTCTTCGATATGACGATAATGAGGTATAGAAGACTATGATTCTAGTGTTATACCAGTTCCAAAACACCAATCGATGATAGATAGAAGTAGAAATGAAATGGGTTCCTTGCTTTTACTTGAGAGGAAATGAGAAAGGGATAGAAGAGAGAATGAAAGGCAAGGGAAAGGATAAGGGGGAGAAAAGGGGTCAAAGGGGCTGATGGGTCGTGGGTGACCCACGGGCCGACCCGTTTCTCTTTTCAAGCCAAATTACAATCGTTAGTCATTTAAACACCGATCAAAACATATTATCAACCCAATAACCCACATTGTCATTTAAATCACAAAACAGCCCAAATAATTCATTAACTTAAATTGTTAGTCGAATTACACATAAAGTCAACGGGTCAAAACTCACGGATGTTACATGCATCAACTAGTCCTTCAAGCTAAACATGAGGGAACAACCACATTTAAGAAATAGGCGTTAGCTAACGAATTAGCTAAGTAAGATAACACTATGTTATTAAAACATTTGTCCAATTAAAACAATCTTCATTATTAGACAAGTTTATTTAGGCACAACACACTTCACACGTTCACACATAACTGCATATCAACTTCATATCAATTAGGATGAATCCCCCTAATTGTGCCTATCCTTTATTTTATTCACACATTATCACACGTATCTTCGTTAACTGCATATAAGTGTAACATAAGTCACACCCGACTAGAAGCTCCACCAAAAGGCGAGTCATACTTCGTCATTAAGGAATGGCAAGCCAATCCAAGAGTAATCCGTATGTGGAGGTTGGTCAAACCCCTCGTATTACTCGCCCTGCATTATAATGACCATGTTGCAAGGAGCCACCCAAGCAACAACTACGTTAACGCATTCGTCCAGCTAAGACTAGTATGGGTTAAGCTTAACACTTTCCCTGCATCATATCTTCGAGCTCGGTTTCACACATATGGTTTAGGTAACACACATTCCTAAACCGTTACACACATATAGTCTAGGTCACACACATTCCTAGACCTTCACACACTTTATCTTCATTACGTTTGGATCCTTAAACGTGCAAGTGACATGGCAACCTACTAAGTCTAGTGAGCTAGGTGTACAAGCCATGTAAGCATGCATATATCACACATCAACTTCATTTCTACATTTCATGCATAATGAGATACTTCGTATACTACATAAACTGCATAACAATACACTACATTAAGCAATACTTCATTTCACTACATTAGGGACTGTATTTCAGGTCTCATGGTCAACTACATAACCCATAATACCTCCCGTGTAACCCCATATGCCCACATGCAATATAAAGATACCAAAAGAAAGTATTTATGATTGAAACCAGCTTTTCGTTGAATCCCCCAGCGTGTCAAAGTAGTGTATCTTACCTCAGCGTAGTCCACAACAATCAACAACTAGTTACTGTGTAAAGCAACTATGCTCGTCTACCTATAATTAGTAAATGATTATTAGACAAGCTACATACTCACGTCATTAAGGCCAATAACTAGACCCACACACTTTAAAGACTCACTTATGATTCAGGTCTAATCTACATGTCAAACGACATTACGGTTCAAAAGTATAACTTTTCTGAAAATAGATGAGTTGCGCCGCAGCTTAAGCCCCCAGTTGCGCCGCAACACCTTATGTTGCGCCGCAACTTATTCTTCTGGAATTGAGTTGCGCCGCAACTCTCCTTCGACCTACACTTTTACAAAATCGTTTTCCACCCCCAATTCGACCCCAAACGACTCCAGGTCTACCATACAGATTCAATACACCATAATTCTTCATATTTAGACCATTACAAAGCATTTCAATCATTAATTACACCATATATGACTTTAATCCATCAAAACCACTATTAATCTTCATTAAACGATTCCCCCATAATCCAATAATTATTCCTAATGACTCATATAATCAAAAGGACCTGAAATCAAAGATTTAATACCTGATCTACCTGTAGATGACAATAGGGATGCAAACACTTGGCTAAACACAACCGATTCACACTTTGGAAGGATTTTCGGCTTGCAATTGGTGGAGGAATGCTATGGGGTGGCCTAGGGCTTGTTTAGAGAATGTAATGGCTGCAAATTATGATCTAATGACACCCTCTAATTCCCTAATCCCGTTTTTGACTTTGCACATATGTCAAAACTAGCCCCTAGGCTTCCTAATGCTTCATTATTGGTCACAAACTACTTTAATGACCATATACAACATTAATCCTTCATTAAATGTCACTACATAGACATTAATCTTCATATTACACACATTTATACTACATTAACATTTAGGCTTTCAAGCCTCACACATAACACACATTAACTACATATATGCATAAAATCTAAAATAGACTTAACGACACACACACAATATTGACTTAACGGCATTAGTCAACTAGTAAAGAAAAGTTTAGGATGTTACAATAACCATTCAAGAAAGCGGTTTTGACATCCATTTGCCAATTCTCATAGTTATAGTACGCTGCTATGGCTAAGATAATCCTAATAGCTCTAATGTCCGCTACGGGAGAGAAGGTTTCCTCATAGTCAACTCCGTAAAGCTGAGTATAGCCTTTTGCCAAGAGACGAGCTTTATAGGTGTGTACATTTCCATCCATGTCGGTGTTCTTCTTGAAGATCCATTTACACCCAACGGTTCTACCATTAGGTGGAAGATCAACCAAGCTCCAAACTTGATTATCTTTCATGGATTTCATTTCCACATTCGCAGCTTCAAGCCAATTGTCAGATTCTGGATCTGATAATTCAGCTTTGAAATTAGGAGGTTCATTTAAGTCTCCTAATACGTGTTCTTCAGATTGAATATTAAGATTCAATCTTTCACGAGCACGTATTGTCCTTGAGGACCTACGAATTGGAATCGCATTATCTTCAACTTGAGGTACATGAGATTCATCTCTTTGAACATTTCCCCCCTAAGTTGATGATTTCTAGTATTTTCAGAAGCTGACACATCTTCTTTCTTGAGTCTCATCAAGCTCGACAATCCTCCCACTGTTTTCTTGAGATATGAGATTCCTCTCCAAGAACTCAGCATATCGAGATACTTTTACAGTGTTGTCAGTAGGAAAGTAGAAGTAGTAACCCATCGTTTCCTTTGGGTATCCTACAAAGATGCACTTAACAGATCTAGATTTAAGTTTGTCAGGCGTATCTTGTTTCACAAGTGCCTCACAACCCCATACCTTTAAGTAAGACAAATTGGGAACACTCCCATGACATAATTCATGCGGTGTCTTGTCAACCTTCTTAGTTGGAACCATATTGAGAATGCGTACCGCAGTCTCTAGAGCATAATCCCAAAATGAAAATGGTAGACTCGTAAGGTTCATCATTGATCTCACCATGTCTAGCAAGGTTCGATTTCTCCTCTCAGATACACCATTATGCTGTGGAGTATATGGAGGAGTAAGCTGTTGAATAATTCCACAAGTTTTTAGATAATCCTTAAACTCTTGGCTTAAGTATTCTCCACCTCGATCCGAACGAAGAATCTTGATGGTTTTACCGAGTTGATTCTCTACTTCATTTTTAAACTCTTTGAATGTTTTGAAGACTTCATGTTTATGTTTAAGCAAGTAAACATAACCATAACGACTGAAACCATCCGTAAAAGTGATGAAGTAGCTAGCACCTTTCCTTGACATATGTCTAAATGGGCCACATACATCGGTATATATTAGTCCAAGTAGTTCTTTAGCCCTCCCCGGTTTATGCGGAAAATTTTTTCTTGTCATCTTGCCGGAAATACAAGACACGCATTTGTCAAATGAATCATTTGATTGTAGAAGTCCTTCACGTTGAAGTCTTTCAATGCGTTTATTGCTAACATGAGCAAGACGACAATGCCAAAGATAAGTCGAGTCTAAGTTGGGCTTGACTCGTTTGCTAACATTATACATTGAATTATCATTTGAATCACAACCATGCATATCAATTTCATAAATACCATCACAAGCAACAACATTAAAATAATGAACATTATTTCGAGAAACTGAAATACCATAATCATTAAAAACATTAATGAATCCGTTGTTATTCAACAAAGAAACTGAAATACCATAATCATTAAAAACATTAATGAATCCGTTGTTATTCAACAAAGAAACTGAAATTACACCTTTAGTAATAGATGGTGCATAATGACAATTGTCTAAAACAATAACTAAAACAGTAGGTAAAACTAAATGATAGTCTCCTATTTCTTCTACAGCTGCCGGTAGACCATTGCCCACGGACAATTGTAAAGATCCTGGCAGTTTCTTTCTCCTTCTAAGCCCCTGTAAAGAATTACAGATATGAGTTCCACACCTGGTGTCATAAACCCACGAATTACGCTTAGAAAAGGAATATAATTCAATTGTGAAGATACCTGAAGTACTGGCCGAACCAGCTTGCTTCTTCTTCGCATTCAACTCAGCTAGATACTTAGGACAATTCCTCTTCCAGTGTCCCACTTCAGCACAGTGGTAACAAGTCTGGTCTTTAGCAGGATGTTCCTTTTTCGCCGGAGGGGTCTTTTTAGGTTTCGGGACGGTAGCAACTTGCTTTCCCTTACCATCGTTCTTGCCCTTAGCTCTCGGTTGTTTCTCTTTCTGGACCCTTCCCCCTTGATCGTGAGAACTTGGGGTGTAGCAGATTTCTTTGGAAGCTTTTTCTCATACTCAATCAACATGGCATGAAGTTCAGCTATGGTTTTACTCATGCTATGCATATTGTAATTACGCACAAACTCCTCAAAGTCCTTTGAAAGAGACTTAAGGATCATGCCAATAGCAATAGGCGGATGATAAGCATAGTTCAACCTTTCCAATTGCTCAAAGTACCTCTTCATCGTAAGTACATGAGGACTAACCGGTGTTCCATACTCATGTTTCAAGTCATGAAGTGTTTCAACAAGTTCAAACAATTCCACTCCAGCTTGTTTTTCATAGATAGACTTGAGTTCATTGATCATATCATATGGATTATAAGTCTCGAATTGCTTTTGAAGTTCGGGATTCATGCTCCCGAGCATCAAACAAGCAACCTCATTATGTCTATCATACAGAGCATTGTATTCAGCCAACGCTGCAGTCGTAGCATTGGCACCCGGAACAGCGGGCAACTGCTTTTCAAGGACATCCAATTTCTTCTTGGCTCTTAGAACAATTCTCAGCTGACGAAACCAGTCATTGAAGTTGGTTCCATAAAGTTTTTCTCTTTCTAGCATCGACCTGAAAGCCGATTGGTGTATGTTTTGAGAAGGATTTGTTATTGCCATCCACAAAACAGACAGAAGTTCAAAAATCAGTATTTTAGATAATAATCCTTAAGAAATATAATTTACCCATGTTAAATTCATTTAACAATTATTTTCATTAAGGCTATGATCTAATTGACATACCATCATTTCATCAGTTGATCTGCTAGAAATGACGTATTCAAAAGGTAAGTGACGAGCAATAATTGCATTACAAGTGCAATTCCTAGATTAATGAGACTTACAACAACACTTTAAGTGTTTTGTAAACATGTTTTGTCCCATCTTATGCCACGGGTCAAGGTCTCACCGCTTAACTCGCTTTAAGTCGCCCAATTAAGAACATGTAAATAGTCTACCACCGGTCTCACGATGAGTAGTAATTTACCTTGTTAGATACAATTCACCTACGGTCTCACGTAGAGCAAAAAGCACTTGCAAGTGTTCTTAGCAAAGTGGGTGGCAAAGACTTAACTTTGAATGGGTAATGCATTTGATGTGAATCAAAAGTTTATATATGAAGACTCATGCAAATCTTCATAACATAATGTTTAATAAAATCATTTTTATAGTCTTAGCAACACAAAAGAGCTCGGTAGCTCCATTTGAACGCACAAAGAAGTGCATAAGCAAAGGTTTGCGATAGACGCAATTAAAAACCCGCTCCTTTAGGAGGCTAGCGCACTCCGACTTATACCTCTCTTAGAGTTTGTTCAAATGGGTGAGCCGGTATATCTCTTGGTTGTAAAACTCCAACTTTATTAAAACAAATCATATTTCGATAATTCTTAGTCAAGTTTATTCTTTTCTATAAAACTATTTTGCATCACCATTTATATCACAATAAAAGAAGCAAAATAATAAACTTACTAACTATTAACTAATTAATCATGCAACGAGTTATAGTGGACCACCTAAACATGATCACTATGGTTAATGTATATGTCTAAGTCGGCTCCCCTTCAAAGAAGAGGACCACATACATCAAGTTACCTTGATTGCGTAAGCCTTTAAACAATCAATTAGCAAGTAATTACACATAAACATGCTGACTGGAAATTTCTAGTAGCTTCACGACCAGTTTAGACCTGTTTCTGGTCCGAATCAAGCTTCGACTAGAACTACAAAGTTGTAGCCCTATGAGTTGATCATCTACAGTCCAAAGGGCAACTCCTAACTCATTACGGTTGATTTTATATGAATTTTTTAGTGAACTGAAGTAAAGCAGAAAAATCACACGAAAAATTCACATAGTCACATAATTATCAAATAATTAACCCTAATTATTGGACCATTAGGCTAAGCAATTTATATCTAAATATCTAAGTAATAATCATAAAGAATTTTGCATGAATTCCTTATGATTTTTACTTCTATTTAACAACTTTAAATAAAAAGATACATAACATGCAATTTATATCTAAAAAACAAAACCCTAATTTTTATTTTATTAAAATCGAATTGTAATTAAAAATAAATTGTGAGTCCCTGAAATACGATGGTTAACCTAGAAAGTGTAAAATACAACAAGTCTAATAATCACTAGAATGGACTAGTATTACTTAAATATAAATGCAAGTATATAAATAAAGTAATACAAGACTTAAAGCAATAAACAAGTAAAGTGGAACATTATGTATTTTTCAAGGTGTATTTTATTTATGATGTTAAATAAAATATAAGGTTGTTCGGAATCAAGATAATACAAATAAGTATGTATCCTAACAACCTATGAATTACAAATGATCTATATTTGTCAAATAACTCTTTTGGATCGAGATACTTAAAGTTGTGAAGTATCCCAGTTTAAGATCGAGAGTATTTAGACAAATTCACTCTAATGCAAAATGTATGCTTAAAAGTATTTTTCTCAAGGAAATGACTTTGTATTTATAGGCAACAAAATTCACTACAAATATGGTTGCATGCATTTAATGATCCGACAAGAACATTAAATGCATTGGTTAATGGTACAAGGATAAAGTCATATTGATATGATTTTATTCTTTTAACCAACCACCTTTACACGCATAAACTTTGGTAAAGAACAAGTGGATTGTTCTTTGGAAAGTGTGTAAAGGCAAAAGTCAATTCCTCGATATCAGTGTTCAGACTTGTAAGGTCTAAAATACTGACAATCCTCCAGTGTACAGATCTGGTAAGACTTCCAGTGGACTCCGCTATTTGTCAGTCTTCTTTATTCTGACTTCAGTCTTTGACTTCAGTGAGAAAGACTTCAGTAGAGTAGATCTGGACTGGGGTGAAGTCTAGTGAGCTAATCTGGAGAATACTCCAGATTTCCTATACAAGTATTTGCTCACTGGTCTTCCATTATTTCTGGACAAATCTTCAGAGGGACTCCAGATTCCAAGTCTGGAGTAGGTCCAGTAGAACACGTTTCTGGACAGATCTTCAGTAAGGCTCCAGTAGTCGAGTCTGGAGCGAGTCCAGTAAATCTGAACCTAACATAAATTAAGAAAACAATTTTTAATATTTAATAATTAATTAAATTCGAACCAACCCTAAACCCCCCTTCAAGTTTTGAACTTTGTAACTAATATATCACATATTAGGCTCGTGATACCACTGTTAGGATTCAAACACAATTATCATATAACAAACACGAGTACGCAGCGGAAAGAAACGTATATGCAATACTATTAATTAACAAAGTAGGAATCGGATATGTACCTTTTAGCGTAAGCTTCCAATAATATTAATAATAATATGATTATTATTATTTAGGGTTTAAAGTAAAACTCCTCTACGATCGCACACTTGACACCCCTATGATGTATGCTAGTACCCGATCACGAACTACAACCCTTTGTCTATACCCCTTAATGTCGAACCAAGCAAAACCCAAAACCCTTTTTGTTTGTGTGTTTCGGACGAACCAAAGAAAAGAGGGAGAGATGAGAGAATTTTTCACAATGGAATGTATTGTGAATATGTGTGAAACCCTTAGAATTAGCCCTCTCTATATAGGCTTAATTGTTAGGGATTTCAACTTGATGGGCAAGTAATCTCAAGGCCTAAAGCCCTTGAAATTTTCGGCCCCCTTATGTGGAATTAGGAAACAATACAAATTCCTAATTTCACATTAATTTTTTATTAATCATTTCATGATCATATTAATCAATATATTACATTTAATATATCAATTAATTACATAGAGTTTACGTGTCATTTTGTGTGACCCCGTAGGCTTAAATGATTTCCGGACATGCGTTTATTTAACGTGATCACATACCAACATATTTATTGTTATAACGTTAGTTATTTTTTACAAAAGAATTTGTTTATATACTTGAATTCATTAACACTTAGGGGCATATGGTTCGGCATGGGTATTTATAAGGCCGCCACTGCCAATGACCTAACCAAAACGCCCATTTGAGGAGTCTAACTTCTTTCAAATGTGATGTATACGTTGTTTATTGTACTTGCTCTTATTCTTTTGAAGAGAAAATGACACATTTGGACAACTTTTAATCACTAAGTAGTATATGAGTCACGTACAATCCATTTCCAATAAAAGTTAAAAAGTCGTTACGATTATTGTAGATGTTTCATGCTTTTTGCACTGATATGTCGTATTTTATACCCATTTCCCACATTGTATTTAGTTGATTTTGCATGGTTTATGAGTCGTTTTAGTATACATTTGGTGTGTTTATGGTATTTGTTAGTGTTTCAGGTTACTGACAGGTATTTAAGCGTAAATCTGGAGAAAACGACATTGTTGAGGTGAATTAAGTGCTAACGGAGGATTTCGGAAGCATTTGGATGAAGAGTGCAGGAAGTTAACAAAAGTCAAAGCTGAACAAGGACAATTGCGCCGCAACTAGGAGTTGCGCCGTAACCGAATTCTAGAAAGTTAAGTTGCGCCGCAGCTCTTCCAATTGGGCCGCAACGCCCTTTGTTCCTGGCCAGCCACGAGTCAACATTGGTCAAAGGTCAACGCGAGTCAACGGCATCATATAAATAGCATGCAAAAACATCCCAAAACCCTTCTTCTCTTCTTCCAACCGTTTTTGGAGCCCTTTTCAGAGATATTTTCAGATTTTCATCATATTTTAGGTTTTCAAACACGATTGGATCTATTTCGTTCGTAGCTTTCGATTATTATCATTAGGTAACAATGAATTCTTCATATTTCATTTGTTATTCTTATTTTAATATGAGTGGCTAATCGCTTCATCATCCATCTTGATAGAGTGAGACAATATGTAAAGATTGCACAATTTTATTAATTCAATGTTGATTTCATTTAACGTTATATCGAGATCTTAGCGTATTTCTTCCTTATAATTTATCTTGAATTGATTGGTGATTTATGTGTGTCTTTAATGGTAGTTATTGATTACATATATTTCATTTTGATTGTTTGGGTACAAACGATTGGGTCTATGACGGGTACGGTAGATAATCGTTCATGATAATAGGGAGAAATGTGTTAATCAGTTGGAAGATCAGTTGGTTAATCAGTTGGCCGATCAATTGAAGAAATCATCAGAGTTTTTCAAAACAGGTGAAGATTCAGACTCAGAAGTAGAGGAGAAAGTTCAAACACCTGAACCGAGTGTACTTGTATTCCCTCGGGTTAACCTTAATATTAACCAACAACCAAGGGGTAGAAGAATGGGTGATGAACAACCGGTAGATCCGAATGCCCGTCCTTACGGGGAGAGAAGAAGAAATATACCGGTGGACCGGGGCACAGCTATTCGCCCTCCGGCTATTTCAGTAGATTTTTCTTTGAAAGGGAATCACCTCAAGAGTGTGGAAGAAGATAAGTTTGATGGAATTCGAAGAAATGACCCATATGCACATCTTGAGCGGTTTGAGAAGATCTGTAGGCTATATCAGTATGGAACAGGGCAAGCTGAGGCTGCTAAGTTGGAACTATTTCCTTTAACTCTCACTGGAGATGCAGCTGCATGGTTTAAGGAGTTACCCGATAACTCATTTACCACTTGGGCCGAACTTCGAGAAGGATTTATTGATGAGTTTTATTCTGTGAGAACTCAAAGGCAATTAGAAAATAAAATCAGAGGTTTTTCTCAAGAATCCGGTGAAGATGTTGTTGATTCATGGAAACGGTTCAAGGAAATGCTCAGAAATTGCCCTGGACATAGTATGGGTACTGAAGAAAGTTTTGAGATTTTCTATGATGGTTTAGATAGAAAAACCAAAAGGGAGCTCGGTTATGCATTTGGGGGTAGTCTAAACAACATTTCCCCAAATGAAGGATATAAGATTCTTGAGGATATGGCTAAGGAATATTCTACAAGAGATGAGGACCAAGACAAGAGGTCTAGTAGAACCACTGTGGCTAAAGTGGAAAGTAGTGAAGACTCTAAGCTTATTACCGAAGTCAAGGCTCTCTCGAAGCAAATGAATGAGAGGTTTGATAATCAAGATAATAGATTTAAGAGCCTTGAAAGAGATGTTAAGGTTATGACTGACGGTTGTGAGCATTGTGGAGATTTGCATTATACGGAGGATTGCCCGGATAAACCAGTGCAAGATGTTAGTTATGTTCAGAATCAAGGGAACTTCAACCAAAATACCGGTTATCAAAACCGGCCATCAGGTAGTTCTTACCCTACTTCTTCTTTTAATGCTAATAGTTCTGGTTATGGTGGTAACAGGTTTAGTAGGTTCAACAATCAACGAGGCTCGGATCCAGAATTAAGAGACATAGTGAAGGATTTCATTAGTGCCCAGAAGGCAACTAATGAACATGTTGCAGAAGAGTCCAAGAAGGTGATTTCTGTTTTGGACGCTTTGACTACTCGTTTAGATGGATTGGGGCACAAGTTGGATCAAGGAGCAAAGAATCAACAAGCCACCATTAAGGATTTAGAAGGAAGATTGAGAGGCTAGGAAACTCAAATAGGCAGCCCGGTACTCTACCGAGCAACACTCAGCAGAACCCAAAGCCTCAATTCAATAACCAAGGGCAAAATAATCAAGGATCGGGACAGAAGTATACCCCTCCTAATGCTCGAAATGAGCAAGTGAATGCCATCACTACGAGGATAGGTAAGACTTATGATGCTGCAAACCCTTTACCTGATGACTCTACTCCACTCGTGCAGGTTAATGAAGAAGAAGAAATGGGTGATGAAGAAGTTGAGATGGAACCGAACCAAGCCGTGCCAATACCGGCCGTTCCATCCAAACCCGCTGAGAAACCGACGGTGAAGCCTTATCAACCAAAGGTTCCATTTCCTCAACGGTTGAGGAAAGAAAAAGTCAAGGAACATTTTAAGAAATTTGTTGATCTTATTCAGTCTGTTAATATAACTGTTCCTTTAGTTGATTTGCTTGCAGGTATGCCAAATTATGCGAAGTTCCTTAAGGAACTTGTCAGTGATAAGAAGAAGCTCGAAGAGGCTAAGACTGCAGTTATGAGTGCCGAATGTTCAGCAATCATTCAGAATCAGATTCCTCCCAAGTTGGAAGATCCAGAGAGTTTTCTAATTGCTTGTTCTTTTGGTGCTTATTTGTGTGAGGTATTGGCCGATCTTGGGGCCAGTATTAATTTGATGCCTTATTCTGTGTATAGGAAGTTGTCCTTTGGAGAGTTGACCCCTACCCGCATGAGCATTAGGCTCGCAAATCATTCTTTCCAATATCCCATGGGGATAGCGGAAAATTTGAAAATTAAAGTAGGGCATATGATATTTCCGGTTGATTTTGTTATTCTTGAGATGGAGGCGGACGCCAAAGTCCCCCTCATTCTTGGCCGACCATTTCTGATGACCGCGGATGCTATCATCCGGGTTAAAGCTAAGAAAATTTCCCTAGGGGTCGGTGATGACCGAGTTGTTTTTAATGTTGATAGAGCACTAAAGCATCCTTACTCTTGTGATGAAACTTGTTTCAGGTTAGATGTGATTGAAGAAGAAGATGCTTTGGAGAAAGAGCTCATGGATTTCTTGGACATGGAAGAAGGTGAAGCATTGCTAGCTTGCAGTGAAGAAGAGCAAGAGTTGGTTGGAGATATGATGCAAGAGATTATGGCATTAAGTGTTGATGAAACTCCACCGGAAGACGAGACCTATGAAGAGATCACGGGTAGTGATAGCACATGGGTGCTAACCTCGGTAGAGAACCCTCCTACCGACTTGGAGCTCAAACCACTTCCGGACCATCTTAAGTATGCATATTTGGAAGGTACTTCTCTTTTACCCGTTGTCATCTCATCCTCATTGATGGAGGATGAGAAATCTATACTTATGACCGTCCTAAAGGCCCATAAAAAGGCTTTCGCATGGAAAATTTCCGATATTCCGGGTATAAGTCCAGAATTTTGCAAACATACCATAAACTTTGTTGATAATGTGAAACCGGTTGTGCAAAGGCAACGAAGGTTGAATCCAAATATGAAAGATGTGGTTAAAAAGAAGATAATAAAGTTGCTTGATGCGGGAATCATATTCCCCATCTCGGATAGTTCATGGGTAAGTCCGGTACATTGCGTACCGAAGAAGGGTGGGATGACCGTAATTTTAAATGACAAAAATGAATTGGTTCCCACTAGGACTGTCACGGGGTGGAGGGTATGTATAGATTATCGGAGATTAAATGATGCTACCCACAAAGACCATTTTCCCTTGCCCTTTATTGATCAAATGCTCGAACGGCTCGCCGGTAACGAGTATTTTTGCTTTTTGGATGGGTTCTCCGGGTACTTCCAAATACCCATTGACCCCAAGGACCAAGAAAAGACCACCTTTACTTGTCCCTTTGGCACTTATGCCTATAGGAGGATGCCATTTGGTCTTTGCAATGCCCCGGGTACTTTTCAAAGATGTATGATTGCCATATTTCAGGACATGATCGAAACGTCTATGGAAGTTTTTATGGATGACTTTTCTGTTTTCGGTAGTTCTATTGAAAATTGTCTTGAAAGTCTTGATAAAATGCTTGAAAGGTGTGAAAGGGCACACTTGGTCTTGAATTGGGAAAAGTGTCATTTTATGGTGAAAGAGGGTATTGTTTTGGGACACAAAGTTTCAAGAGCGGGTTTAGAGGTAGATAAAGCCAAAATTGATGTTATAGCTAAATTGCCTCCACCCACTAATGTCAAATAAATTCGAAGCTTTTTGGGTCATGCCGGGTTCTACCGTCGATTTATAAAAGATTTTTCAAAAATCACCCGGCCGATGACAAAGTTGTTGGAAAAAGAAGTCTCATTCAGTTTTGATAAAGAATGTCTTGATGCATTTAACTCACTTAAAGTTAAATTGACCAATGCACCCATTATGTCTCCACCTAATTGGTCATTACCTTTTGAACTTATGTGTGACGCTAGTGATTATGCTTTAGGGGCCGTGTTAGGCCAAAGGGAGGATAAACATTTCCGCCCTATTTCCTATGCTAGCAAGACCTTAAACCCGGCTCAACAGAACTATACCGTGACCGAGAAAGAGTTGTTAGCCGTGGTTTATGCCTTTGATAAGTTTGGACCCTATTTGGTTTTGAATAAGACTATTGTGTTCACCGACCACTCGGCTTTGAAGTACTTGTTCTCGAAACAAGATGCTAAGCCTCGTTTAATTCGTTGGGTCTTACTTTTACAAGAATTTATATTGAGATTAAAGATAAGAGTGGGGCTGAAAATGTGGCAGCCGACCACTTAAGTAGGCTCGAAAACCCCCACCTTGAGGAGTTAAAGGAGCATGATATTAATGATGCTTTTCCTGACGAGTTTCTAATGCAGGTGGATGTGGAGGAGGACCCATGGTATGCAGACATTGCTAACTATTTATGTGCAGGTGTTCTTCTTAAGGAAATGTCTTATCAACAGAAAAAGAAATTCTTTTTTGAGATTAAGCATTATTTCTGGGAAGAACCATATTTGTTTCGAATGTGTGCAGATGGCTTGATCAGGAGATGTGTGGCCGGTGCAGAAACCCGGAAGATTTTGGATGCATGCCACTATGGACCAACCGGTGGTCATTATGGACCATCTGTAACCGGTAAGAAGGTTTTTGATGCAGGATTTTATTGGCCTCCAATCTTCAAGGAAGCTCAAACATTAATGGAGACGTGTGAAGTCTGTCAACGTCAAGGTAACATTTCAAAGAAGGACGAGATGCCACAGAACTTCATTCAGGTTTGTGAGGTATTTGATGTTTGGGGAATTGATTTTATGGGACCCTTTCCGCCTTTAAATAAGTGTCTTTACATTTTAGTGGCGGTTGATTATGTTTCAAAATGGGCCGAGGCTAAGGCCTTGCCAACTAATGATGCAAGGGTTGTCATTGAATTCTTAAAGCAATTGTTTTGTCATTTTGGTTGCCCTAAGGCCTTAATCAGTGATCGTGGAACTCATTTCGCGAATCATCAACTTGCTAAGGTGTTAAAGAGGTATGGTGTTCATCATCGTTTCTCTACTTCTTATCACCCGCAAACGAGTGGCCAAGTAAAAAATACTAATAGGGCTTTAAAACGAATCTTAGAGAAAACCATAGGTGATAATCCTAAAATTGGTCTAAGAAGTTGGATGATGCATTATGGGCTTTTAGAACCGCATTTAAGACTCCAATTGGGACTACACCTTATAGGTTGTTTTATGGGAAGACATGTCATTTGCCTTTAGAAATAGATCATAAAGCTTATTGGGCTCTTAGGAATTGCAATATGGACTTAGTTGAAAGTAGTGAATTGAGAATGTTGCAATTGCATGAGTTAGATGAGTTGAGGTTGAATGCCTATGAGAATTCTATGCTCTACAAAGAGAGGACTAAGGTTTGGCATGATCGTAGGATTAGAGAGAAGGATTTTAAAGCCGGTGATAAAGTTTTGTTGTTCTTTTCCAAGTATAAGTTCGAGCAACCCAAGTTGACTTCTAAGTGGACCGGCCCTTTTGTGATCAAACATGTCTATCCGTCTGGTTATGTTGAATTGTTTAAATCGTATGGAGCTACTTTTATTGTTAATGGTCACAGGTTGAAGCTTTATCATGAAGAAGAGGAAAATGTGGGAGTCGTCGTTGACGAGCTTCCATTTTTTGAAAGGAATCAATGAAGAAAGGACTGTGAGTCGAGCTAAAGACTCGTAAATAAATTAAGCGCTTCGCGGGAGGCAACCCGTGTTTCTTGTTTTCATTATTGTTTATTTGTCATTGGTAATGTGTTTTAATAAGAATTGCAGGTAGGAGCCGCTCTCATGCCTTCCGGTAAGTCGTTTTCAAGGAAGAAAACAAAGGTAAGTGTGGGGGGGGGGGCATTGCGCCGCAACTCTACGTTGCGCCGCAATGAATTGTTTTGATTGCGCCGCAACCTATCCTTCTGTTTTTCAGTTGCGCCGCAGGCTGTTGTTGCGCCGCAACGTGTAATGTTTCAGAAAAATCGAAAATCTAAAAATAAAAAATAAAAAAAATTTATTAAGTTCAAAAATAAGGCATTGCGCCGCAACGGGTGGGGTTGCGCCGCAACCCGGGTCAAACCGGGTCAACTGAGTTTAAACAAAAAGGGGATCGGGGGTTATTAACTCACACACTTATTTTCTCCAATAATTGAGTTTCTACTTTTCCTCTCTTTCAAAACCCTATCATATCCATCACTATTTTTCTTCTTTTCTTCTCTTACATCTTCAATCATTCTTTTTGTTAATCATTCATCATGACAAGAACCGGAAAGGTATGTGTTACTTTAACCTCTATTCATGATTTTAATTCATTAATTTCATAGTGTTCTTGAATAATTCAAATCTATATGGGTTTATGCTTATTTTGCTTCTTAAAGTTCGACTTTGATGTTGAATGGGGTTAGAACAATGAATGGGTGGTTTAATTGTTAAGTTAATTGAAGATTTGTTGGATTGTTGTGTTAATAAAGATGGATTAGGGTTAATTCGGATTTATATGTAAATTGAAAGTTTAAACCCTAAGAATTAAGTTGTTATTTTGTTTGTGGGAATTTTGTTGTTCATCCCTGCGTCTGCTTGATCTGCCCAGAAAAACACAGGCGTTGCGCCGCAACTCCAAGTTGCGCCGCAACTGCAAAACAGACAGTTAGGTTGCGCCGCAACTTAGCTAGTTGCGCCGCAATACAACCTTTTCCAGACCTGTGTCATTTATGCTTATATATATATGCTTATATGTCGGGTTTCCATGTTTTAATTGTTTCTTGTATGTGTAGGAACCCGCTTCTTCTAGCCGTGCAGGACGAGGCAAAGGCAAGAGCCTCGTCGACTGCTGCACCTATTGAGAGTGGTCTTACTCCCGAGGCCACTGCTATGGGAATTCCTACTCACCCGTGGTTACGATTCCCTAGAGCTCCTCCCGAGAAAAAGGTTGAATATACCAACAGGTTGGCATCTATTTATCAGAAAGACATAGTTGAGCCTAGGTATATGGAATCTAGTATGTTGGATACGTTAAATGCTCGTGGGGGTATTAGTAGATATATGCATTTGATGGGTAGTTCGAATGATATGGATGGTAATCCCGTAGCTAAGGAATTTAATTTATGGTTTGATATATTTTGGAATCGAGAGGTAGTTTGTAAGGAGTGGTGTTTAGAAGTTATTCGACTATTTCGGTTGAGAACATCGAGAAAGTGAAGGATCTGTTTGCTGAGCCGGTTATATTCTTTCGTTGTGGGGGTGTTAATAGAACCCTCACTATTGCTGAGTTTAGGTTGTGCACAGGGATGTACACCCAAGAGACGTTAGATGATCCTGCTTTCGAGCGTCTTTTAGCCATTTCTGTTAGGGCTACTTCTGGTTTTACTAGGGAAGCAGGTGATTTTAGAGATTACTATAACCGGGTGTCTGGGGGTCGCGCTTGGAAAGCAGCTTGTGGGGCGAATACACTTCAATCGCCTATTTTGCGCTTGTTCCACAAGATGTTAGTCCATTCTTTTGTCCAAAGGACTAATCACCCGGACAAGCTATATATGGAGGACTTATGGTTGCTGAGGTTGTTTGATGAGGGAGATGTTTATAGGAAAGCATGTGCTCCCTATGTGTTTGCAAAACATATGGGGACCAAAGGAGTTCGTGATAGGGGGTTAGTCTGTGGTCACTTCATTTCCAAGATGGTGAAGTATTTTGAGGGTGCTGATAATGCAGTCGCTTTGAACTGCAAACCTATGAAGCCATTCACTTGGAATGATTTGAAGCGGTGGTAATTGATTAAGCCTCTAGCTCATAAGAATGGTATTCCTGAGTTGATTGATTTTGGTGGTGCTGCCTCTAATGACGAGGAGGAGGCAGAGGCAGGTGATGATGATGATGCCGAGATGGTTGATGCACCAGAGTAGCCGCTAGAGTCCGCATGACGTACTAAGCGTCGTGCCACCACTACACCTACTGAGGGACCATCTTCTTCTTCTGCCGCCCATTCAGGTTCATGGGATTTTTCTTCTTTGGGGACTTTGGTTAGTAACATGTGGGAGTCTCAGCAGAACTTTCAGCATTCCCATGAGCAGTTTCAGTCGAGGGTGGACAGTGATTTTAGGTGGATGGGCTCAGGTATGGGTCGTATGATGCATGATCAGCATAGATATCAGCCCATGTGGGAGGCTCAGTATAGGGGTGAGCAGTTTCATCCCCCTCAGCCGATTCCTGACTACAGCCCTCCCAGTATATTCATTCCAGAGCACAGAGCTGGAGGTGGATTCTTCTTTCCACCAGAGCGTCAGTATGAGATGCCTCCTTCCCATGATCTTGGAGGGACGGGGCCCGATAACCCTGTTAGCTTTGGGTCTTTTGCAGGTACGCAGGGTGGTGCAGATGCTGGAGGATCAGGTTCGGCAGAACCTTTGTTTGCTGAGCAGGTGGTTGGATCGATTTTTGGTACAGGACCTATTCCTGGTTACCCTTACCCTCCTCAGTGATTTATGATGGGATGATGCTGCTGCCGTCTGTTGGTGATGATGGCTTGTACTTTTATTTGTTTGAACAATTTTATTTCCGTACTTTTATTTATTTCCATTTGTTTGGTTTGTAATCACCCTTAAGGGTGATAGAACACCGTATTTTACTTTTTCATTTCCGTTTGAATAATTAGGGATAGGATGAATGCATGGTTTATTTGATTATGTTGCTCGTTAATGGTGTGTTCATGTTGATAGCAAGTTGAATGTCATGTGCATATGCTGGCAGTAAGTTCAGCGACATATTTTGTTGGCATCATATTCAGGCATGGAACATACATCATACCCGGCAAGTTTTTCTTGTTCTTGATTTTGTTTTTGTTTACTTTCCCCTATTTCCCTTGGTTTGCCTTAGTTCATTGGACATTGAGGGCATTGTCCAACTCAAGTGTGTGGGGGGGGTGGTAAATAGGAAAAAGTCGGGTATTTTTAAGGAATTTTGAACTTTTGCATGCTTGTCCTTATAGTTTATTGTTTTTGTCACTTAATTATAGAACTTAATAAGCAATTTGACTACACCTTTGGTACAAAATTTTAATATGTGGAATGTGTTTTGACTGATTAATTAGGCAATCCCTTCTGGATTAATAATATGACTAGCACGCTCAAAGCACCAAAACACCCAAATTGTGAGATTATTGATTTATTGCTAGTTATGATAGGTGTTACGGTTTTGGAATTATTAGCCTTGTTAATTTGTCCCTCTCGTAGGCTTTTGGATTTATCCAGGAGTAAGGGTTCTATTTAGAGCTCTGAACTATGATGTGCAAGTTTGAGGTTGGTTTTTCCATTTCCGGATTATTTCATTTGCTATGAGTGTGCCGGTGATTGCGTTGATTCTAGAACTTGTCCTGGTTGATCGTTCCGTGTTATTTATCAGAAGAGGCAAATTTAGGATAAAACATTTGTTCTTTGTATGTTCACCCCTTGTTTCGTAAAAAATTTTGTTATGTGCATGTTCTGTTAATGTGCTTAGTAGCTAACTACACTGGTTAGTGAACCACCTGTTAAACCCTTATGTTGCACTCACTTTTAGTGCAAGAAACAATAGAAAACTTGTTGTCACTAGCCTGTTCTTTGTTATTAACTCCACCCGTAATATACACCTTTTCCTAGCCATACCGATAGTCGAAGTCCTGGTGGGTCATTGGTTGCCTATGCTAGTGGATGGTTTGGGGTTGCCCTTTATGTCGGGTTGGGATATTCTCGGTTACTGAGAATAGATTGATTTCGTCATGTTTGTTTGGATAAAGTCTGGATCGTTCATTTGAGCATATGAGTATATGATTTGTCACTGTTTCAAATGTTATTTAAGAGAATACCAATTAGTCAGAGTAAAAGTAGCTCACAAAAAAAAGAGAATAAAAGAATTGAAAAACAGAAAAGAAAAAAAAAAGAAAGAAAAAGAGCTTGGGCTGTCAGTTGGTATTTCTCACTTTTGGTCAAATCATTTTTGTAAGTTGGTACATCAATTACACCAACGAAAGGATCTGAATGCTATAATCTTAAGTTGTTAATTGTGGGTTGGCGCGTTTGTTTAAGCCAACATGGTTAGAATTGGTTGATTGAGTTGTTTAGTGTCATACACCACAATGGTGTCGGTTTTTAATCGTCTATTGGGGGTATTGTCTGGACAACTTCTCGGGTTTTGGACCGTTGGCAACTAGTGACATGGGATTTAATGGATTAGACTATTATGTAAAACTTTGTTAAATGTTGTGTTATTTGTTTTTAATACCCTTTGTTTACCCAAATTTCCATACCCTTTTAAATACCTTGTTAGCCTCAGAAGTTCATTAAAACCCTTAAAGTCCTCTTTTGATAGACGTTGTGGTGCTTGCATCATGGCGGTGAAGGAACGAACCTAGTACAAGCCTATGGTTAAAAGATTATGCATCACGACTAGGCATTGAGTGATTATTCAAATATTCAACCCCAAGTGTAAGTTAGTTGGAGTAGGATAGACGAGATATCACTGATTCGATTCTTTTGTGCTTAGTCGTGTTATTAAGGCTTGTATATCAATCAAGTATTGTCAAACATTCCAGTTTTCATTTAAGATTAAAACTGCCTAACCATCTCGTTTCATTTTCAATGATGGTTTAGCTTCTTTTTTATTACGGTAATGTTATCCCATATGTACCAAGGTAAATTGAGTTTTGAAGTTTGGAATTGCTTGAGGACAAGCAAAGCTTAAGTGTGGGGGGATTTGATATGTCGTATTTTATACCCATTTCCCACATTGTATTTAGTTGATTTTGCATGGTTTATGAGTCGTTTTAGTATAAATTTGGTGCGTTTATGGTATTTGTTAGTGTTTCAGGTTATTGACAGGTATTTAAGCGTAAATCTGGAGAAAACGACATTGTTGAGGTGAATTAAGTGCTAACGGAGGATTTCGGAAGCATTTGGATGAAGAGTGCAGGAAGTCAACAAAAGTCTAAGCTGAAGAAGGACAATTGCGCCGCAACTAGGAGTTGCGCCGCAACCGAATTCCAGAAAGTTAAGTTGCGCTGCAGCTCTTCCAATTGTGCCGCAACGCCCTTTGTTCCTGGCTAGCCACGAGTCAACATTGGTCAAAGGTCAACGCGAGTCAACGGCAAATTGCTCCGCAACTAATTGTTGCGCCGCAACCGAAAAGCAGAAGAATAAGTTGCGCCGCAACTCCCACAGTTGCGCCGCAACGCATTCAAGTTCAAGTCGGCCTTGGTCAACGAAAGTCAAAGTCAAATGCAAAAGTCAACACTAGTTGCGCCGCAACTGGGTCCGATTCTGGCAGATTTTGGGAATCATATAAATAGCATGCAAAAACATCCCAAAACCCTTCTTCTCTTCTTCCAGCCGTTTTTGGAGCCCTTTTCAGAGATATTTTCAGATTTTCATCATATTTTAGGTTTTCAAACACGATTGGATCTATTTCGTTCGTAGCTTTCGATTATTATCATTAGGTAACAATGAATTCTTCATATTTCATTTGTTATTCTTATTTTAATATGAGTGGCTAATCGCTTCATCATCCATCTTGATAGAGTGAGACAATATGTAAAGATTGCACAATTTTATTAATTCAATGTTGATTTCATTTAACGTTATATCGAGATCTTAGCGTATTTCTTCCTTATAATTTATCTTGAATTGATTGGTGATTTATGTGTGTCTTTAATGGTAGTTATTGATTACATATATTTCATTTTGATTGTTTGGGTACAAACGATTGGGTCTATGACGGGTACGGTAGATAATCGTTCATGATAATAGGGAGAAATGTGTTAACGGTTGGGTACAATCGATAGGTATAATTGTTATTTCAATAACCAAACCAATTGTTTGATTAGGGAAGTTATAAAAGATGTCTTGGGGTACCGGTCTTTGTAACGAAACTAGTTTAAGCAAGAGAGTCAAATGATGTCATTAACTTGACGGGTACGGGGTTAGTGCTTTGTTTGAGTCTCGGTTATTTAATCAACTAATTTGGGTTTGAACTTCATTTATGTGCAATCTGAGCGTATTGTTGAGCGAAATCAAGATGGATGCCTTTTAAATTATTGTCATAAAAACATTTTCAATATCGTTTGAGGACGATCCCTGCCCCGGTAATACCGGATTTAAATTATTTATTTTTACTTGTTGCAAAGTGACAATTCGGTCACAAAACCCCTTTTAAATTAGAATTACTTAATGTCAACAATTACTTCACTTTAGTCCCTGTGTTCGATCCTGGACTTACCTTTTAGCTATACTATATACGAACGGGTCCACTGCCCGAGAGTGTGTAGTAGTCAGTTCTAGGGTATTTCTTGTTTTAAAATTTTAAACTCGATTTTACACATCATGCACCCATATTATATGTCCAATATTCGCAGGAAACAAGGACATGTCTTGAGTATATAGTAAGACCATTGTTAAAGGTAGGTGAAGAGGGAAGGTGAAGTGAGAAAAAGCGAAGTTGGTGAATGGTTGAAGGGTGTGGGTGATAGGAGTAAGTGATGGAAGAAAGGTGAACGTTTTCCGGTATGATAGTGGGGTTCATCTCTTTGTTTTATATTGTTTGTTTCATTTTGATTGAATATTGTGATGTATTATATGATATATTAAATTAAAGTATAAAATTTGAAGGTAAATGGTTACGAAAAAAAAAGATAAGGCGATGGTGATGACTGATGAGTAGGTGAAACTGACGTGTCAAGTAAAAAGGTAGGTAAAAGAGGTGAGTGTTTAAGAATAAGGCAGATGGATATGGTATTTTATCTTTTTCTTTTTCTTATATAGATTAATGTGAAAGATATCCCTCAGCTAATTAATCCTAAAAATTTACTTAATGAGGTTTGAATCTCAGATCTATTGTGAGACGAGACATTAGAATTTTTGATTATTAAGTTAGTTTGATAGTGATTTTGGTGGGAAGATCCCATCTGTAAAACTAATGGATGAAATGTACATTTTCATTTGTGACCTCTTTGAATTAATGTGTGCGGCCTTCTAAAATGGTCATCCTTTCAAATTGAATTTGCGATTCAAAAGACATGGTTTCATAGAATATTTGTTAAAATAATGTGAACTATTTTATATTGCTTAATTTGTAAACGTTGACTCATTTATTGACTTTCATTCGTTTAAATTTTAAGGTCCCTATAACCTATCACAATTCACATAGCTAATTGCACTTATCGATTAATTGCGTCAAACGTTACATAATAAATCATATATAGCCCAGTGGCATCTCAGACCTCTAATGAAGGCTTGTTCCTTGGGCAACCAGGGTTCGAATCCAAGCGGCGCAGGTTTTACCCCAAATGGCATTCAATGTCATAGATGTCGTGCCGTTTGGCGATCTATCCGGGGGTTTTCCCTGTGAACTACCGCGATGACATCCTGTCCGATGGGTGTAGAGACCACATATGGGATGAACAAGCTCTGACCAAAAAACGAGCGTTCAAAAAAAAAAAAAATTTAATTGTAGTTAGAAATCTAAAAGCATAACAAAAGAACCAAGATTATTATTTGAAGAGTTTTACAAGCAAGAAAAATAGAACTCAAAATCAACAATTAATACCCTTCGAGCTATTTACATAGATATTATCAGTTACTCTAAGGATGGCGAGCTATTAATCGAGATTTAGTTTACTATCTAAGGTCAAGAATCCAAGACGTACTATGATACAAATTCTTGGATTAGTGACCAGCACCAGGGCTATGTCCCGGTGTAGTTCTTCGAAAAACCTCTTTAGTGGTGAGAGGTCTTCCATGATCCTTCTCTAGTTGGTGTTGGGTAGTTATCCAGGTATTTATCTTGATGCCCTGAATTCTTGATACCCTTCCTTGAGTTGTAGTGAAAAAGAACGGTACTAGTACTAGTAGCATAAGTAATGCAAAATATTTTATGTTGAATGCCATGCAAAAGTCTAGAAAATTGAAGGTGAGACTAGTGTGCTGCTTTCTTTCAAAAGATGCTTATTTTGGACAATGTATATATAGACCATAACAAAGTTGACCAATTACAGCTTATCACTTCATAGACGCAACTATATATTTCATGTATCATTGTCACTAAGTTGTACTGTACGACCATGGACCATATTATAATATATGTGTATGGTAAAATTGTGGTGTGTAAAGATCATTACCTTTAGCCGTTCGAAAAAAATAAATAAAATCATTTACCTTTAGAAAATACGTGACAACATATAACTGAGCATCTTCAATGGAAGTTTTCTTTTTTAAATCTTATTGCTATTTATTCTAATAAGCTTTCTATTAAAAATAAGTTGCTTTTTTTTTTTTATTGAAACTAAAAGCTTTCTTCTTTTTTTTTTTATTTGTTTATTTATCAAAAGCTTATTTTTCCATGTTATCGCATTCTCTATCTTACTTATTTTAATGTTTATAAAAGAATTTTGAGTTTTATAAAGACTTATTCCATTGAAGCGAAAGCTTAAGTCTTTTACAATAAGTTTTTAAACAAACTCCCAAGAGCACCCCAAATGGTATGGTTTCAAAAGCTTTATATAAAACTTTAATATAAAATTAGTCTTTGATAATAAACTTATAAAAAGAACTCTTATTGGGATGCTCTTAACCATCTAAAATTACATAGAAGCTGTGTACTTCAGAATATTAGAATACCATCCAATACACAATGTACTAATTCAGGCAATTGAGCATTAGGCCTTATGCAACCATCATTTTTTTGTTTCTCATTGTACGCCACGTAATCTCTTTTTCATTTCATATTTCAGAAAATATCAGTATCAACTATACCTCTTTCTCACATCGGTTCTTCTTCAAATAAATTATTGGTTGAAATCTTTCATGACCCACCCATCTATTTTCTCTCTTTTTCTCATGAGAAAACTCAAAACATTTTCTCGAGAAAACACTTTGAGGAAACGTGCTTACAATTCGTATATTCGAGGAAAAAATGAGAAAATCCTTGAGAATACAAGGGTTGGCAATCGCCCAAGTCATATATATTCATTACTAGTCCTAATACCCGTACGATGTACGGTAGCTATATAGATTGTATCATAAAGAAATTCGAATATGCCTCATACATGATTTGTGAGTATGAAATAAATTGTGGTTAAAGTAAACCGATGATCGAAGCTAAATTATAATAAACAGTAATGATAAATATAATATATGTTTAGTTAGAGTTTTGGATTTACCTTAAACAGTAATATATAAGTAATAGGAGTTGAAGAATTGAGAAAGAAAAAAAGACAATTTTATTAATGAGAAAACGATCAATCAAATAAGGTTGTAATGTGTTTTGTATTTATAAGCCAAGAGTTAGAGTTTAATTCTAAGTCTAATAAGGAAATTGAATCAATATACAGTTAAAAAATCTAATTTAATAAAATCAATAAATTAAAAGGACACGTGTCGATCAAGGGTTACGTCACGTGTCGTATCAAGAACATCTCAATCTTGTTTTAGTTTATTGGTAGATAAAGTAGTTAGATTACTTACCTTACATAAAAGTTCTTAGAATTTTCAAATATTATGACACTAGATTAAACCCATGCGTTGCATAGTAAATACTTATTGTCGTAAAATTTCGTTAAAAATAAATAATACATCTTCTAATTTGAAGTATAAGAGTACAATATTGTACCAACAATGTATTCAATGCAAACTTATTTTATTCCTAAATGGACTTATTTAATAATAATGTCTAAATCATGCAACTATGTAACAACAAATGAAAGCAAAGAATATAATAGAATATATAAAATATACTATATCTATACTATATTATAAAGCAAATAGCCCTTGTCTAAGATTTTAAGTTTCAACATTTACTTCCCAAAATGCCCCTCCTATCTATTCTATATTTACCTAAAATAACTATAATACCCTTTTTCTCTCCTCAAATCTCAACCACTCATTTTTTTTCTCTCATCCATAAATCATTTTATTCATCTAATTCATTCAAAATCTTTTATCTCAAAAACCGTACATCGATAAATTATAAAATTTATATGAGTGTTCTTAAAATTTCATGCTCTTTCATTAGGTCATTCGATATACTTTCGACGAATTTTTAAATCCGAGGGCGGAGCCCATACGGCTAAGGCGGAGCCCGTCAGGTAGATCACCCCATCACCGCCACCGCCATTACATCACCACCCCGCCATCACCTCCATCATCGCCGCAACGCGCGGGTACCTTTCTCTCGTAATAAATAATAAAAGAAGTGAAGTGGGATTGTCACACACCCAATTTGGGTGAAAAACCTCTCACATATTGATTTTTTATTCCATAAAAATCATGGGGGCCCAATCATTTATTAATTACACAAAAAATATTTTAAAAAGAGTATACAAATAAAGTAATAAACTATCAATATAAATTCAATTTTAATGCATAAGACACAAATTGAAAGGGTTAATTTTTAAAAAATGAATAATTTATTGAATTTGAATAATAGATTGAATTTTTTTTAACAACTAAAATGTAAAAAAAAAAAATTCACTATATCATAATTAATTTAATGCTAAGATAAATCAATATAATCATCATGTAATCATTACTTTAAATAATCTTAATATATACTAAAAAGCAATTGACCTAACCTCAATTGACCAATCACAGCTCTCGATTTCTCAAAATTAATTAAATCAACACATGTCTAAATTAATTTACACTTTTTGGTTTTCTATCACCAATTTACACTTTAACCCAATTTAAAAATAATTAATACTTTATTGCATAATGTCTATCTAATAACAAAATATAGCTAAAAGTTAGGGAGGTTACATATTTATATCAATATTTTATTTTATATTATTAACTGTAATCAAATTAATTGTAATATTATTGTTATTAGTAATTGTAATCGGATTATAATTAGGATAATCATTGTTGTTATTAGTAATTAAAATCAACCTACAAATAAAATCTCAACAGACACAATTATTGAAAACCCCACGAACTAGCTGTTACTTGTATTGTTCTTAACAATCATGGCTAACAAAAATAAAATTACTCTTTTGCAAGACATCAATGAGAACTCGGTCAGTTATGTAATCAAAGTTAAGATATTGCTTCTCTGAAGAGTTTGTATAAAAGAAACTCTGCTACACCATTCAACCTTGATATAATTTATCATTCAGTATTTATATTTAAATATCTCAATTTCTTTTTAAGTATATTTTTACATTTAACGTATAATTTTTTTTGGTTTCATTTACTAATTATTATATTAATAACGTCGTAAAACCCGTGTATATGATACAGGTCTAAAATCTAGTAATATAAATAAATATGTGACTAAGTTTAGAATCTTGAAAGTTTTATTCATTATATGAGTATGAAACTAAAAATCAATAGCAAAACAAATAAAAATGCGAATATATTGTAAATAGTTATATTATTATGTATGGATGTTTGTAAAGATTTGGTTTCCTATTTTGCCTATCTTTTCTTGGAGCCTACTCCAATCGTATGTGTATATATACCTCTCACATATTGTTAATAAGAGATACAATTCCTCTTCTATATTCTCTTCTTTACAATACGTTATCAGCACGCTCTAAACCCTAAACTAAAATTTTGGCCGAACAAAACTTTTAAGGTGAGGACACATCCACCAACAGTAGGCTTGTTTTCCTGGAAAAGTGGATTATGGATCGGATTTTCGACATACTAGAATAATCAAACGAAGCTTATCATCTAGTCTAGGTGTATAAAAGAAAAAACCCCCCAACAAATTCGGCCGATTGTTTCAAGGTACATGCTTCGATCTTTACTATTATATTATTTATTACTCCGTATTTGGTTATCATTATCATATGAATTTGAAACTTGTTTCAAGGTACAATTTTTCGTTTGCTTATTTGATTTATAATTTTTAGAACGAAATACATTTTTGGTCCCTGCGTTATCACACCATTTGTAATTTTGGTCCAAACATTTGTAAAGTGACGATTCTGGTGCCACAAATGGAAAAGTTTTGCATTTCTGGTCCATTTTTAACCTTCCATCCATATGGTTCCGTTATTCGACCCACATGCGTGTCACGTGAGGGGTAGATTTGTCCATTTAATGCGTTTGGACCAGAATTGCAACAACAAACAAAAACCCACCCCTTTATATTCCCTTTTCCCCCAAATTTCAGATGTATATGGATATGTGTACCATATCTCTATATATCTATATATCAAATTCACCATCCATCTAAATCTATATAATATATATATGTACATTTATACATACACATAGATCGCTTGGATTAGTCATAAACCACCTGGCACCGACGTTTCTGTCGCCGGAGATCTCAACAGGTACCACGACCACCACCGATCGGAGATAAAAAAAATTGAACAAAAAGACCACCACCGTGGTCAGAGATCTGTGGTGGTGGTTCAATTCGTCGGAGATCTAAGTGTTAGGACCAGTTCACCTGGAACTGGCCAGTCACCAGTTCTCACTGACCAGTCACCAGTTGCATCTGGTGACCCAGTGAAACTGGTGACCAAGATGATTTGTCGAGAAATATATTGAAGTCCAGTTGCATCGTACAGTCAACGCAACTGAAGACTTCCTCCAGTTGAGAACTGACCAAGTTGAAGAAGCATTCCAGTTGAAGTCGAAGACAACAAATGGAAGATAGAGAATGGAAATGGCAGCGAAGCCCAGTTGGCATTCTAGTCAGTTACAAACTGGAGACCATCAGTGGAAATCCCTTACAAAGCTTTACACTGATTACGAGGAATTGACTTGTGTGCTTTATGTACCTTTACCCGGATAATAAGCCTTATCTTATTATTTAAGTATTAAAAGGTACATAAAGGTGGTTATGTAAAGTCACTTTAACATGCGACTTTACAATGCTTTTTAAGGAATTAAATGCTATTCCTTAAATGCTCCCAACCACATTTGTACGGCTAAAGTTAACATCCCAATGTTAACTTTGCCTATAAATACAAGTCATTGCACAACCAAGAATATCAAGTATTCAGAATACAAAGTATTCGTGCTCTCAAGTTAAATACTTCACACTTTGCAAACCTGCAATATTCTTGGTGAACTTGTGCAATATTCTCTCAATCGCTAAAAGGAACATTTCACTACTTTAAGTGTTTCGATTGTTGAAGAGAAATTCCGAGTATAGATCAATTGTATTTCATAGGTTGTTAGGATATTTACATTCGTGTATTATCTTGGTTCCGCATCAACCTTGTAATTTGTTTAATATCAATAAATAAATTACACATTGAAAACTACATATTGTCTCATCAAGATTGTTTACAAGTTATTTGTATTATTGCATTGTTCTTTACTTATTGACTTTTATATAAGTAATCTATTTAGAACTTGGTATATACCTCTGCAACTGGTCGTCTCCAGTTCAGCAAGTATATTGCAAAGTAACTCCACCATCGACATAGAGGTGTCTTCAGTAATACCATCTAACAAGTTGGGACTTACAAGTGGTATCAGAGCAGAAGGCTAATAAACTTGCCTAGATCTGCTAAGATGAACACTACTGAAGGTGGAGATGGTTCTGGTTCAGGTGAAAACCCATCGAACACTAATGCACAACCTTTTCTAAATGTTAACACCAACCCTCCTCCTCCTACTGCCCCAAACTTGTAAGTCCCAACTTGTTAGATGGTACTACTGAAGACACCTCTATGTCGATGGTGGAGTTACTTTGCAATATACTTACTGAACTGGAGACGACCAGTTGCAGTGGTATATACCAAGTTCTAGATAGATTACTTATATAAAAGACAATAAGTAAAGAACAATGCAATAATACAAATAACTTGTAAACAATCTTGATGAGACAATATGTAGTTTTCAATGTGTAATTTATTTATTGATATTAAACAAATTACAAGGTTGATGCGGAACCAAGATAATACACGAATGTAAATATCCTAACAACCTATGAAATACAATTGATCTATACTCGGAATTTCTCTTCAACAATCGAAACACTTAAAGTAGTGAAATGTTCCTTTTAGCGATTGAGAGAATATTGCACAAGTTCACCAAGAATATTGCAGGTTTGCAAAGTGTGAATTCTATCGAAGTTTATTCGAAGAAGTTAATATTCTTGGTTGTGCAATGACTTGTATTTATAGGCAAAGTTAACATTGGGATGTTAACTTTAGCCGTACAAATGTGGTTGGGAGCATTTAAGGAATAGCATTTAATTCCTTAAAAAGCTATGTAAAGTCGCATGTTAAAGTGACTTTACATAACCACCTTTATGTACCTTTTAATACTTAAATAATAAGATAAGGCTTTTTATCCGGGTAAAGGTACATAAAGTATACAAGTCAATTCCTCGTAATCAGTGTAAAGCTTTGTAAGGGCTTTCCACTGAAGGTCTCCAGTTTGTAACTGACTAGAATGCCAACTGGGCTTCGCTGCCATTGCCATTCTCTTTCTTCCATTTGTTGTCTTCGACTTCAACTGGAATGCTTCTTCAACTTGGTCAGTTCTCAACTGGAGGAAGTCTTCAGTTGCGTTAACTGTACGGTGCAACTGGACTTCAATATATTTCTCGACAAATCTTCTTGGTCACCAGTTTACTGGTCACCAGGTGCAACTGGTGAACTGGTCAGTGTGAACTGGTGACTGGCCAGTTCCAGGTGAACTGGTCCTAACAAATTCCCCCTATTTGTCTAGAAATATAGTCTAAGTCTTTTCTAGTTCTTGTATCTATACAAGTGTGAACTATAGAGACTTGTTTGATTTTAAATCTATCTAAGATATCTAGGGCATTTTTATAGATCAATAAATGCCTTAGGTTTTTCTTTTATGTTTGTTAGATTTTAATCTTTTATCTACCTTGTGGTTACAAACTGGTAACTTCATTTATACAAGGAGTGAACTTTACACAAGTTACAGAATGTAAAACAAATTACAAGAAGATAAAATGAAGAGAGAACTTAAACAGATGGCCCTTCGCCAGTTCTTCTTCTTTTGGCAACTGTAGAGATGGGCTGTTTGTCTTCTGGATCAACATTTAGTCTCTCTTCAATATTTTCTTTAAACTTGAGCAGACTTTGAAGAACAAACATCCATCCTCTTTCGACCTTGTTCTTTTGTTGCTTGGCCCCCAACAAGTTTGCCATCTCCACCAGCTCCGAATAACCATATCCATTAACATCAGGATTCTCAGTTTGCCTTAAGGGTCCATTAAGATGTTGAACCCCAACTGTGAAGTGTTTGGTACCTGGTTTGATAAAAACTTTCATATCCGTAATCTTACCAGGGTGATATCTCCGCTGTTGCACTTCAGATAAATATTCCCTAGCTTCAGATTCATTGGCCAGATTGATCTGGCCAGTGCTCATACTATGCACTGCAGCTTTGATATCTTCACTTGAAGGTTCAGTTGTTTCTACCCAGGTTCTAAGGTCTGCATCTCTTGGCAACAACTTAGGTTTACCTCTAGACTTGGGTGGATTCAACACTTGTTTGACCACTTTCTTTACATGCTCAGCCCTTTTGAGAATTCCTTCAGTTCTCACTTCCTTGGCCTTATCCACTGTGATATTTAAACATCTGGCATCATATTCAGCCTCATCCTCCTTGTAATGTTTGTCAAGCTCAATCTCCAGTTGTTCTTTTAGAGCATTAATAATCCTGGGATCAGCTTTAACTTTGGCATATTCTGCAAGTGTCATGCCCAGGAGACGCGCATCACTTATATCAAGTAGAGTTGGGGCTAAAGTTTTTCTATCATTTGCTTGATTAACCCTTATCTGTTTCTTTCTCTCCTTGATTACGTCCCCAAGCCTTGCCAGTTGCCTGCTAACATCATCTGATACTGGAGGAAGCTGATCAATGTTACCAGTTTCTAACACACTGGCTTCAGTACCAGTTGTTTTTGCTTGTTCATCAGTGGCCAGCATAACTTTCTTTCCTTTATCTTTATTCCCCCTATCAACAACATCATCAAACTGTTCTATAACATGCTGCTGGTCATCTCCTTCATCTGACCCAACAACAGTTCTTTCAACCAACTGTCTTGCACTCACTGGACCTGGCAGTCTTGGTGCAGGTGCAAGGATATTCCTTCTTTCCTTTTCCCCCTTGGCAGCATCGAAACCTGCACGAATAGCTGCCCAGTCTTCATTACTGGAGGGCAAACGGGCTAGAGGCTGCCACGATTGCATATCCTTGCACTCTCTAAAAACAGTGCAAATCATCCGGAAGGATCTCCACAAGTGGTTAATTTCTTGAGACTGGACCAAGACATTTGCAGCAGTTTGATCCTGACCAGTCTTTAAGTCTTTCAATAGCTTTGAGTCTTCATCTAAACCCTTAACCACTTGTTCCTTCACTGCAGCATCCTTCTTTTTCAAGTTGTCCACTTCAGTTACCAGATTATTAATTGAAGAAGTGTGGGAAGCCAACTGAGTGTTTATAGCATTAACTGCTCCCCTTAACTGCCTAATTTCAAGTGCCAGAGGCTCCAGATTAATCTGAGGAGGGGGGAGCTTGGCAAATTCAGCCATTACCTTCTTAACCAACTCATCTTCTCGTCTGGCCAGTTTGTCATCAATCATCTGGCCAACTGAACTGGCTACCTGCTGTCCAATTTCAACTACATTGAGGCCAGGTCTTTCAAACAACTCCTTGACCTGCCTCTCTATCTCCTTCAGATCAACCTCTGATGATCGAACAGTGTTACTCAATAGGTTGGAGATAGATGTATTGACATTGGAATGAGTTAAGTCAAAAGCTTCTTTCAAAGATGTGGACAGATTGTTACAACTGGTGACTAACTCATTTAACTTCCTAAATACCAAGTCCTCATTAGCGGCAAATTTGTTTATTCCCAAATCAACAACCTTAGAATTTATGATTGTGTCCTTGTTGAATTTGGAAATGGACTTGGCATTTTGCTCGATTGTCTTATGAACACCCTCCACCCGTTTGATCAGGTTTTGGATATCGGTTGAGAAGGAGACAAATTGAGCTTCCAGTGACAAAGGAGAAGTTGTCACTGGACCAGTAGCAGGATGCACTGGAGCAACTGGAGGGGGCAAGACAAAGGAGGCCTCTCCAGTTGGTTCAGTAACAGAAGAACTTAAATTTGGTAGTGAAAAAGAACGCTGAGGAATTTCAATGTGTTGGTCAGGCTGAGAATGCTCAGGTGTGACCAACGGCGTCGGTAGGGAGGTTTGCCTTGATGGAGTTCTGTAAGTCCCAACTTGTTAGATTGGTACTACTGAAGACACCTCTATGTCGATGGTGGAGTTACTTTGCAATATACTTACTAAACTGGAGACGACCAGTTAGATAAGTATATACCAAGTTCTAGATAGATTACTTATATAAAGACAATAAGTAAAGAACAATGCAATAATACAAATAACTTGTAAACAATCTTGATGAGACAATATGTAGTTTTCAAGTGTAATTTATTTATTGATATTAAACAAATTACAAGGTTGATGCGGAACCAAGATAATACACGAATGTAAATATCCTAACAACCTATGAAATACAATTGATCTATACTCGGAATTTCTCTTCTACAATCGAAACACTTAAAGTAGTGAAATGTTCCTTTTAGCGATTGAGAGAATATTGCACAAGTTCACCAAGAATATTGCAGGTTTGCAAAGTATGAAGTTATTCGTTTGTGTGTGAAATAACTTTGAGAGAACGAATACTTTCTCGAATAACTTGTGATTCTTGGTTGTGCAATGACTTGTATTTATAGGCAAAGTTAACATTGGGATGTTAACTTTAGCCGTACAAATGTGGTTGGAAGCATTTAAGGAATAGCATTTAATTCCTTAAAAAGTGTTGTAAAGTCGCATGTTACAGTGACTTTACACAACCACCTTTATGTACCTTTTAATACTTAAATAATAAGATAAGGCTTATTATCCGGGTAAAGGTACATAAAGTATACAAGTCAATTCCTCGTAATCAGTGTAAAGCTTTGTAAGGGCTTTCCACTGAAGGTCTCCAGTTTGTAACTGACTAGAATGTCAACTGGGCTTCGCTGCCATTGTCATTCTCTTTCTTCCATTTGTTGTCTTCGACTTCAACTGGAATGTTTCTTCAACTTGGTCAGTTCTCAACTGGAGGAAGTCTTCAGTTGCGTTAACTGTATGGTGCAACTGGACTTCAATATATTTCTCGACAAATCTTCTTGGTCACCAGTTTACTGGTCACCAGATGCAACTGGTGAACTGGTCAGTGGAAACTGGTGACTGGCCAGTTCCAGGTGAACTGGACCTAACAAATTCCCCCTATTTGTCTAGAAATATAGTCTAAGTCTTTTCTAGTTCTTGTATCTATACAAGTGTGAACTATAGAGACTTGTTTGATTTAAATCTATCTAAGGTATCTAAGGCATTTTTATAGATCAACAAATGCCTTAGGTTTTTCTTTTGTGTTTGTTAGATTTTAATCTTTTATCTACCTTGTGGTTACAAACTGGTAACTTCTTTTATACAAGGAGTAAAATTTACACAAGTTACAACAGAATGTAAAACAAATTACAAGAAGATAAAAATGAAGACAGAACTTAAACAGATGGCCCTTCGCCAGTTCTTCTTCTTTTGGTCACAAGAGAAATAGGTTGAGTGTCTTCAGGGTCAATATTCAGCCTTTGCTCCAGATTCTCTTTATGTTGAATCTTGCCCTTTAGAAAATTTACCCATGCCTTTTCAAACCTATTCTTTTGTGCCTTCGCATCCAGCACTTTTACCATCTCGACCCATTCACTGAACCCAAACTGCATCACACCAGGATTATCCGTTCTTACTAGTGGCCCACCAGCATACTTCACTTCAACTTGGAAGACCTTGGTGCCTGGCTTAATTGTAATGTTGACATTTGTTATAGTACCACCATGTCTCCTGGTTGACATGATCTGGGAGTAGTAGTTTCTTGCTTCAGTTTCATTAGTGATTTTAATACTCCCAGCACCAGCAGCCAGTACGGCGGACTTAATGTCTTCATTTGTTACCTCGCCAGTTGGTTCAATGAATGTTCGAAGATCAG
>CM067169.1:110061863-110076294 GCA_034093135.1 Erigeron breviscapus | reverse complement strand
GAGGGACCCTCCAGTGTGTCTAATGTTGTGGTTGAGGATAGAGCAACCATAACTGAAGCAACCCCATCACATCTATCCCTGGTGAAGATACTTCGGTATCTGATCCACCAATAGATGCACCCATCCAGGAAACTGGGGAAGGTCATCTGGAGACTGACCAGGTAACTGGTCAGCCCTCTGTCACATTCATGGATCTGGACATGGGTGTTAACGATGAGGAAATCCTTATTGAATCTTCGGATTCAGAAGGTACTGAAACAGACATGGAGATTCTTGATGCTTCTGTACAAGCACAAGACCCTTCATCTCCAGTCTGCCCTCCAGATGCATCAATTTCACTTTCACCACCTGAGCAAAATGTGCCTATAGATATTTCTTTACCAATATATACCGCTCCTTTACCAACTGGGCAATTCTCACTTGCTCGAGAAATGCCCCCACCACCGTCACCGTTGTTCACACCTGAGCATTCTCAGCATGAACAACACATTGAATTTCCAATCCTTTCTTCTTCTACCACTCCTCATATATATTCAACTGCTGGCCTGACAACTGGGGAGACTTCCATTAGTTTGCCTCCTCCAGTTGCTCCAGTAGTAACTGCTCGTGGTCCAGTGACACCTTCTCCTTTGTCACTGGACAGTCAAGTTGTCTCCATACAATCCGATCTCCAAAACCTTCTAACCAGGGTGGAGGAGATTCAAAAGACACTTGATAAGAACACCAAGTCCTTCTCCAGATACCACAAAGACTCTTTGACAAATATCAAGGTGGTTGATCTGGGGATAAACAAGTTCTCATCAAATGAGGACTTGGTGTTTCATAAATTGAATGAGTTGGTCACTGGCAGTAACAATCTGGCTGGTACATTGAAGGAAGCCTTTGACCTAACTCACTCCAAGGTCACCAGTTCTATCTCAAATCTACTTACCAACACTGTCAGAACCTCTGAAGTAGATCTGAAGGAGATTGAAAGGCAGGTCAAGGAACTAATTGAGAGACCTGGCCTAGATATAACTGGCCTTGGAGAGCAGTTGGTATCTTCAGTTGGTTAGAAGATAGAGGATACGTTGGGTGCTAGAGAAGAGCGTTTGGTTGAAAGGGTGATATCTGAGATCACCAAGCTGACCACTCCTCAGGTTGATCTGGCCCCACTTACCAGTGAGATCAACCAGTTGAGGGGCAGCATTGAAGGTTTGAGCACCCAAGTATCTCTACATACTGAATCATTGAATAAACTGACCAATGAAGTGGAGAATTTGAAGAAGAGGGATGAAGATATGAAGGAAAAGGTGGTTGCTGGTATTGATGAAGAATCAAATATTTTGAATGCATTAAAAACTGGTCAAGACAAAGTTGTTGCAAATGTCTTGGCCCAGTCTAAAGAAACCAACCACCTTTGGAGGTCCTTCAGGATGATGTGTGGGATATTCAAAGAGTGCAAGGATGTGCAGTCGTGGCAGCCTCTTGACCGGTTGCCATCACAACCCTCTGAATGGGAAGCAATTAGGGCAGGTCTAGATGCTGCCAAGGGGGAAAGAAGTACAGTCCTTGCACCACCAGTTGTACCTAGAAGGGAATTGAGCTTAGCTACCAGTACTGATGCTGGTGAGCAAACTGGTGAGGCTAGTGTAAGGGGGAATGTGTTAGATAAGGGAAAGGGTAAAATATCTGATGAAGCCCAGCCGGCCACTGAAATGGAAATGCTTGAAACTGGTAATGCTGATGTACTACCTCCAGTTTCAGATAGTGATAGTAGAAGACTGGCCAGACTTGGTGATGACATTAAAGAACGAAAGAAAATGAAACAAAGGAACCAAGCTGAAGCCAGGGCACATCTCACACAACTGAAATTGCTAGATATGAGTGATGCCAATCTTCTAGGTATCACTAAGGAGGAGTATCTCAGGATTAAGAATGATCCTAGGATAGTTGACCAGTTAAATGAAATGCTAGATGTTGAACTGGAAAGACACTATCATGAGGATGAGGCTGAATTTGATGCCAGAAGCTTGAACATTTCTTTGGAGAGGGCTAAGGAGTTAAGGGCCAGTGGGATTCTGAAGAGAATTGCCAATGTGAAGAAGGTTGTGAAGGAAGTGATGAATCCACCAAGAAGAAGGATTCCACAACCTAGAAGACCACTGACCAAAGCTGCTAGGGATGCTGACCTTAGAACATTCGTTGAACCAACTGGCGAGGTCACAAATGAAGACATTAAGTCCGCCGTACTGGCTGCTGGTGCTGGGAGTATTAAAATCACTAATGAAACTGAAGCAAGAAACTACTACTCCCAGATCATGTCAACCAGAAGACATGGTGGTACTATCACTAATGTCAATATTACAATTAAGCCAGGCACCAAGGTCTTCAAGTTGAAGTTAAGTATGCTGGTGGGCCACTAGTGAGAACTGATGATCCTGGTGTGTTGCAATTTGGGTTCAGCGAATGGGTCGAGATGGTGAATGTGCTAGATGTGAAGGCACAAAAGAATAGGTTTGAGAAGGCATGGGTAAATTTCCTAAAGGGCAAGATTCAACATAAAGAGAATCTGGAGCAAAGGCTGAATATTGACCCTGAAGACACTCAACCTATTTCTCTAGTGACCAAAGAAGAAGAACTGGCGAAGGGCCATCTGTTTAAGTTCTTTCTTCAGTTATCTACTTGTAATTTGTTTTACATTCTGTAACTTGTGTAAATTTCATTCCTTGTATAAATGAAGTTACCAGTTTGTAACCACAAGGTAGATAATAGATTAAAATCTAACAAACCTAAAAGAAAAACCTAAGGCATTTATTGATCTATAAAAATGCCTTAGATAACTTAAATAGATTTAAATCGAACAAGTCTCTATAGTTCACACTTGTATAGATACAAGAACTAGAAAAAGACTTAGACTATATTTCTAGACAAATAGGGGGAATTTGTTAGGACCAGTTCACCTGGAACTGGCCAGTCACCAGTTCTCACTGACCAGTCACCAGTTGCATCTGGTGACCCAGTGAAACTGGTGACCAAGATGATTTGTCGAGAAATATATTGAAGTCCAGTTGCACCGTACAGTCAACGCAACTGAAGACTTCCTCCAGTTGAGAACTGACCAAGTTGAAGAAGCATTCCAGTTGAAGTCGAAGACAACAAATGGAAGATAGAGAATGGCAATGGCAGCGAAGCCCAGTTGGCATTCTAGTCAGTTACAAACTGGAGACCATCAGTGGAAAGCCCTTACAAAGCTTTACACTGATTACGAGGAATTGACTTGTGTGCTTTATGTACCTTTACCCGGATAATAAGCCTTATCTTATTATTTAAGTATTAAAAGGTACATAAAGGTGGTTATGTAAAGTCACTTTAACATGCGACTTTACAATGCTTTTAAGGAATTAAATGCTATTCCTTAAATGCTCCCAACCACATTTGTACGGCTAAAGTTAACATCCCAATGTTAACTTTGCCTATAAATACAAGTCATTGCACAACCAAGAATATCAAGTATTCAGAATACAAAGTATTCGTGCTCTCAAGTTAAATACTTCACACTTTGCAAACCTGCAATATTCTTGGTGAACTTGTGCAATATTCTCTCAATCGCTAAAAGGAACATTTCACTACTTTAAGTGTTTCGATTGTTGAAGAGAAATTCCGAGTATAGATCAATTGTATTTCATAGGTTGTTAGGATATTTACATTCGTGTATTATCTTGGTTCCGCATCAACCTTGTAATTTGTTTAATATCAATAAATAAATTACGCATTGAAAACTACATATTGTCTCATCAAGATTGTTTACAAGTTATTTGTATTATTGCATTGTTCTTTACTTATTGTCTTTTATATAAGTAATCTATCTAGAACTTGGTATATACCTCTGCAACTGGTCGTCTCCAGTTCAGCAAGTATATTGCAAAGTAACTCCACCATCGACATAGAGGTGTCTTCAGTAGTACCATCTAACAAGTTGGGACTTACACTAAGATTTGCGGGGTACTTGTTTTCCGAGTGTCGGGTAGGTAGTGGCCGGAGAGTCTATCTCCGGCAAACGATGATATGTTGGAGTCGATTTACCTTTCTTCCTTTTTCTTTACCTTCGATCTCCATATACATAGATATAGATGGCAGATGGGTACTTGTATAGATATAGATCTTGAAGGCAAAAGTAGAGATGGATATATAGATTGTTTCCCAGCGACCACTACTTCCGACCACCACCACCGCTCTCGGCAATGTTTCTCCATCTGCCACAAAATGATATTTATTGAAAGAACAATAACCATGTGGTAAGTAATGTGACGATCTTTGGCCCTTTGCTTGTGTCCTCTGATATAGATTTGGATATATATTTAGATGTGTATGTGTATATGTAAGAGATCTGAATGTTTGTATCCATGTATATGTATTGGATTTGGTATGATATATATATATATGGATATATATGGATATATATATATAAGGGGTGGGTTTTTGTTTGTTGTTGCAATTCTGGTCCAAACGCATTAAATGGACAAATCTACCCCTCACGTGACACGCACGTGGGTCGAATAACGGAGCCATATGGACGGAAGGTTAAAAATGGACCAGAAATGCAAAACTTTTCCATTTGTGGCACCAGAATCGCCACTTTGCAAATGTTTGGACCAAAATTGCAAATGGTGTGATAACACAGGGACCAAAAATGCATTTCGTTCTAATTTTTATTTAACTCTTTTTTTTATTTAAACCACCCATTCGACGATGATGGTCACTAAACTTGGTCATTGCCATATTTAGTTCGACCGATAGTTGGATCTGGGAGACTTGACTCGTTTTGTCCAATATAGCACAACTACGCTAATTCATATTGCATTCTATTTTAAGTACAAATATAATATATATTGGTTACAACTTTTGGTCATAATTCTTGTAAAACTAGAAAAAGAGAAAAGAAAATACGTAGATCCATAGTTTTATGTATGCGATTGCATATGTAACAAAACATGCCCACTAAATAATTACAAATGAAGTGATTTGTTTATTTACTTTGTTTAGATCTATGTTGTTATGTCAAATATAAACCTTCAATTTTAATATGTAACTAGAAAATTTTTGCACCCCGCGTTGCGGGCTCTCATTTGTCTTGTTGAAACGGTGACGTTATTTTAGTAGATTTGTGTTTAACCTTCAACCGCTTAATTAAAAAGAATTATGTCATTGAATATGTTTGTTTAAAAGTGTGCAAGAAACGAAAAAGTAACCCGTAGTAGAAACCCGAACGGGATGTGATATGACAAAAACATCAATATATTAGTTCAGAATTCAAGCGGATGCGATGTAACAAAATGAAAGTAGTGGTATGGGATGTGCTACAAAAAGGTTGAATGACTCGAAAGGAAAACAAAAGTGTGAAAAAAAACCAAAAACTAAACCGTAATAAAAAATCTGAAAGGAATGCGATGTGGCAAAACCCGAATAGTGGTAGCAGGCGTGACGTAGATGAATAGTAACTCGTCATTCTCGTTAGTATATAGTTATAATTAGAAATAATTTTGTCATGAATATGTATGTTTAAAATGTGCAAGAAACCAAAAAGTAACCTGAAGTAGAAACCCGAACCGGATGTGATATGACAAAAACATCGATATATTAGTTCAGAATTAAAGCGGATGCGATGTAGCAAAATGCAAGTAGTGATACGGGGTGTGCCACAAAAAGGTTGAATAACTCAAAAGGAAAAAAAAGTGTAAAAAAAAATCAAAAGGTAACCCGTAATAAAAAATCTAAATGAGATGCGATATGGCAATATCCGAATAGTAACATGTGGCATGACTTGGACGAATAGTAAATCGCCACGTGGGGGAGTTACTATTCATAACAACGCCCTTTAATATAATATAATATATACGTCTTGCACTTATGAGTTATGGTCAATGATCAATATAGTATGTTATGTGATTATGGATAACTATTGACTGATGTTGTCGACATTAGTGCAAAATATGGCTTTGTACAGTTATTTTTAATTAGTTGAAAAAAAGTTAGATCAATCTATATATAAAGGTATTATTTTGCAATGGAAATCGAAAGGTTATTCGAAAAATATAGTAATCACTACCAATTATTTCTCGATTACTTCCAAAAATATACATATTATGCATAATGTTTTTTTGGAAGGTGAATTTCGTTGGAAACTTCGTGTCGCGATTCGACAGTGGGAGGTCTAGCATACGTTATCCTAACCGGGTCCGCGCTAGAGAGCTCCCTCGAAGTAGAAATGCCTATTTCAAATACCCGGTGGGGAAAAACCCCCTACTAACCCGCCTGAAGGCACGACGATTAATAGGGTTAAACCCTGCCCCATCAGATTTGAACCTGGGTATACCCAAGCCGAACCCTCATAAAGAGACTTAATTCTTATGTCCTCCCCAAGGCTTGAACACAAGACCTCATGCAAGGGGGATGGTCTTTCAACCATTGCGTTGCGGCGGTGAGATGGTGGGGGTGATAGGTCATAGAGTGTGATAGGTCATAGGTGATGATAGGTCATAAAGTGTGATAGCCAAATTCTTAGCCGTACGGGTTCCGCCCTCGGATTTAAAAATTCATCAAAAGTATATCGAATGACATCTCTAATGAAAGAACATGAAATTTTAAGAACACCCATATAATTTTTATAATTTATCGATGTACGGTTTTTGAGATAAAAGATTTTGAATGAATTAGAGGAATACAATGATTTATGGAGGAGAGAGAAAAAATGAGTGGTTGAGATTTGAGGAGAGAGATGAAAATGAAAGTTGAAAGTTGTGGGGCATTGATGTATGGTACATCATGCATTATCATGTGTACATTGTTGAAATTGAAAGTTAAAACTTATTTGTTTTATAATATAGTATATAGATAGATGAGACATCACACAAATATCTAAATGTACTTTTATGTACTTTTTCATGATCATGGTTTAAATAGATTAATTTTATTGGAAATTCAACGGTTACTTGATGTATATATAATCACATTTGATGAATCAATCAGGATCATATTTTTACATGAATGAATTAACTCTATCTGCATATCTGCCATCTTATAAGCACACACGTATGTAGGTGTGAGTGTACTTGGTCTACTATTAAACAAATAAACAAGAGTTGTAAATTTTGGTGAATTATACATTTATACCTTATTGGAAGTTTCCATAGCGTTTTTATCGGCCTTCGAAAGTCCTTACCTTTGAAAAAGGAATTTTGCTATATATGTTTCAGTTTTACTCTAAATTACTTTCATAAAAATGCATAACTTATTATCCTACACATTATGTAAATTGTTGGCATATTGGCAGTATATGCATTATAAGATTTTTTTGATATTGTATGGAATTGAACATTTTCTAAATATTATTGATTGTACACCAAACCGAGGTTAGGTTTAGAAAGAGGATGATGGGTGTTTTTGGTTATTTGTTGACGATTCCCCGAAGGTAGGGTTCGTAGCTCTTTACGCCAATCAAATATGTGTGAATGTTAGCCGATTATTATCGTGCTATTGAATGGATTTTAGGTCTGATCGACCGTATTTGTTAATTGAATTGATCGTGTGTCGTGATGAGTATATATGAATGAATGCCTTTTAAGGTCTTATGAGTCTCCTTTTATAGGGAGAAATATTCTTGGAGAGAAAGTCAAGCTTTCTAGGGTTTCCTTGGTTTAAGGCCAGGAATATTATTTCCATAATTACCGGCCTTTTGTGATAAGAACAAATCCCGACTTTGTAGGGGAATAATTCTTATCTCTTTTATCTTATACGCGAGCTTTCGTCACAGAGAACCTTTGTGTCATAGTACACTGCTGACCCTTCGCGTGACAGGTCCTACGTGGCGCTGAGAGGATATATCATCAGTTATTTATGAGTCACCAATTGATCAATGATAAAATATGTGCAACTTCAATTGCATACTTACTTTATATGGTTATAGACCAATGCTATATGGTATTATGTTACTTGAAGACTCTGTAATTGAATCAAATTTTTGTAAGTGACACTAAAATTTTGGTATTATGGCTTATTTCAAAGCACATATATATGTCCATATATTGTAATTTATTTGACTAGTGACATATGGTTAAGGTGATAAAACAAGGTGTCACTAACAATAAGAAGATCAATGAGTAGTGACAATGTGCAAAAGATAAATGTGTCATTAAAGAAGACATACATTATGGTCATTAAATGTCGGATTATTTATAGAAGAAAGGATATATGCGAAGGTTTCTAAATATGACGATATGAAATATAAGAAAGATATATCTTAGTTGAATTTAATGTTTTGAGTTTCGCATATATGTAGAAGTTATGTTTGTATGTGGTCTTATATAATTAATTATAAGACACTTTATTCAATAGTTAATGACATGTACGTATTTAACAAATTATGTCATTTTATAGTTACAAAACATTTTTTTTGTTTGATATAGCTGGAAGTTAATATAAAAATTATATTGAATTGTGCGAAGGCTCTAAGAGAATTTATAAAATTTGGAGAAGAATTAAAGCCTTACAGTACCAATGTACTAAATTCTCCAATATGATTTAAAAATGTTGGTGCAATTGAAGCACGTGTGATCATAAACTGTGTTTATGAACCAAGATTACTTGATTGATTGGCCTGACCGGTTAGACCACCCCAGGTCAATAATGATGCGAAAAATGGAGAAGAACTAAGAGGTTCTTCAGAATGGTTATTAACTTTGAGGTCATTTGCTAAGAAAAGTATATGCCAACTTTGATAAGGATTGAATCCTTTTATTTTGATGGAACATATGCAAAGGAGATGTAAGTATACTATACATCGTCCAAAAGACCATTTAGTGTTTTAAATCGATACATCGTCTAAATGGGTCATTAAAGTCGCAACATGAAGTTTGCGTGATTGATTGCTCATCTTATTAGATTGGGAGCATGTTCCATACTTGGATATTATTGGCAATAATGATTAATTTTACAAAAATCATTTGAGAGCAAAATGAATGACTTGTAGTTTTTGGGGCCATGTTATTATTTAACATGCAACAATTTGAATTCGCATCATGCCAAGAGATTATCGTGTTTCCTCCCCATTGAAATTGGTTTATGGTCAGAAACCACATATGTCTCATAAGACTTTTGAATGTGCAATATATGATTAAGTTGCTCCACCACAATGCACAAAGATGAGACTTTAAAGAATGTTGGAAATAATGTTGGGAAAACAGACGTGCCTTGGAAGTGTGTAGGCTCATGCTTTGATTCAATTCGAAAATGTCTGATTAACTAGACACTAGTATGGCTGTTTTGGGTATGAGTTAAAACATGAAAGAGGAGTACGTAGGAAATAAAGCCATCATTGAGATATTTTTTTTATGGCTTTTGTTTCTCATTATTATGATTTAGTTCTCCCAACATTAGGAGAGATGTGTAACACTCCAACTAAGGCGAAACAATGAGATGTACAGAAAGTCGAGTATCATTACAAAGGATAATAGATAAACATTCACCATAGCTTTATTTGATAAAAAGAATTTACAAATGTACAAGCATGTGAACCAATCCCCAAGTTGTAACACCCCAAGCCGAGGCTCGAAATATCACGGAAAACCATATAGCGCAAGGTGGAATTACAATAGAACAAGAACTAAATGCAAATAAAGATTCAGTGAATCCATACAATACGAAACAAGTACCAAAATACATAAGGAGCAAATAGCCATCAAAGTTTACAAAAGAACATCCCAAGGATGGCAAATCAATCCTAAGTATAATGCAAAAGAGGAGGTCGATGAATCCTTGATTCATAAAGTCCAAAGCCCGGGTTTAACAGCAAGCAAGCAACTAAACTCCACGTCCGGGGAGAACCTGATTACCTGAAAAGTGTACTAAGCATAGTCAACACAAGGTTGGTGAGTTCGTAGTAATGGTCCATAAAGAACCAGCGTCAATAATCACAATGTACGAGTAGAGGCTAGACATGACTTACAGCGAGCCTCTAAGTAACACAATAACGTCCAACAACAAGATTTCACAAGACAAGTAAGTGTATAATACGAATGCACAGACGATATACGAATCAATGTAAGTGCTGAATGCATGAATAAGCCAACATGCCTATCCTATGCGTGAACTCAAGTCACCTATGCAACGATATCCACCTGTCATCACAATGAACAAGGCTGTATCTCAAAATCGTCAGCGTATATATGTCTATATACCCGGATGTCATGTCACTAACATCTCACAGGACAAGTGTATACATCTATACACTAGGATGTTTGAGTCCTCAACCGAGGGATTATGTACAAAGTATGCAATGCTTACAATCAAATGTATATGCATCAATCACAATTGTCTGTCATGAACCAACAATCAATATTCGTCAATCATAAACCAATAATCACAATACGATGAACATGAACCAACAATCAATATTCGTCAATCATAAACCAATAATCACAATACGATGAACATGAACCAACAATCAATATTAACACCAATTATATACGTACATACACTTAAGAGGATTCTACTTTCTTCAAGTCCCAGATGCTTATATATAGGGTCACCCGCAGCCTTCCCACCACATCTAAAACCCAATGAAAGCATAACCGACTTCCATGTATGTACATCTATCCTAATATAAATGAAATACTTAACAAACGTAAACCAAGTCAATCAAACGTGATATCCGTCTCATCAATCCAACATTTAAACCAAATCAATTAAACAATCAACAACGTAAGTAAACACGCACGTTTACACTTTTCAGCCCGAATCTCAAGCGAGTAGGGAGATACGAAACTCACCTTGATCGGCAAGAAGCTTAAGTCGAGTTAATAAAAGATTAACAGTGAGTATTGGGCCCCACGCGCTCACAACCTATCAAAGCATGCCATATATCATAATGTCAACTTTATAATCATAAACAAGTTGATTCCTTAGGTTTAAGTTGAGTCACGAACCTACAATTACTTTCTTAACATTACCGAGTGTGAAACATAACACTTTGACTCGACCTTTTTAGAAATGTACGAGGATTAATACAAAATGAAGGTTACTACGAGAAACTAGACTCTCTTACGATTCTAACGATAGGTCATACGACTTATTTAGACTTACGGATCAAAAGTTATTAACGTTTGAAAACTGACGCGCGCGAAATGTCCAGAATAAATCTACTGCGCCGCAGTGAGGCAAAGCCATGCCACTGCGCCGCAGTGGGATAGCCTCCACTGCGCCGCAGTGGGACTAGGCCCCTCCACTGCGCCGCAGTGGGACTAGGCCCCTCCACTGCGCCGCAGTGAGGCAAAGCCATGCCACTGCGCCGCAGTGGATACTTTCCACTGCGCCGCAGTGGGACAGGCCCTCCACTGCGCCGCAGTGGGACTAGCCTCCACTGCGCCGCAGTGGGAAGGCCTCCACTGCGCCGCAGTGGGACTAGCCTCCACTGCGCCGCAGTGGGAAGGCCTCCACTGCGCCGCAGTGGGACTAGGCCTCCACTGCGCCGCAGTGGGACTAGGCCCCCTCCACTGCGCCGCAGTGGGACTAGGCCCCTCCACTGCGCCGCAGTGAGGCAAAGCCATGCCACTGCGCCGCAGTGGGCCAAAATGAAGCAAAAGGGCAGTGGTTCTCCACTGCGCCGCAGTGGGACTAGGCCCCCTCCACTGCGCCGCAGTGGGACAATTCCCAGCACCAGCACCAGCAGCTCCTAAGTGTAGAAAACGAACCAAAAACCCCCAAAACTCGACCCAAGGCATACCAAAACGATTTGTAGGAGCTTGAAACTCGTTTTGAAGCTTAACTAAGTGACATTAAACATAAATACACATAACCCATTACAAATTTCCATTCCAAAACATCAAGAACACCTCCAAATCATTCAACCCAACCCAAAACCCTAAATGAACCCTAATTTCATTACGACCCGATTTAAGACTTGTAAATGTACGAGATGACTAGCAATGAGTAAACTAACATAAATAGAAGTAAATGGGATGAATTAGACTTACCAAACTTCCTTCTTGAGCTCAAACCCGAAATTAGGTCAAAAGGGTTAAAATGCAAGAACTTCAACCTTTGATTCTTCGATATGACGATAATGAGGTATAGAAGACTATGATTCTAGTGTTATACCAGTTCCAAAACACCAATCGATGATAGATAGAAGTAGAAATGAAATGGGTTCCTTGCTTTTACTTGAGAGGAAATGAGAAAGGGATAGAAGAGAGAATGAAAGGCAAGGGAAAGGATAAGGGGGAGAAAAGGGGTCAAAGGGGCTGATGGGTCGTGGGTGACCCACGGGCCGACCCGTTTCTCTTTTCAAGCCAAATTACAATCGTTAGTCATTTAAACACCGATCAAAACATATTATCGACCCAATAACCCACATTGTCATTTAAATCACAAAACGACCCAAATAATTCATTAACTTAAATTGTTAGTCGAATTACACATAAAGTCAACGGGTCAAAACTCACGGATGTTACACAAGCACAATGCGTCCACCGTACTTGGATATTAAGTCCACAAAACAAATAACAACTACATGAAATGATATACTACAATGATCAAGGCGGATTCCATTGCCCATCACAAGGTTTGATCTTTGACTCCAAAATGCAATGCGAACAATCATGATGCATATAATTCCTCAATGCTTATATTAAATCCTGAAAAGCATGAAGGAAAAGTGTCAACTACGAAAACGTAGTTGGTGAGTGCATAGGTTTTCATGTCAATCTCGTTACGTATCCTTTTCAAAACTTAGAAAACATATTATTACATATCAATATACCCAAACCGCATGACCGACAAAATTCCCATATCAAACTATCAAGTTTTCCAAATAACATAGTGTGTCCTAATAATCATAATATAGAAAATCCCAAAGAGATATTAATGATAAGCACATGCTGTCAATCACGTACGATAATAATAATAAAAGGGTCGTGCCATGGAGACGACCAATAATATAGTAGTTAGAGCACCGCGAGGTCGGACCGGCAATGAAGGTCGCCACCAAGGCAAACCAAACATCCCGCCGCTACCTATTTTAGTGGTGAGGGGACAAATCCTAGTTGCGCAACCCTCAAACTACAGGCCTCTCGAAGAGTTAATAGTAGTGTACCGGGGATAGCAGTTTGATAGTACTCAAGCTCATCATATAACATATAACACGTTGAATATACAATATAATTCCCATATCATAATCATTCCTTCAAAGTATCATTTCATAAAATAAAGTCATTTTAATTAATCATGCTTTTCACCCCGCAAGTAAAACATATAAAAGAGTTTGAAAGGGGGCTATGACTCACCTTGTTATGCCGCACATTATATTCACCTATCCAAAATGGGTACTTCCCATCAATCGCTTCCTTGATGATATATCCCTTATCGTCCTCAATCACATTTCAAAGCCTAGACTATCCCTACGATAGGACTAATATACGTAAGTTCCTATCTTAAGCCATCATTTAGAAATGCCAGTTTTGTTTATACGTTTAATTCTTGGTTTACATTTGTTGTGGTTTTGATTGTATCTTTTGTTCCACTTGATCATTATGATGTTCATTAACTCCATATATTTGGCGTTTATAAGTATATAATAACTTAAACTTATTTATTTAATATATTATTTTGTCTACCATTCAATTAGTTAAAATAACTTCGAAATCACCGTTTAGTTTTCTTGACTTTGAAGTACATACCTTCTTGGGTATCTTTGAATACCCATAATTCATATCAATTCAACCTCTCTTGTGTTTTGATCATTTAGGGGTTTCTAGTGTTAAAATCGTAAACCGAAATAGAGATTTTAGCCTCATTTCTTAGGCAAATCGAGTACTTTTAAATGGATCTTCATCCTTAATCCAATACTTACAGAATGTACACTATATTTTAGTGTTTAAGTTCGTGATATTGATGGTGTGTGATTTGTGCAAATTTGTGGCTTTGGGTTTGTGCTTAAATGAACCGAAATAGTGATTTTTAGACTTGTCTTTGCTATTTAACAACCAAGTTAAGTTTTATAAATTTTATTTGACATATTCACAGTAGGTTTAGCATATATTTTGTTACAAGATTGTTGGAGTTGATTAAAGTTGCAATCTAGTGATTTTTAGCTTATTTTGTTGTAAAGAGTTTTTACTTTGAATTTTTCTGTTTTAACACTTATTTTCATGAAATGTTGACTAGTGAATTCTGATCAAGGTGATTTATTTGGATCATGATATTTTTACGACTTAAACTTCAGTATGTTGGTGATGTATATGATTTTTTGGTAAATTTTTAGGCATCGTTTACTATTTATAAAAATTCCATGAACTTGACTACACAATATTGTAGTTGTTTGCGCAACCAAATGTTTTATAAAAGTTCAAGGTCGAAACAAGCTTTGAAAAATCCCTTGATTTTAATTTAGCTTCTCAAC
>CM067169.1:109989363-110056863 GCA_034093135.1 Erigeron breviscapus | reverse complement strand
GTCACACTGGAAGACTGTCGAAGTGTCACACTGGAAGACTGTCGAAGTGTCACACTGGAAGACTGTCGAAGTGTCACACTGGAAGACTGTCGAAGTGTCACACTGGAAGACTGTCGAAGTGTCACACTGGAAGACTGTCGAAGTGTCACACTGGAAGACTGTCGAAGTGTCACACTGGAAGACTGTCGAAGTGTCACACTGGAAGACTGTCGAAGTGTCACACTGGAAGACTGTCGAAGTGTCACACTGGAAGACTGTCGAGTGTCACACTGGAAGACTGTCGAAGTGTCACACTGGAAGACTGTCGAAGTGTCACACTGGAAGACTGTCGAGTATCAATTTGGAAATCTCTGAGATCTCTAATGTTCAAAATATCTCAGGAGAAAAATTTCCAGATTTTGGTCCTAGATCTATTGAAGTGGTAACAAATGCAACTAGTGTTGTTTCTGGTGGTGGACCTAGATTACCACCCAAGGTGAGCTTTGCATCTAGCCTTGGGTCTGGTAGTTCTTGTTGGATTAGTGTGTACGTCATAACACAAAACTATACTACCGCTTACACACGAGCCTACGGGGTCACACACTATGAACATTTAGATATCCGGATATATGTATATTGTATACATATATATAATCACCAAATATTTAATTAATAAATAGTTTATTAATTAATAAATAAATAACATATAATATGATTGAAAAGTGCAAGTAGAGAGTTGGCATGGTGTAACAACTCTAATAATTCTTGTGAAAAGTTTTTTGTTTTGTTGTTGTCACCTCCTCACTCTGTCGGCACAATCACACAAAATGGGCAGTGTCATTCTATTAAAAAATGAAAAGTTGCTTTTGCATTATATAAGTGTAGAAAGACTACTGACTTTTGAGAATGAATGTCTTTTGAGCACATGAGTGAAATGTTTTCTCTAACTCATTTTAGGAGTTCAGCCGTGAATAAGGGAGGAGTTTTTAAGCATAATAAGAGAATAGATATCTTTCTTTAGTAGTCTATTATTATGCTTGTAAAAGAAAACTACTTTCTTTCATCATTATAGTCTACGGCTATAACAATCAAAAGATCAAGCTATGAGTTCGATAGTTTTGAATTTGGTGATTAAGGTCTAGCAGCCTCCGGGTATTGTTTGAAGTGTTCGTGTGGATCAACTGTAGAGATATTCATATTATTGAATATTGTTTCATCCTACGTCATTTCATCTACCAAAGGTATTATTCTTAATCTACTTATTATGACAACTATTACGGTGTAATTGGATCTTGGTGGAAATATTAATCGTGTGCATGTTTTATAAAATACATGATTGTATTTTTAGTCTTCCACTGCGTTTATAAAATTTAAAAGTACACACGAGGGCCTAGTATTTCCAACAGTGGTATCAGAGACACTTTTACACCTTTTAGTTGTCAGGTGATTTTATTTTTGATCATTTTTTGATAGAAAAATAAATCACCACTTTAAATTTCGAATTTAATTCTTATGGCTTGATTAGTTATTTTTATTGATTCTATATAATCCATGGTTGTACCCATGCATTGCAACTATGGACAAGTCATATGTAGTTTTAATAATGTAGTTATTAAAATTTGTTGTTGCATGCATAGCCCATGATGCCCTTAGCCTATGGAATTGTTTTGTTGTGATGATTGTTGATTATAAAATATGCTAAAATGTTTTTGATGGAAACATTAAATAAAAACACAAAAAGAGTTTAAAGATTAAAATTGGTGATTTTAAAAGTTAAACTCCAATGAGTTTAAAATATATTGTTTTGAACTCAAATATATATATATATATATATATATATATATATATATATATATATATATATATATATATATATATATATATATATATATATATATATATATATATATATATATATATATATATATATATATATATATATATATATATATATATATATATATATATATATATATATATATATATATATATATATATATATATATATATATATATATATATATATATATATATATATATATATATATATATATATATATATATATATATATATATATATATATATATATATATATATATATATATATATATATATATATATATATATATATATATATATATATATATATATATATATATATATATATATATATATATATATATATATATATATATATATATATATATATATATATATATATATATATATATATATATATATATATATATATATATATATATATATATATATATATATATATATATATATATATATATATATATATATATATATATATATATATATATATATATATATATATATATATATATATATATATATATATATATATATATATATATATATATATATATATATATATATATATATATATATATATATATATATATATATATATATATATATATATATATATATATATATATATATATATATATATATATATATATATATATATATATATATATATATATATATATATATATATATATATATATATATATATATATATATATATATATATATATATATATATATATATATATATATATATATATATATATATATATATATATATATATATATATATATATATATATATATATATATATATATATATATATATATATATATATATATATATATATATATATATATATATATATATATATATATATATATATATATATATATATATATATATATATATATATATATATATATATATATATATATATATATATATATATATATATATATATATATATATATATATATATATATATATATATATATATATATATATATATATATATATATATATATATATATATATATATATATATATATATATATATATATATATATATATATATATATATATATATATATATATATATATATATATATATATATATATATATATATATATATATATATATATATATATATATATATATATATATATATATATATATATATATATATATATATATATATATATATATATATATATATATATATATATATATATATATATATATATATATATATATATATATATATATATATATATATATATATATATATATATATATATATATATATATATATATATATATATATATATATATATATATATATATATATATATATATATATATATATATATATATATATATATATATATATATATATATATATATATATATATATATATATATATATATATATATATATATATATATATATATATATATATATATATATATATATATATATATATATATATATATATATATATATATATATATATATATATATATATATATATATATATATATATATATATATATATATATATATATATATATATATATATATATATATATATATATATATATATATATATATATATATATATATATATATATATATATATATATATATATATATATATATATATATATATATATATATATATATATATATATATATATATATATATATATATATATATATATATATATATATATATATATATATATATATATATATATATATATATATATATATATATATATATATATATATATATATATATATATATATATATATATATATATATATATATATATATATATATATATATATATATATATATATATATATATATATATATATATATATATATATATATATATATATATATATATATATATATATATATATATATATATATATATATATATATATATATATATATATATATATATATATATATATATATATATATATATATATATATATATATATATATATATATATATATATATATATATATATATATATATATATATATATATATATATATATATATATATATATATATATATATATATATATATATATATATATATATATATATATATATATATATATATATATATATATATATATATATATATATATATATATATATATATATATATATATATATATATATATATATATATATATATATATATATATATATATATATATATATATATATATATATATATATATATATATATATATATATATATATATATATATATATATATATATATATATATATATATATATATATATATATATATATATATATATATATATATATATATATATATATATATATATATATATATATATATATATATATATATATATATATATATATATATATATATATATATATATATATATATATATATATATATATATATATATATATATATATATATATATATATATATATATATATATATATATATATATATATATATATATATATATATATATATATATATATATATATATATATATATATATATATATATATATATATATATATATATATATATATATATATATATATATATATATATATATATATATATATATATATATTTGTTTTATTTTAATACTTGTTTTATTTTACCTAAAATCTATATATATATATATATATATGTTTCAGAAACAGGCAAATCATGAGTTGTACGAAACTCACAAGCTTCTTCACACATTCATAATGAAGGAGGGTCAAATCAGTTAGCTCTCATATTTTGAATATGAAAAGCTACATTGAAATGTTGGAAAAGCTTGGAACTCCCATAATGACTCTCTTGGTTGTGAACGCCATTTAGGACTCACTACCAAAGTCATTAGGAGAAATCTGTGTCAGAGTTGCACTTGATGCACAAAGCTGCTGAACAGATTGTTCCATCAAAGACCTCCAATCTGGGCGTCCTGATGATTTAGGATGGAAGGGTAAAAAGAATAAGCCGAAAATTTCCAGGAAGGGAAAGGGCAAAGGAGTTGCTAGGAATAAGATTCCAACCCCTCCTAAGAAGGAAAACCCAGCAAAAGACGCCGAATGTTTCCGTTGTGGAAAAGTTGGCCATTGGAGAAGGAACTGTCCTATCTACCTATCTGAGCTGAAAAAAGGCAAAGCTGGTGAGACTAGCAAATCAGGTATATCTCATATACAACTATACACTTTTTCTAGTGATTCTTGGATCTTTGATACTGGTTGTGGTACTCACATCTGTAACAATGTTCAGGGAATGAGAAGAAGTAAGAAACTGAAGAAAGGGACACGGGACCTGCGAGTGGGCAACGGGGGTCGAGCAGCTGTTGAAGCTATTGGCACCTATGAGCTTACTCTTCCAAGTGGCCTTATTGTTTTGTTGGAACAATGTCATTATGCTCCTACTATTACGAGCAACGTAGTTTCAGTTTCACGTTTGAAAGATGTTGGTTATGAACTTGCATTTATGCACTTTGGTATTTCTGTTTCTAAGAATAATGTATTTTATTTTAATGCCTATCCGCGTGATGGTATTTTTGAAATTGATATGCATGGTGTGACTTCAAATAATAGTTGTGTATATACTTATACTGCCAAACGTTTCAAGCAAGACTTGAATAAGACCTATCTATGGCATTGTCGTCTTGGTCATATAAACAAACAACGCATTTCAAAACTCCAATCTGATGGACTTTTGGAATCAACTGGCTCTGAATCATTTGATGTATGCGAGTCTTGTTTATGTGGAAAGATGACAAAGGCACCTTTCTCCGGTCTAGGTGAAAGAGCTAAAGATCTTTTAGGACTAATACATACTGATGTATGTGGCCCTTTTAGAACTATGTCTAGAAATGGTGAATCATACTTCATTACTTTTACTGATGATTATAGTAGATATGGTTATGTTTACTTGTTGAAACATAAACATGAAGTTTTTGAAACGTTCAAAGTCTTCCAAAATGAAGTAGAGAATCAGCTTGGAAAGACCATTAAAGCCCTTCGTTCTGATCGAGGTGGTGAGTATATGAGTCAAGAGTTTTTGGACCACTTAAAGAATCGTGGGATTGTCTCTCAATTCACTCCACCTTATACACCACAGCACAATGGTGTATCTGAGCGGAGGAATCGAACTTTACTTGATATGGTTCGATCTATGATGAGTCTGACTACTCTACCACCGTCTTTTTGGGGATATGCATTAGAGTCTGCTGCACACATACTCAATATGGTTCCAACCAAGAAGGTTGAAAAGACACCACATGAGTTGTGGCATGGGAAAACTCCTAAGTTGTCTTACTTGAAAGTCTGGGGTTGTGAAGCGTATGTGAAACGTGACACTTCAAACAAATTAGAACCCATAAGTATCAAGTGTAACTTTGTGGGATACCCAAAGGAAACAATGGGTTACTACTTTTACTACCCAGCTGAAAACAAAGTGTTTCCTGCTCGATTTGCTGAGTTCTTGGAAAGAGATCTTCTCTTGCAAAAGATCAGTGGGAGTAAAGTTGATCTTGAAGAAATTCAAGAACCATAGGGTGATATGCCTTCTGAAAATACTAGCAGTCCACATGTTGAATCTGAGCACACTATTGGTGAGTCAGAACATGTTACACCTGCACTTCGTAGATCTGATAGAACTCATCGTATACCTGTAAGGTATAATTATGCAATTAATTCAGATGAGCCTTATCTAGGGGATTATGATGAACCCTCTAACTACCGCGAAGCCATATCGAATCCTGAATCCGATAAATGGCAAGATGCTATGAATGCAGAGATGCAGTCCATGAAGGATAATCAAGTATGGGACTTGATGGATCTTCCACCCAATTGTAAAACAGTAGGGTGTAAATGGGTCTTTAAGAAGAAGACTGACATGGACGGTAATGTAAACACATTTAAAGTTCGGTTGGTAGCAAAAGGCTATACTCAAACTCAAGGAATTGATTATGAGGAAACCTTTTCACCAGTCGCGAGCATTAAATCAATTAGGATACTTATTGCCATAGCTGCTTTTCATGATTATGAAATATGGCAAATGGATGTCAAAACCGCTTTCCTAAATGGCGACCTTAGCGAGGACGTATATATGGTTCAGCCGGAAGGGTTTGTCAATCCAAAGCATCCTAATAAAGTATGCTAGCTTCAAAATACCATTTATGGATTGAAGCAAGCATCCAGGAGCTGGAATCTTAAGTTTGATGAGAAAATCAAAGAGTTTGGTTTTTCTCAAAATCAAGATGAGCCCTGTGTTTACATTAGAGCTAGTGGGAGTAAAGTAGTCTTCTTGATCTTGTATGTTGATGACATATTACTTATTGGAAACGATATTCCAACTTTGTAGGATGTTAAATCTTGGCTTGGAAAATGTTTTTCCATGAAGGATCTTGGAGAAGCTACTTACATTCTTGGAATCAGAATCTATAGAAATAGATCCAAACGGCTTATTGGTTTGAGTCAAAGTACATACATTGACAAAATCTTACGAAGATTTAACATGCAAGACTCCAAGCGTGGAGCTTTGCCAGTACAAAAGGGCATAACCTTGAGCAAGTCTCAAAGTCCTATCACACCTGATGAGATAAGACGAATGAAAGGTATCCCGTATGCTTCGGCTATAGGATCCATTATGTATGCCGTGTTATGTACTAGACCTGATGTCTCGTTAGCTTTGAGTTTGACGAGTCGTTATCAACAGAATCCAGGTGAAGAACATTGGATTGCTGTTAAGAGCATTCTTAAGTATCTGTGGAGAACTAAAGAGATGTTCTTGGTTTACGGTGGTTTAGAAGAAGAGTTGAGTATTAAATGTTATACGGATGCTAGTTTCCAAACTGATCGAGATGACTCTCGATCCCAATCTGGTTATGTCTTTGTCATGAATGGCGGGGCAGTTGATTGGAAAAGCTCAAAGCAGAGCACAGTTGCACAATCTACAACAGAAGCAGAATACATTGCTGCCTCAGAAGCTGCTCAGGAAGCTGTCTGGATTAGGAAGTTCGTTGCTGAGCTAGGAGTAGTACCCAGCATTGAATCTCCCATGGAAATGTACTGTGACAATTCGAGTACTATTATACTTGCGAAAGAATCACGTGTACGTAAAGGTAGTCGGCACATTCTTCGAAAGTTTGACTACATTCGTGAAGTCATTGAGAGGAATGAGATTAATATTCTTAAGGTTCACACAGATGATAATGTAGCTGATCCATTCACTAAGCCCATGACACACAACAAGCATGATGATCATGCTAGTAGTATTGGACTTCGTTATGCTACTGATCTATTTCATATGTAAATTAGTATTGGACTTCGTTATGCTACTGATCTATTTCATATGTAAATTAGTATTTGGATATTTTTGGAACATTAAGCAGTTTTATCTTAATGAATTGATATACTTGGTATGATCGTTTTCATTTATAACACTGTGTTCTATATTAGCATGTTTAATCCATGAATAACTGTTGATTATTCAAAATCTCCATAGTCGGTTATGTTATGGGAGTAACATGAATTAAGTCTAATATGAAGTTTTGGTTTTATTCACTGATGGTGAATAGTTAACTTGTTGAGGCCAAAATTCATATGTTATCATTGTTGATGAATATTGGAGTGACCCAAATCACGAGATGTCACTGCATGGATCGGTGTCAATAGTGAATCTCGAAGTGATTATGTCTTTGTGTCCTTAGACCTGAGATTTGTATGTTGGTTGCTGATTGTATGACATGTTATGCTTTGATATGGTTTAACGCTATCCTGAACAAGGTAGTCATAAAGGCCATTATTGGATATGATGTGAAATGCATGATGTGCACATAAAATCAAGATGGGATTTATTCCTCTATGCGAGAGTATGATACCACTGGGCCCCTCGATGAAAATGAATGGATATTTACACGGCCGTGCCCAAGCTATATTGACTGTTGATCAGTTATAACTTGGTGATCGCATTCGACTTTTCTATATCGAGAAACAGAATTTGTTGACTAATGAGAATGACTCGATCCATGTCTCATGTCAACCCGGTATCGGTAATAAAGGGACAATTGACACTCAATCATTATATCATTATTTTAATAATGATCATTTGTTTAGCTGAAACAAACACTCATGTGTTTTCGGAGGCAATGATGTGTTGCTAGACACCAATCATTGTCTGTATAATTTTCTAGATGTTATGTCATACACAAGTGGGAGTTTGTTGGATTAGTGTGTACGTCATAACACAAAACTATACTACCGCTTACACACGAGCCTACGGGGTCACACACTATGAACATTTAGATATCCGGATATATGTATATTGTATACATATATATAATCACCAAATATTTAATTAATAAATAGTTTATTAATTAATAAATAAATAACATATAATATGATTGAAAAGTGCAAGTAGAGAGTTGGCATGGTGTAACAACTCTAATAATTCTTGTGAAAAGTTTTTTGTTTTGTTGTTGTCACCTCCTCACTCTGTCGGCACAATCACACAAAATGGGCAGTGTCATTCTATTAAAAAATGAAAAGTTGCTTTTGCATTATATAATAAATAACATATAATATGATTGAAAAGTGCAAGTAGAGAGTTGGCATGGTGTAACAACTCTAATAATTCTTGTGAAAAGTTTTTTGTTTTGTTGTTGTCACCTCCTCACTCTGTCGGCACAATCACACAAAATGGGCAGTGTCATTCTATTAAAAAATGAAAAGTTGCTTTTGCATTATATAAGTGTAGAAAGACTACTGACTTTTGAGAATGAATGTCTTTTGAGCACATGAGTGAAATGTTTTCTCTAACTCATTTTAGGAGTTCAGCCGTGAATAAGGGAGGAGTTTTTAAGCATAATAAGAGAATAGATATCTTTCTTTAGTAGTCTATTATTATGCTTGTAAAAGAAAACTACTTTCTTTCATCATTATAGTCTACGGCTATAACAATCAAAAGATCAAGCTATGAGTTCGATAGTTTTGAATTTGGTGATTAAGGTCTAGCAGCCTCCGGGTAGTGTTTGAAGTGTTCATGTGGATCAACTGTAGAGATATTTATATTATTGAATATTGTTTCATCCTACGTCATTTCATCTACCAAAAGGTATTATTCTTAATCTACTTATTATGACAACTATTACGGTGTAATTGGATCTTGGTGGAAATATTAATCGTGTGCATGTTTTATAAAATACATGATTGTATTTTTAGTCTTCCACTGCGTTTATAAAATTTAAAAGTACACACGAGGGCCTAGTATTTCCAACAGTTCTATTGTTGGATCACTTTTTTCCACACCTTCACCTTCTATATCTCCCTCGTATCTTTGTTTTCAACACCCCCAACTAGCACATCTCCTATCACTATGCTTTCTTCTGGCCCTAGTCAGGTAAGTTCTTACATGACTAGCATGGCTAGCCCACCCATGACTGGAGGTCAGACATCCTTGCAATCAATGGCTAGCTCCTCTCAATCTGTGACTATCCAGGAGAACCATTTGTTAGAATTGATAAAGCTAGCTGCCAGGGGCACTCAGCAAGTGCAAACACCACCACATCCTCCAACCGATTGGTTCTCTCAACTCTCCTGCGTTAAGGCCAGCTCCACCTCAGCCAGCCCCACAAGCTTCTCCACAGCCTACAGGCATGGAGTCCATAATGAAGTTGTTGGTGGACGAGATGAAAAAGCAGAGGCCAGTCGAGCCTGCCCCTGAACCGGTCAACCCAGCAAAAGAGTTGTTAAAAATGCTAAAAATTGCGGCAGGAGAGGAGGTTGATGAGCAGGCAAGGGTGGCCAAGGTGCCAAAGTCAGCCACGAAGTCTAGGTTTTGTGACTGGGTGGCAAATTATGCCTTCCCGGATGGTCAGAAGGTCCCCGCCATCGTTGGCACTTATGATGGTACTAGGGACCCAGAGGACCATCTAGCAATCTATTATTAGGCTGTGCTAACAGAAAAGTGGGTGGATCCCGTAGCTTGCCATTTGTTCCCGGTACCTTACAAGGTTATGCCTTAGAATGATTCACTAAGCTTCCTGAGAAAAGCATAAAAGACTACCAAGATTTGAAGGAAAAGTTCATAGCTCAGTTTGTTCAACAGAAGAAGCGTCAGAGAAGCCACTTGGAAGCTCGCCTAATTAGACAGAGAGAAAGCGAGCCACTAAGGGATTTCATCACAAGATATACCGAGGAATGCCAGAAGATACATGGGCTTCCAGAAAGTCAACAGATCTCGGGTTTCACCTTGGCACTGCTCTCTGGCCAACTTTAGGATGATCTAAGCAAGAGAATCCCATTGACATTTAAAGAAGCTATTGATACGGCGTTCGACTTCATTCGCTCCAAGGAGACTGCCTCGCTAGTAAGAGGTGTCACAAAGAAAGATAAATCTGGGGGAGGATTGGCTAGTGAAGAGTGGAGCTGACACGACCAAAGGCGAGACGAACGCCGGGATGAACGTCTGGATGAGCGTCGTGAGAAAAGGTTTAGACCATACATCAAAGATGTACCAATTGTTAACTTGATGAAATGCCATCGAGAAATTCTGAACACTGAGACAGTGTGTGCTACTTTCAAGCCTCCTTCACCAATGGCCTTCAAGTTTGGGAAAAAGAACATGAATCAATACTGTGAATTCCATGAGGACCACGGACATGACACTAATACATGTAGACAACTAAAGTGTGAGATCAAGAGGGCATTGGATGAAGGAAAGCTTGAACACCTAGTCCCAGGAGCTAAGCAAGCAAAGAAGACCTTTGCATGGCAAAAGAAGAGGGTGGAGGAGGATGATGATCCAGGAGAACCCGAGGGCCATGTTTACATGGTCCATGAATAAGACAAATAACAAGACTCTAGGTTAGTATGGGTCCCAGCCTCCCTCCTTTGAGAATCATCCCTCCCTCTATGTAAGCTACTTTGCTAAGAAATATCACTTTATTTTAAATATTTTTATGTCATTTTACTTCAACTATGGTTATGTTTGTTGGTCAGATCATGTATCCCAACCTTATCATTAATGAGATATCATTTTCTTTTTGAATATTTGGTCAATAAATTGTTATAAGAATATTTTGACTATGAGACAAACTAAAAGGGTAATCCGAATGACAATCCCAGAAGTCAAGTGCTAAAATGGAAAGAAAGAATTCCTAGGCAACTTCTGGTATGGATTATAAAAACCCAAGTACCTATGAAGGCTAAAGCATACATGCCTAAAGGACTAGTCATGCCTTATATATGGGAAGAAGACTTCAATAAGTATAAGGCTGGTGGAAGAATAAGCTAGAAAGCAAGCCCCAGCTAGCAGCTAGCACTTAGAAAATCTTCATCTAATGGATGAGTATAAATGCTTCTCACTGGAAGGCAAGACACGAATATAACAAAATCTCACCAAGTGTGAGTCTCCAAGTGTAACAAGCCAAAACTGGGCCCGACTAAACACTAATAAAAATGTATTCATTTTTTTATTCATCGGATAAAAAGGTAAGCACTTCTCATCGGGAAGTGATATTTTTATTCATCTTTTTGTTCATCGGATAAAAAGGTAAGCACTTCTCATCGGGAAGTGATATTGATGAAGGGATAGCAAGAGATTACTCCACCCACATCAAATTTACGTCTTATTCATTCATCGGATGATAAGATAAGCGTTTCTCATTGGGAAACGACGCACATAAAATTTATTCATCTAAAAAGGTAAACACTTCTCACTGAGAAGTAACAATTCTCGCGAGTAATAAAGTTTTTAAGATCCAGACGTGGACAGAAAATAGAATTAAATAAATAAATAAAAATCAACATGCAAATTTCAAGTCAAGAAACCTTTTGCAATTGAATTTGGGGGACCTGATATAGGCAAAGCCATATATAAAGGAGACATTAAGGAGCTACAAATGGTTGCCTTGGAGGTGTACAAGGAAAGTGATTCCTTGTCAGGAAGAAATAACAAGTGGAAGGGAGAGCCTTCCTTTAGCAACACTTCTTTCAGGCAAAATGAATAATAGAAAACCTCTCTAAGGCAAAGGACTTAGAGAGGCATTGTCTTTCTTTGCTTTCTACAAATATTTTCTATACAAAATACTTATGCTTTATATATATATACAAACCACTATGTCGAAGCAAGCAGGAAATATGTATACCATATATGTATGTCAAAGGAAAAGTTGCGAAGGAGCAGGCAGCGGAGCAACATATATGTGTATAATATAGTATGTGCTCAGGTCACGAATTAAGGCTGAAAGTCAAAAGGCCCAGGGCCTGGTCAACTGATTGTAATAGGCTTAATTGCTTAAAGCCCACCTTTCTTCACTGGTAGTCGTCGAAGTCAGCAAGGAATCAAACCGATCCTGTGAAACACGTATATATTTTTTTTATATAATATTTCATACATATGTATATATGTATCAAAGCTAACATTTATTTAATATATAAGAACTGCCAAAAAATTGAAGAGGAGTTATATTGAGTTTCAATTGAAGGCAGTGAAGCTTCAATAAGCTTTAGATAAATCAGACCTCCAGCGAGCCTTGACAAAGTTTTATCTAAATCGAGGTGAGAAGCTCGGAGTGGGTCCCATGCGAGGCAGCAAAGCTCATGAGGCCATCGAGCCTTAAGAAAAGACAAAAGACTCGGGAGAGCCTTTGGTAGACAGAAAGGCTCGGAGTGGGACCCGGTCTTGACAAGCCTTCAGAAAAAGACAAAAACTAGAGAGGCTTCATTGAAAATATGGAAGGCCTAAATCGGAGAGCCTTCATTCCTGCGAAGCTTTCCCCTAATGGGCCTGGCAGGCCTTAGATAAAGTTCAAGTCTAACATATATATATATATACTTAAAAGAATCCTTTTCGAAGCTTAGGAAAAGACAAAGGATGTCTATGCTCTAAGCGGAATCCAAGAAGAGGGAAAGAAAAAATTTCCGTCTTTATTTCCTTCCGGCCGATCTAGAAGAAAAAAAGAAATAAGAGGAAAATAAGGAGATCCGATAGTGGTCGGGGAAAGATTCAAAGATCTGCACCTTTATTTAATGGATAAAGACTTACACAGTTTCCCTATCTTATGCTACTCCATTGATCCAATAAGTAGAGATATAAAAGCTTGTTATATTATCTATCTTCCAGTAAAACCTTCTCTGTCTTGTATCTCGGTTTAGGAAGGAATTAGATGAAGAAGATTGAATTTAAAGTTTGAATCTAAGTGTTTGAGAAACTCTTACATCCAAACTAGGGGACTTGATGGGTTATGGTGGAGCCTCGCCAAAATCCGAAACCCTAATTATAATTATGTATATATGCGACATAACAAGTTTAATGAGAAAGATGGAAGAAATCGGAGTCAAGGCTTTTCTGGAGAGTCTTTCACAGAGACAATTCGGCCGGTCCTAGAGGATTCAAGCCTTGGCGAGGCTTTAGTGTCTTGGTAAGGCCCACGCGAGGTCACCCTTGCTCGACGAGCCTTAAAAAAAAGACAAGAAGGAGAAAAGCTTAGACAAGGTTTCGGTCAGATTGATAATTATTAACATATATATATCTATATATATATATATATATATATATATGTGTGTGTGTGTGTGTGTGTGTGTGTGTGTGTGTGTGTGTGTGTGTGTGTGTGTGTGGATCGAGGCAAAATATGCTAAGCAAAGGGAGAGGTGGTGAAGTCCAAGAAGGGCAAGCCTTAGGTTTGTTTTCCTGAGTGTCGAAGTGTCTGACTGTCTGAGTGTCGAAGTGTCTAGCTGTCTGAGTGTCGAAGTATAGAGCCTTCAACAAGGAGAGCTTCCAGCGAGTATTGGTCTTTGGAGACCCCTTGGGCGAGCCTCAAATAAAGACAAGGAAAGGTGAAACCTTGGAAGTGGGCCCTAGACAGGCTAGACAGCAAAGTTTAAGGCTAGACAGCGAGACTGAAGGTGGGTCCCAAGGGAGAGCTGGCGAGCCTTTGGAAAAGCAAGGAAGGTTTAAGAAAGGCAATGAGCCATATATAATGTTAGGATCAGGTTCAGTGAAACTGGCCAGTCTCCAGTTGCATCTGGAGACTACGAAGATTTGTCCGGAAATATATTGAAGTCCAGTTGCAGCGTACAGTTAACGCAACTGAAGACTTCCTCCAGTTGAGAACTGACCAGTTGAAGAATCATTCCAGTTGAAGTCGAAGACAACAAGTGGAAGATAGAGAATGACAATGGCAGCGAGGCCCAATTGACATTCTACTCAGTTACAAACTGGAGACCATCAGTGGAAAGCTCTTACAAAGCTTTACACTGATTACGAGGATTTGTCCTTTATGCTTTATGTGCTAGTACACGGATAAAAGGATTTATCTATGTATAAAGTACAAAAGGTACATAAAGCAGGTTGAGAAAGTTACTTTATTCTGTAACTTTTCACAACGTTTAAGGAATTAAATGTTATTCCTTAAATGTTCTCAACCATATTTGTACGGCCAAAGTTGACATCCCAATGTCAACTTTGCCTATAAATAAAGGTCATTGCACAACAAGAAAACAGACTTTGCAAACCTGCAATATTCTTGGTGAACTTGTGCAATATTCTCTCAATCGCAAAAAAGAACATTTCACAACTTTAAGTGTTTCGATTGTCAAGAGAATTTCCAAGTGTAGATCAATTGTATTTCATAGGTTGTTAGGATATTTACATACTTGTATTATCTTGGTTCCGCAACAACCTTGTAATTTATTTAAAGTTAATAAATAAATTACACTTGAAAAATTACATATTGTCTCACCAATTTACTTTACAAGTATTTTATATTATTGCATTGTCTTTACTTATTGTCACTTTAATAAGTAATCTTCCAAGAACTTGATATACACTCACTGCAACTGGTCGTCTCCAGTTCAGTATTTATATTGCAAAGTAAACCCACCATCGACATTGAGGTGTCTTCAGGTAGTACCATCTATTGAGTTGGGACTTACAAGTGGTATCAGAGCAGAAGGCTAAAATACTTGCTTAGATCTGCTTAGATGACTACTACTGAAGGTGGGATGGTTCTGGTCAAGGTGAAAACCCTCTGAATGTTAATACACCACCTGTGCAAAATATTAATACAAACCCTCCTCCTCCTACTGCCCCAAACCATGTCCATGTATATTATTCTAACACTCCTGTTCCCAAATTTGATGGAAATAGTGAGACCTTCGGTACATGGAAGGCCAGAATGCTCTTGCATTTTGGTGGGATAGAGAGATATATGCTGAAAATCCTTAAGGATGGACCGTATATACCCATGTCTCTTGGGGTAAGTCCTTTTCTAGATCCAACTGGAAGAAGAGGTTCCAGAGAAAAGCTCGAAGACCACAGGTCTGATGAGGATCGTAGACTTGTAGATCTGGACACCAGACTCAAGAACATGATCCTTGGTGCTGTCCCTGAAGACTTAATTCCAACACTTGTGTTGTTCCCCAGTGCCAAGTCAATGTGGGATGAATTAGTCATTCAGTTTGAAGGAGGTGATGACACTATTGTCACCAGAAAGGCTGCCCTGAACAAGAAGTATGAATCCTTCTTTCCTCTACCCAATGAAAGTCTAACTGGTACTTACACCAGGTTTTCTAGCCTCATTAATCAGTTGAGAGGCTTGGGTGTTGAGAAGGATAAGGATATTCTTCTTGAAAAATTTTGTGATATTCTTCCTTCCAAATGTGAAAATATGGTTCTTGTCTTAAGACAAGGTAAAACCCTGCACAGTCACACTCTTGCATCGCTCTATGGAGCCTTCGGATTTACTGAAGATAATAATGCAGCAAGACTGGTGGCTGAGCAGGATGCCATGAACCATGCCCAGAGTCCCAAGGTTGCTAGCATAACTGAGTGACCTTGTGCTGCTTTAATGTCTGCAGAGAGTGTCCCGTCACACTCAATGAAGGAGATGTTAAACAGTTTCTTGAACTCTGGCCTGACCACTGAAATCAGTGACGGTTGTGATGAAACTGACGATGATGATCTAGTAGCCATGATTGCTAAAACCTTCAATAGGTTTAAGCATAAATCAAAAAGATTTAATGGCCCAAACAATGCTTCCAGCTCCAACTCTCTGGATAAAACCAATCTTACCTGCTATAAATGCGGTAAGAAAGGTCATTTATGAAGGAATGCAGATCTAGTCAGATGAACAACCAAACTGGTCCCTCTGTCCCGAATTTCAATCAGCCTGATGATAGCTATAAAGCTAAATATAAGAAGCTTAAGGCCCAGATTGCCCTCCTGTCCATGGAAAAAGAAAAGGATCAGTGCTTGATGGCACAAACTGAGGGAAAATGAGAATACTCTGATGACTCATCAGCTGATGATGAAGAGGAAAGGGACATGTGTTTCATGGCCTTGGAAGATCAACAGCAGCATGTGGCAAAGGAAGATGTCATCACTGGAAGATGGGTGGACATCATTTTGAAAAAGGTATGTGATTATGACAACCAAGTTGATCCAGAACTGAAACTGGACCTCGCAGAATCATTAAGTGGTGATTTGGATTTTGTGGAAACTGTTAGAGCAGACAGTGAAAGATATCTGGATACTATCTTAACTGAACCGAACAATGTCAAACTGCAACTGAATGATTTACAAAGTGTCCAGTTGGCTCTCAAGGAGTCAGTTTTGAAAATTGAGGCATTAGAACTTGAAAATCAAAAATTAAATTCTGATCTTGAAAAAGAACAAATGATTATCAAGTCGTGGGTAAAAGCATCTGGAAAGAATTTTGATGCATTTTCTAGAACAATTGATGCCAAGAAAAATGCATGGAAATTTGGAGATCTTGAAATGGCAGCTCTCATACCAGATCTTCATGCATTGCCTCCAGCTCTTAGGGTTGAAACTCCATATGATCAACCTGAGACTGTCAAAACTCAACCCATTGAGACCACCCCTATTGAGGTTAAACCTGGAGCCAATCAGGCTAGTGCTCCAGTTAAAAAGGCCACTGGTAACAAGCCTTTACCTCAGAAGTCAAAAGAGCCCAAGACTCAAAAGACCAAAACTCCAGCTGAACCAAGGTCCATGGTTCAGCAGCCTCATGAAAACAATATTTTGTCAAAACTGGAAAGTCAACTCCAACTTTTGTCTAGACAGGTTCAGAGTTGTACTGCCCGGATTAAAAATCTGGAAGGAGGTTCATCACCTCCAGTTGAAAAACAAAATATTAAACCCCCCTCTAAACCAAAACAAAAGAATGTTCATCTGGAACAAAATCTGATAAGAAAAAGGGGAGCAGGTATTAAATACCAATCGTTTTTACTCCTGCACCTGGATCTGGTGAAAAAGATCCAGATGTAGTCTTCAGTGTAACACCACAACAATCTACTAAGACTTCTGTAGTGAAGTCCAGTGAACCCATCAAGAAAAGATGGGTTCACAAAAATAACTGATGATTTTTGTGGATGTGCAGGGCGATCGAAAGAAGAATATCTGGTATCTGGACAGCGCAGCTGGCCGGACTATGAACGGATGTAAGCCTCTGCTTGAACAGTTCACTGTTCAAGATGGACCTGCAGTGACGTTTGGTAATGATCAAAGTGGAAAGACTGAAGGATATGGTGTGCTCAATAATGGACAAGTCGAATTCAAAAGAGTTGCATTTGTGAACGGTTTGAAATACAACCTGATCAGTGTAAGCCAACTTTGTGATGATGGCTATAGAGTTTTGTTCGATATTGCTCAAGGCACCATATTTAACAAAGATTGAAAAGTGGTGATGGTTGCACCAAGAAAAGGAAATGTGTACATCATGGATATGGAACCAGCTCCAAAAGAGCAGTGCTTCTATACCATGGCTGATGAGGACACCAACTGGCTGTGGCATAAAAGATTATCCCATCTTAATTTGAAAAATATTAACAAGTTGTCTCGCATACAACTGGTTGATGGGATACCTCAGATTTCTTTCAATAAAGAAAAGCCATGTCCAGGGTGTGAGATGGGCAAGCAGAAAAGGGCCAGTTTCAAAACAAGGCAAAACTTTAGCATCACTGAACCTCTTCACATGCTTCATATGGATCTCTTTGGTCCAGTGAATGTTCAAACTAGAGCTGGAAAGAAGTACATTCTAGTTGTGGTCGATGAATTCACCAGGTATTGTTGGGTGATATTCCTCCGATCTAAAAGTGATGCACCTGCTGAAATCATATCTCTCATCAAAAGAATTGAACCCAAGTATACTCAAAAAGTCAGTCAGTTGCGAAGTGATAATGGTACTGAATTTCAAAATAAGGTACTTGAAACATTTTGCAATGACACTGGCATCTCTCAAAACTTCTCATCAGCACACTCTCCAGAGCAGAATGGAGTTGTGGAAAGAAAGAATCGCACACTGATAGAAGCGGCCAGAAGCATGCTATCTTAATCAGGCCTTCCCACCAGTTTCTGGGCTGAAGCAGTTGCAACTGCTTGTCACACCCAAAACCGGTCAGTCTACATCAAGAGACATAAGAAGACTGCCTATGAAGTACTCAGGAATCGAAAACCAAATATTGGATATTTTCATGTATTTGGTTGTCCAGTTTATATTTTAAATGATTCCAGTCAGCTTGGAAAGTTTGATGCAAAAGCTGATGAAGGTGTATTTTTAGGCTATTCAGATATTCGAAAGGCCTTTAGAGTTTATAATTATAGACTCCAAAAGGTTCACGAAACAATTCATGTCACATTTGACGAATCGACTGATGCAATCAACAAGCGACCAAGCCTTGATATTTCTCCAGTCGTTCCAACAAATTTTGGTGAATCTGACCAAGTTCATCAGTCAGTTGTTTCACCAAAAGATGTTTCCAGTTACACTCAATTGGAACCAGTTAAAAAGAAGAGCACCACCAGTGACACTTCATTTTATCCCTCCATCGGTTTCAACTTACCACAGAAACTGGTGATTGGATCTGATGTTCGTGTCAATCCAATATCAGCACCAGTTCAAACTCCAACTTCTCCAGTTCTTCAAGAAATGCCTTTTAATGAAGAATTTCATGATGCAAATCGTGACCTCATTGACTCTGATGAGGATATAGAAGTGGTTTGGACTGATCCTCCTCTAGAAGCTGCTGCAACTGAAGAAGATCGCCAGGTGACTTGCACTGATATTGTATTACACCAGCCTAGTCAATACACTAAATGGACTCGAGCACATCTAATTGAACAAATTGTGGGAGATCCAAGTAGTGGGGTTCAGACTAGAAGAGCCACCAGTGAGCAATGCTTAAACGTCGCCTTCTTATCATCGATTGAACCGAAGAAGATTGACGAGGCTATGGCAGACCCAAGCTGGGTGGAAGCTATGCAAGAAGAGCTCATCCAGTTTGAAAGGAATAATGTATGGGAACTTGTTCCTTGTCCATCAGTGTTAAAGAAAGAACCCATTGGTACAAGATGGGTCTACCGAAACAAGATGGATGAAGATGGCAATGTAGTAAGAAACAAAGCCAGATTAGTTGCCCAAGGTTATTGTCAGGCAGAGGGCGTTGATTTTGATGAAACTTTTGCTCTAGTTGCAAGACTTGAAGCCATCAGAATATTTCTGGCTTATGCAGCCCATCTGCAGTTCAAAGTCTTCCAGATGGATGTCAAAAGTGCGTTCCTTAATGGAACATTGGAAGAAGAGGTGTATGTTAAGCAGACTCCAGGCTTCATCAATGAGAAGCATCCTTACTGGGTCTATAGACTGAACAAAGCTTTGTATGGTCTTAGACAAGCCCCAAGAGCCTGGTATGATACTTTAACTAAACATCTTCTCAAAAATGGCTTTCAAAGAGGTGCAATAGATAATACCTTGTTTATCTTGAAAGAAAGAGGTAATATCTTATTGGTACAAATTTATGTTGATGACATTATATTTGGTTCAACTGATGATGCAATGTGTAAAAAGTTTTCTAAAATCATGTCATCTGAGTATGAAATGAGTTTAATGGGAGAATTAACATTTTTCTTAGGTCTTCAGATTAAGCAAACTGAAAATGGAATCTTTATAAACCAAGGAAAATATGTCAGAGATTTGTTAAGAAAATACAAATATGATCCAATCCCATCGAAAAACACACCTATTGCAGCACCTTTAAATTTGGACTCTGACCTAACTGGCAAACCATTGAACATCACTGAATATCGTGAAATGGTTGGTTCATTGATGTACTTAACTGCCAGTCGACCAGATATAATGTTCGCAACATGTCTATGTGCCAGGTTTCAGGCTAACCCTAAAGAATCACATTTACACGCTGTTAAGCGTATCTTCAGATACCTGAAAGGGTTTCCTAACCTTGGTCTTTGGTACCCCAAAGCCTCAGGGTTAGATCTAATGGGTTATTCAGATTCAGATCATGCAGGTTGTAAGATAGATAGAAAATCAACAACTGGTGGTTGTCATTTCCTTGGAGGAAAACTGGTAAGTTGGACCAGCAAGAAACAGACGTCAGTCTCTATGTCCACTGCTGAGGCAGAGTACATTTCTGCTGCCAGTTGCTGTGCCCAGATTATCTGGATCAAGAACCAGTTACTAGATTATGGTCAAAAGTATACAAGGACCCCAATCTTCTGTGACAACACCAGTGCAATTGCTATATCTCACAACCCAGTGGTGCACTCCAAGACAAAGCATATTGACATCAGGTATCATTTCATTCGTGATCATATTATGAAAGGAGACATTGAAATACATTTCATCCCCACTGACAAACAGCTCGCTGATGTTTTTACAAAACCTCTTGATGAGAAAACCTTTAAACATCTCATCAGCGAACTGGGAATGTTAAATCCTTAAAACTGGAGATTTTTGTTATGAACGCGTCAGTGACACTGATGAAGTTCTCCAGTTGAGGAGGTCCAGATAATCTTTGCTCGCCAGGCTATCGAACGCCTTTGTGATACTATCCTGGCACTAATCGATTTCTGGATCATCATTTTAGGGGGAAAGACTCAAAACAATTTTCTGACTAAAATTCTTTTTGTTTGAAAATGGCAACTGGAGAACTCTCCAGTTGGAAACTGGCGCTGGACTAATCCTCCAGTGTACAGGTTCAGTTTTGTCTTAATTTTCTTAACGTTGAAAATACTTGGTCAATATTTGTGACACGTGATGGTACTCGAGTGTTTTAACCCATTCAATATCATCATCTGACGTGTCTAAAGTCATTTTTGTAAAAGACAACAGTGTTTATTGGGAAAATGAAAATTAGTGGGCACGTGGGTAAGTTAAGCCGTCGTAGCATTTAATGCTGACACGGTGAATTAAATTTTTGGTTCAAAATTCAAACTTCTTTTGTAAAAATATCTACAAAATTGATTTTTGATAAAAAAAAATATAATTCTTGGTATTTCATTGGGATCATGATTTCCTTATAAATACCCTTATTTACTCCGATCACATTTACTTCCCTTTACATTCTTTCATTTACTTCCAATCATCATCAAACTCTTCATTTCTCTTTCTGCTTCTTCAATCAAAACCCTAATTTCAGTTTCATATACATAATGGCACCTAAATCAAGAAGTAGGGATGTAAATCTGCTTACAGTCCCTTATAATCCATCAAAATGTCAAACTTCTTTTGTAAAAATATCTACAAAATTGATTTTTGATAATAAAATATAATTTTGGTATTTCATTGGGATCATGATTTCCTTATAAATACCCTTATTTACTCCGATCACATTTACTTCCCTTTACATTCTTTCATTTACTTCCAATCATCATCAAACTCTTCATTTCTCTTTCTGCTTCTTCAATCAAAACCCTAATTTCAGTTTCATATACATAATGGCACCTAAATCAAGAAGTAGGGATGTAAATCTGCTTACAGTCCCTTATAATCCATCCCAAAATGTCAAACGAGCCAGTGGTGCCCCTTCAAATCCGCATCAATTAAATTAAATCCGAACAATCCAATGGCCAGTTTGAGAGGGACTCAAGCCACCAATACTTTAATCGGGAGAATCCAAGCCTTTCTTCGTGATTCTCCCCTTGGCGAGTCTTTTTCTCTCAACCCACACAAGTTGTACCATGAGTACTTGTGTGAGTTTTGGTACACAACAGAATTATCAGAAGACTATTCATCTATCTCTTTCACCCTAAAAGATGGACCAGTCCAGTGTGCCATTACAGCAAAAACGTTGAGGGATGCTCTGCACCTCAACTACTGGAGAGAGGGTGAATCTCCAGTTGTGATATCCCAAAACATCAATTTTCGCCAAGTACTCCTGGATATGGGAAATAAGGAGTGCTTGGAGAACGGGGTATTGAAAGTCAAAGGTGCTATGACTACGAAGGGCCTCTCACCATCCTGGAGGTACTTATTTATTCACCTTGTTGAAAGTATGGGTGGGAGTTCTGGTGGATTGGACCAGATCAACTCCACACAAGCAGAGATGGCTTACTGCTTGTGGAATGGACTTAGAGTGGACTTTGCTGACATCTTATACAGAAGCCTGGTTATTAAACTGAAGGGCTCCAGGGGATTATGCATCCCCTTCTCCAGGTATTTGTCACTCTGTTTCCTTCAACTTCTGGGCAGTGAAGAATATCACAATACTCTATCACTATACACTGTCCCAGAGTTGTTGAGGAATCTTGACTCCCTAACATCTATCGATGGGGAGGTTGAGAGGCCTCAGAGAATGTTGCTGGCATTCTCTAAAACCGATGCACCAGTCCAAGGTGAGTCAGAAAGACAACTGGGCGGGCCTCAAAATAATGAGCAACCCACCGGTTCGTCTGCTGGAATTGTGACCATTGCCGAACCCAGGCAACATTTTAACCCCTCCAGCTCCAGCGTGTCTGTCCCTGAAACCATTTACCCTGGAGACCTCCCAACAGGTCCTTCAAGTGTTCCAAAGGCAAGAAGAACACGTCGCCCTAGGACTCAGTCAGCACTTACCACTGACAGTAGAAACCAAACCAGCCCTCCAGTTTCCTCCCAACAGGAACTTGGAGAAAGTCAAATGGGACAACCGCAAGCAGCCACCCTCGCATTTTCTGTAGGAGAGGGTGGTGAAGATGATACTGGGCTACGCCAACCCAGATTAGAGTTTGAGTCTGCACAAAGTGTCCATGGCCTATCTTCTGACACTTCTCTTACACGAACTGACTACATCTCTGGCCAGTCACTGCTGGAGACTAAGGTTCTAAACTCTGCGACTGATGATGTTATGATTGTGGATAGAGCAATTATAACTGAGGCAACCCCAGTGACCTCTATCCCTGGTGAAGTTACCTCGGTAACTGATCCTCTAACAGATGCAACCTTCCAGGAAACTGGAGAAGGTCATCTGGAGACTGACCCATCTGGTCAGCCCTCAGTTACATTCATGGATCTGGACATGAGCGTTAATGACGAGGAAATCCTTATTGAATCTTCGGATTCTGAAGGTACTACATCAGACATTGAGATTTTTGATTCTTCTTTACAAGATCAAAACCCTTCATCTCATGTCTCGCCTCTAGATGCTTCAATTTCAATTTTACCATCTCAAGAAACTGAGCTTACTGAAAATACATTTCCCACTTATAGCTATATATCTAGAAACAGAAGTATGGCACCATCACCATCTGGGCAGTTCTCACTCCTTCGAGAAATGCCACCACTACCGCCGCCGTTGATCACACCTGAGCATTCTCAGCATGATCAACACATTGTTACTTCTGTTCCTTCTTCTACAACCCCTCCTATTTCTTCAACTGTCACTGAGTCACCATCTGATCAGGCTACTCTTGTAGTACCTTCCCCAGTGGCTCTAGTGGCATCTGCTGCTGGTCCAGTGACACCTCCCCCTCCGTCACTGGACAGTCAATTTGTGTCTTTCCAAGCCGATATCCAAAATCTTCTTACCAGGGTGGAGGATATTCAAAAGACACTTGACAAAAACACCAAGTCCTTCTCCAGATACCACAAGGATCATTTGACCAATATTAAAGTGGTTGATCTGGGGATTAACAAGTTTTCAACCAATGAAGACTTGGTGTTGAAGAAGCTAAATGCGTTGGTCACCGGCTGCAACTATCTGGCCACCTCTTTAAAAGAAGCCTTTGACCTTACTCAGACTAAAGTCACAACCTCAATCTCAAATCTGCTGGGTAACACTGTTAGAAGATTTGAAGTTGATTTAAGGGAGATTGAAAAGCAGGTTAAAGATTTAGTTGAAAAACCTGGGTTAAATGTGACTGAGCTTGGGCAGCAGTTGATGACTTCAGTTGGTCAGAAAATTGATGATACATTGGGTGTAAGAGAAACACATTTGATTGAAAAGGTGATAGCTGAGATCACCAAGCTGGCCATTCCTTAGGTTGATCTGGCCCCACTCACTAATGAGATCAACTAGTTGAGAGGCAGCATAAATACTTTGAACACCCAGGTATCCAATCATACTCAGTCTATTGACAAGCTGACATCTGAAGTGGAAAATTTGAAGGAAAAGGATGAAGAGGTTAAGGACAAGGTGGTTTCTGGTCTGGATGAAGACTCCAAGACTTTGGATGAACTGAAAACTGGTCAGCAACAAGTTGCAGCTAATGTTCTGACTCAATCTAAAGAGACCAACCATATGTGGAGATCTTTTAGGATGATGTGTACAATATTTAAAGAGTGCAAGAACTTGCAATCATGGTAGCCTCTTGACCGGTTGCCATCTCACCATTCTGAATGGGAAGTAATAAGGGTAGGTCTAGATGCTGCCAAGGGGGAAAGAAGTGCAGCTCTTGCACCTATTGCACCTGGAAGTGCTCCATCTGGGAGTCAATATGGTAGAGAAATGGTAGTGGCTGCCAGTACTGAAACTGGTGAGCAAAGGGTTGAAGAGAATGTAGATGTGATTGATAGGGGGAATGTGGATAAGGGTAAAGGATTAGCATCTGATGAAGCCCAGTCGGCCACTGATGTACCAATGCTTGAAACTGGCAATATTGATTTGCTCCCTCCAGTCTCTGAAAGTGATAGCAAACGATTGGCGAGACTTGGAGATCAAATCAAAGAAAGAAAGAAAATGAAGCAAGCAAACCAAGATGAAGCCAGAGAACATCTGGCTAAAATAAAATTACTTGATATAAGTGATGCTCATCTGTTGGGAATCACAAAGGAGGAATATGCCAGAGTGAAAGATGATGCAAGGATAGTGGGCATGTTGAAAGAAATGCTTGATGTTGAATTAGACAGACACTATCCTGATGATGAAGCTGAGTATGATGCTAGAAATTTGAATATATCAGTGGAGAACGCAAAAGAAAATAGAGCCAGTGGGATTCTGAAAAGAATTGAAAATGTTAAGAAGGTTGTGAAAAGGGTCTTGAATCCACCAAGGAGGTACCCTCAACCAAGAAAACCACTGCACAGAGATGCTGATCTTAGTACCTTCCTTGAACCAATTGGCGAAGTCTCAAATGATGACATCAAGGTTACTGTGCAGGCTGCTGGAGCTGGGACTATTAAAATCTCAAATGAATCTGAAGCTAGAAACTATTATTCCCAGATCATGGCAACCAGAAGGCACAGTGGTGCAATCAATGGTGTTTTTGTAACAATTAAGCCAGGCACCAAGTACTTTCATGTTGAAGTCAGTTATGCTAGAGGGCCACTAGTTAAAACTGACAATCCTGGTGTGATGCAATTTGGGTTCTCAGAATGGGTGGAAATGGTGAACTTTTTGGAAGCTAAGGCACAAAAGAATAGGTTTGAGAAAGCATGGGTCAATTTTTTAAAGGGCAAGATTCAACACAAAGAGAATCTGGAGCTAAAGTTGAACATTGATCCTGAAGACTCTCGTCCTATCTCTTCAGTGTCAAAGAGAAGTAGAACTGGCGAAGGGCCATCTGATTAAGTTCTCTCTTCAGTTTATCTGCTTGTAATTTTATTTACATTCTGTAACTTATGTAAATTTCATTTCCTTGTATAAATGAAGTTACCAGTTTGTAACCACAAGATAGATAATAGATTAAATCTAACAAACTCAAAAGAAAAACCCAAGGCATTTATTGATCTATAAAAATGCCTTGGAAAACTTAGATAGGTTTAATCGAACAAGTCCTTCTAGTTCATACTTGTATAGATATAAGAACTGAAAAACACTTGGCAATATTTCAGGACAAATAGGGGGAATTTGTTAGGACCAGGTTCAGTGAAACTGGCCAGTCTCCAGTTGCATCTGGAGACTACGAAGATATGTCCGGAAATATATTGAAGTCCAGTTGCAGCGTACAGTTAACGCAACTGAAGACTTCCTCCAGTTGAGAACTGACCAGTTGAAGAATCATTCCAGTTGAAGTCGAAGACAACAAGTGGAAGATAGAGAATGACAATTGCAGCGAGGCCCAGTTGGCATTCTACTCAGTTACAAACTGGAGACCATCAGTGGAAAGCTCTTACAAAGCTTTACACTGATTACGAGGAATTGACCTTTATGCTTTATGTGTTAGTACACGGATAAAAGGATTTATCTATGTATAAAGTACAAAAGGTACATAAAGCAGGTTAAGAAAAGTTACTTTATTCTGTAACTTTTTACAACGTTTAAGGAATTAAATGCTATTCCTTAAATGTTCTTAACCATATTTGTACGGCCAAAGTTGACATCCCAATGTCAACTTTGCCTATAAATAAAGGTCATTGCACAACAAGAAAACAGACTTTGCAAACCTGCAATATTCTTGGTGAACTTGTGCAATATTCTCTCAATCGCAAAAAGGAATATTTCACAACTTTAAGTGTTTCGATTGTCAAGAGAATTTCCAAGTGTAGATCAATTGTATTTCATAGGTTGTTAGGATATTTACATACTTGTATTATCTTGGTTCCGCAACAACCTTGTAATTTATTTAAAGTTAATAAATAAATTACACTTGAAAAATTACATATTGTCTCACCAATTTACTTTACAAGTATTTTATATTATTGCATTGTCTTTACTTATTGTCACTTTAATAAGTAATCTTCCAAGAACTTGGTATACACTCACTGCAACTGGTCGTCTCCAGTTCAGTGTTTATATTGCAAAGTAAACCCACCATCGACATTGAGGTGTCTTCAGGTAGTACCATCTATTGAGTTGGGACTTACATATTATATATATAATTCCCTCATTGCTCAGCTAGGTCAAATCTAGGTCGAATCAGACCCAAAGTGTGAACTTAGCAAAGAAGACTGTCGAAGTGTCACACTGGAAGACTGTCGAAGTGTCACACTGGAAGGCTGACGAGGTGTCACACTTGAAGACTGTCGAAGTGTTACACTGAGAGACTGACAACAAGTATTTCCTAAAGGTTCTAAACCTTGTACCACTCCTTTTGGATTTTAGGGCCGGGCCCATTTCTGACAGGCCCAAATCACGAGGTTACCCTAATTTGGCTGCCTATAAATACCTGCCTATAAATACTAGTTGTTGGATGATCAATGGAACTTATTATTACATTATATTAGTTAGATTTGAGCTCCTTGTTGGCTTGTTTAAACCGAAAAAGATGAAGAAAGTGTGCAGAAAATTAGAGAGAGTTGGAGAGAGTTTTGAGAGCACACTTGATGTGTGTGTGTTGGGTTTATGTGAGAAAAATCAGAAATTGGTGTTTCCCCCAAGCTTAATCACGTGAATGGGGGGCAAGAAATGGGTTGGGAGCTCATTCATTGGTCAAGTTAAGTGGCGTGGTGAGTGGTATTGGTTAACCATGGTGATATGTGTTGGGTTTAAGTCCTAACTAGTGTTTACCTATATGTATAAGCCTATATATATGTATATGTTTGTGTGAGTGTGAGTGTAAGAATAAGTGGGTTAGGAGTATATTGATTGGTGGATTTTTTTACAAGAGTTTATGTATATATATATATTTGAAGTTGTAATTCATTTTTATAATTATAAGACATTGTATATATATGTGTATCGTGTATGTAAATATATCAACATATATGTAATTGACTTGAAATTTTATTGATGTGCATTGTTATTATTTGAGTTGTTAAGTTATTTGGATTCTTGGATATTTTCTTGTTTAGATTATATACTTGCAAAATTGTTATCGTTTTTCATAAACCTTGAGATTGACTTGGATAATCTTTAGTTATTGTGGATGACATTTCTAAGACAATTAATCATCTATGGGCATTTCATTGTACTATAGGGCAATTATCACTATGCCTTAAGGTCTAAAAGGCAAATTCTCTTAATAAACAGTTCGTAATGTGAGTTACAATAAAGACGGTAAGAAACGTTGGAATATCGATTGTTTGTGGCTACTCATTTCCATTGGTCACTTGGTGTACTTTCCTTTATCGTTTGCTTTCTCAATTAAAGAAACGTCCCAATGGCTTCTCGCCTATCTTCATCTTTCTTCAGTTTGACGTTAGATACGCTTGCCGCTACTTGAATATTGACTTCGTTTGTGACCAACCACTTGTTAAGGGATTACCCCCTTAACAAGAGTGATACTAATCCGTTATGCCGAGTTGTACTAAATTTGCAAAGGTACACCTCCGTAGTGCCGCATTTTAGGGTTGAAAATGTCGTCTTTGTTGTTTTAAGGCGTGCAAGGGAATCATCGATCGATTGTCGATAGTTCCATATTACTCCTCATACTCGCCTTTGTCCTTCAACTCCGTCCTTATTTTTCCAAAGCCGCCTTTGTGTTATCCGTTAAGTCGCATCGTTACCCAATTTCTCTTGCTTTTGCCGATATTGGCTTGCCAATCGTTTTATGGCACCACTAATTCTTCCCTTTTAATCTATGACATATTGCCGACTAAACTCCTTTTTAACCTCTTCCATTTCTCTTATATCCCTACGCATTCCTCGCGATAGAATTTACACAATCCTTATGCTCACAAATAATCATATCACCACCATCTTGGCAATACAAACACTTCAAGTCCTCATTGGTATGAACCCTTTCTTAGAAGCAATCATTCTTAGGTCCCCATGACCTCGACAAAACTTCCAATTACCTTCCTCTCAAAAGCCTCATGTCCATTTTCGGCTTTCTAAGTTATGCTTCTTTTCAAACACACAAACATAATGTTCTTAGGAATTGTGATGTAAAACAATTTAGGTGAAACATCGGTTACTTCGTCTTTCTCTCAACCATTTGGTTCCCTCCATTTTCCTTTTGTTTTCTTATGGGTCACCATACTCCTTACTGTTTCATCACTCGGATCCATCTCTTGCTAGAGTAATCGTCATCTTGAATGACACACGCATAGTCGCTAGTCCTTGAAGTTATCTCAGGGGTACTCGTCACATCATGCTGATACGGATCCTTTAATCCTAACTCATCACAGATGTGTGTTATCCTTATCACGCTTCCGTTCAAACGTTCCATAACTAGCTGTTCCTGGAGTTTGTAGTTGTTTGAAGCTTAGTTCAGCGACCGAATTCCTTGATCATTGTGGTAGTATGTGCCTTGACTTCTAGCGTCGTATTCATTTTTGCTTTCACTACTAACTTAGCGATTCCATGTTGTTTTCCTTCGTCACTTTTCTTGGGCGCACTACTCCGTGTATTGATGGTCCTTGACGGTTCACCATGTGTTGCAAAATCTTTCTCACCCAAGTTCATCTTATTTTAGCTTGCCTCCATACGACCGTTGACCTTGAGGGGAGAACTATCTCAAGTCATCGTGCTTCCTCTACTTATCGACCATACTTCTCCTCTTTAGTAAAGCTATCCTCCATCGGGTGTTGAGCGTATACCGCTTTCTCTTAGCTTGGTTGATATGCTCTACTAATAGCTTGTCTTTCGATAGAGGTTTTCCAATTGGTATTCAAAGAATAACGCGTGGAGCGCCATAAAGATGAATACCTCCGGAACTACGTCTTGTAGATGACGTCAATGCCTTCACTTTACCGTTTGGGTTAAATCGCCTTCCTTTACTCTATCTTCTACTCCACATTACCTTCAACGATGCTAGTGGATAACTCTTCTTGCAAGATAAAGTATAATCTTGCGCTTCATACTCCTTGTTTGAGTGTCTTCCTTGTTGTGATAACCCCCTTAACATTTTTCCCAGAGGAAAAATGTAAGGGATTTCGTACTCTTCATTTCATTTCGCCTTCCTTGATGGTCTTCAATTAGCCAAATTCCTTATTCCTTCATGTAACAAATATCCATCTACTCGGGTGTTTTGAAAAAGAAAAGGATAGCTCGGAATCCTTTTCGTTACTCTTTAATCTTGAGGGTTACTCAACACATCTTAATATCTTATTGTCCTTATTTTTCTTCTTCCAACTACATTCGTTTTCTAACATTGCTAGTGATCTCCTCCAAGTTCTAGGAGAGTCCTTATACTTAACCAAAGGTGACCTTCATGTCACACAACCTCCCTTTTGTTGGCCACTCAATCTTTCCTTTTGGTCGATCAACATAGATAGGAAAGACCTTCGAATCTTTCTCCAAGTTAAGGCTTAGTATACTCTTCGATTGTGCTTCCTTGTACTTTGATTGACACATAACATATCTTCCACATCTTACGTTATGTTCGTGATCCAATAGTATCTTCTATGCGATAAAGTTATCCCAAGTCTTCAATGTATGGACAACTGATGTCTCGAATGTTTTTCGCGTCCCTTGATGTCGCAGCGAGAGAAAGGTACTACTCACTCTATTTCCCCATTTGTGGGTGTTGCATAAGTGAGTTGTATGTTGTTAGGTTACTAACTTTTGAAGAGAAGCGGTGGTGATCATTACTTTGAATAATCAAGAATATCAAGGATATAGAATTTGGTTTCGAATGAATGAAATAGGAAATGTAGAAACAAAAGAATCATTAAGGCTCGAATCAGACTCCTTGCGCGAGTTAAAGAAATCACTTCTATGTCTTTCGTTGCCCAATGGACTCCAACTTTCAGTGACGTCAATATATGTCGCACCGACTTAGATAATATAGATAGATGTTTGCGTATACGTGTTAGAATAGAACCATCGCACCAAATTTCAGGGTTACAATTCTCAGGACGAAGGGGAGGGGGGTTTTCTTTGGGGCTCGAGATAGGGCCCCACAAGTTTTGAATTCGCCGTTGGTCTATCGAGAGGGAACGAGGAATTCTCAACGAAAAATGTGCTCTCTGAACCGAACGTGAAAGTCGTTTTCCATCAGACGTGTCGTCTAGAATATATGGGAATGCGTCCTACTAGTGTCGTTGTATCGTCATATGGCTTAAAAACTGCTCGTCTTTCATAAGTCTCCAACTTCATTCGACGTTCCCATATGCTTCGCGCCAGCTCAGATTGAATACAAAGGTTATGCATAGACACCTTTAAGTCGCGTCGTATCTAGGCACTAAATCTTCAGGGTGTATCGTCTAGCGTATGTGGGAACTTGCTCCCTCAACGACGTCGCGTTGCCAAAAGTCAATATCGAATTGTGATGTCGTAAGGAATAGGATGTTGGATAATTTCAAAAGAGCACTAGTGAATGAATAATGGAGGAGTACTTAATGACAACTTTCATACTTAGAAAATATCTAATTCATAATGAATTTCCCTGGGACAATTACTAGTTCTCAAGCGGTCAAATCTCAACGCGCAATATCTATATCAGTAGTAAGAACTAACCACATTATCATCATATCTAGCAGGCACTAGTTCTCAATAGTCAAATCTTAGAGCATAATAACTATCTTAACAATAAGGCACAACTATATAATCATTAAATCATCCATGCACTAGTCCTCAAATAGCTCAACCTTAGGGCGCAATAATTATCTCAATAGAATGGCATGACTACTTAATCATCACAATATTAACGCGCTAGTTTTCAAGTAGCTCAATCTTACGGGTGAAAGCTTTATATCTCTATTGTCCATAAAATTTCCTATCAACTCGTCATGCTCATATTCTCTTTCAAATCAATCAAAAATAATCAACCTCATTACCTAATAATTTAAACAAGTCATATCCCAAAATGATTTCATGCCTCATAGTAATCACATTATTTTAAAGTGCATATGCTACTTAAAGTTCAACATCATAAATCATAAAGCTTTTACGCATGCATTTCTCGTATAATTTCCACATTGCACATTCCAAACTTTCACATTGCACATTACAACTTTCACATTGCACATTACAACTTTCACATTGCATATTACAACTTTCACATTGCACATTACAACTTTCACATTGCACATTATAAACTTTCACATTTCACATTACAACTTTCACATTGCACATTCCAAACTTTCACATTGACATTACAAGCTTTCACATTGCACATTATACAACTTTCACATTGCACATTACAACTTTCACATTGACATTACAACTTTCACATTGCACATTATAAACTTTCACATTGACATTACAAGCTTTCACATTGCACATCATAAACTTTCACATTGACATTACAAGCTTTCACATTGCACATTACAACTTTCACATTGCACATTATAAACTTTCACATTGCACATTATAAACTTTCACATTGACATTACAAGCTTTCACATTGCACATTACAACTTTCACATTGCACATTATAAACTTTCACATTGCAATCAAATCATGCCCAAATTCACATGTCATAGCATATAATAGTATGTATCAACGAATATCTTTCAATCTTAGATTCAATTCACTTCTAATGTGCATAAAGGGAATCCTACTAGACTAGCATAATCCTCAAATAAAGCAAGTCTCGAATCGTTATATATGCTTAGGTGAATGTCTAAATGCAACACGTATACTCATAAAAACGGATTTAATAAAGATCTTTTTTTTTTTGAAAAGGAATCCTTTTGAACATAAGTCCAAGTGGTCGTTTGAGTCTTACATGGTCCTCTCGTAATTAAACGTAGTTCATGACTCTACGTTTAATTACGGTCCTACCATGTAAAGCTCAAACTAATCCGCTTAACCTTATGCTCGACTCGACTATAAAAATTTGTTTTTGAAAAGTGGCTTTAGTTTGGGATTCCCGGGGGAACCCCAATGTTCTCTATAACCTTAGGCTCTGATACCATTTTCTGTAACACCCCAACTAAGGCGGAACAATGAGATGTACAGAAAGTCGAGTATCATTACAAAGGATAATAGATAAACATTCACCATAGCTTTATTTGATAAAAAGAATTTAAAAATGTACAAGCATGTGAACCAATCCCCAAGTACAATGCGTCCATCGTACTTGGATATTAAGTCCACAAAACAAATAACAACTACATGAAATGATATACTACAATGATCAAGGCGGATTCCATTGCCCATCACAAGGTTTGATCTTTGACTCCAAAATGCAATGCGAACAATCATGATGCATATAATTCCTCAATGCTTATATTAAATCCTGAAAAGCATGAAGGAAAAGTGTCAACTACGAAAACGTAGTTGGTGAGTGCATAGGTTTTCAAGTAAATCTCGTTACGTATCCTTTTCAAAACTTAGAAAACGTATTATTACATATCAATATACCCAAACCACATGACCGACAAAATTCACATATCAAACTATCAAGTTTTCAAAATACCATAATGTCACTTCAAAGCGTTGAAAATCCATGGTTAATTATAAAGCTCTCATTTGTCAAAATCATCGTGAGAGAAAAATATATCAATCGATTAATCATATATCACACCCAAACCATGCGATCATCAATAATTACCAACCATCAATAATATCAATAACACTTGGTCAATAGTATCATTTGATGAGTTTGTCTTGAGCCACTACTAAGACCGGTTGTGTCCCAATAGTCATAATATAGAAAATCCCAAAGAGATATTAATGATAAGCACAAGCTGTCAATCACGTGCGATAATATTAATAATATAGTAGTTAGAGCACCGCGAGGTCAGACCGGCAATGAAGGTCGCCACCAAGGCAAACCAAACATCCCGCCGCTACCTATTTTAGTGGGTGAGGGGACAAATCCTAGTTGCGCAACCCTCAAACTACATGCCTCTCGAAAAGTTAATAGTAGTGTATCGGGGACAGCAGTTTGACAGTACTCAAGCTCATCATATAACATATAACATGTTGAATATACAATATAATTCCCATATCATAATCATTCCTTAAAAGTATCATTTCATAAAATAAAGTCATTTTAATTAATCATGCTTTTCACCCCGCAAGTAAAACATATAAAAGAGTTTGAAAGGGGCTATGACTCACCTTGTTATGCCGCACATTATATTCACCTATCCAAAATGGGTACTTCCCATCAATCGCTTCCTTGATGATATATGCCTTATCGTCCTAAATCACATTTCAAAGCCAAGACTATCCCTACGATAGGACTAATATACGTAAGTTCCTATCTTAAGCCATCATTTAGAAATGCCACCTTTGTTTATACGTTTAATTCTTGGTTTACATTTTTTGTGGTTTTGATTGTATCTTTTGTTCCACTTGATCATTATGATGTTCATTAACTCCATATATTTGGCGTTTATAAGTATATAATAACTTAAACTTATTTATTTAATATATTATTTTGTCTACCATTCAATTAGTTAAAATAACTTCGAAATCACCGTTTAGTTTTCTTGACTTTGAAGTACATACCTTCTTGGGTATCTTTGAATACCCATAATTCATATCAATTCAACCTCTCTTGTGTTTTGATCATTTAGGGGTTTCTAGTGTTAAAATCGTAAACCGAAATAGAGATTTTAGCCTCATTTCTTAGGCAAATCGAGTACTTTTAAATGGATCTTCATCCTTAATCCAATACTTACAGAATGTACACTATATTTTAGTGTTTAAGTTCGTGATATTGATGGTGTGTGATTTGTGCAAATTTGTGGCTTTGGGTTTGTGCTTAAATGAACCGAAATAGTGATTTTTAGACTTGTCTTTGCTATTTAACAACCAAGTTAAGTTTTATAAATTTTATTTGACATATTCACAGTAGGTTTAGCATATATTTTGTTACAAGATTGTTGGAGTTGATTAAAGTTGCAATCTAGTGATTTTTAGCTTATTTTGTTGTAAAGAGTTTTTACTTTGAATTTTTCTGTTTTAACACTTATTTTCATGAAATGTTGACTAGTGAATTGTGATCAAGGTGATTTATTTGGATCATGATATTTTTACTACTTAAACTTCAGTATGTTGGTGATGTTTATGATTTTTTGGTAAATTTTTAGGCATCGTTTACTATTTATAAAAATTCCATGAACTTGACTACACAATATTGTAGCTGTTTGCGCAACCAGATGTTTTATAAAAGTTCAAGGTCGAAACAAGCTTTGAAAAATCCCTTGATTTTAATTTAGCTTCTCAACACATCGAAAATGATCCCCATAAAGTGAAGAGTCCTGAACCTTTACGTATTGAAAACTAAAAATCCATGAACATGACCCATTTTTAAGAATAAAAATCAGTTTGACCACTGTGTACTTAAAAATGCATAACTTGAGTTCTTTTAATCCTTTTTACTTGATTCCAGTTGGTGCTGAAACAAGACTCATATATCTACAAATTTTGTTTTAGTCACTTTTCATGAAGTGGTCCTCACATGTATGTTTTATCCGTTCCAAATCTGAAGACAGAATCTGTGAGTTTTCTTGGAAACACAAATGCATGCTTTGCTTCATTTAAATTATCCAACCCTTAGGGGACTAGGAGTGGGGTGGGTTGATTTTATCAACCCTCCCAAATTCAACCAATAATATCCATTCAACTCATTTTACCCTTTCAACCGTGTCAATCAACTATCCCAACCTTTTTTACCGGCATTTCATAAATTCTCAACCCTCCCAACTTATTTCTTTCTTTTTTAAATAAATAAATAAAAAACATAAGATTTTATTATTAAAAACATAACTACATTTTATTATTAAAAACATAACTACATTTAAACTAAATCTGTAAATATTTCATATTATAGGGTTTGTTTTGAAAATAATAATAATAATAAATTTTAAAAAAAAGGTAAATGGGCCCTACTATGTCATCTTCTTCCTACAATAATATAGATACACATTGTTAGGTCCAGATTTACAGGACTCGCTCCAGACGCGACTACTGGAGCCTCACTGAAGATCTGACCAGAATCGTGTTCTACTGGACCTACTCCAGACTTGGAATCTGGAGTCCCTCTGAAGATTTGTCCAGAAATAATTGAAGACCAGTGAGCAAATACTTGTATAGGAAATCTGGAGTATTCTCCAGATTAGCTCACTGGACTTCACCCCAGTCCAGATCAACTCTACTGAAGACATTCTGACTGAAGTCAAAGACTGAAGTCTGAAGAAAGAAGACTTAACAAATGGCGGAGTCCACTGGAAAGTCTTACCAGATCTGTTCACTGGAGGATTGTCAGTGTTCTAGATCCTACAAGTCTGAACACTGATATCAAGGATTGACTTTTCCCTTTACACACTTTCCAAAGAACAATCCACTTGTTCTTTACCAAAGTATACGTGTGTTAAGGTGGTTGGATAAAAGGATACACTTGCACTTGATGTGACTTTATCCTTATTCCTTATCCAATACATTTAATGTTCTTGTCGGATCATTAAATGTATGCAACCATATTTGTACGGCACAAAATTCACTGGTGAATTTTGTTGCCTATAAATACAAAGTTATTTCCTTGACAAAAATACTTTTAAGCATTCATTTTGCATTGAAGTGAATTTGTCCAAATACTCTTGATCTTAAACAGGGATACTTCACAACTTTAAGTATCTCGATCCTAAAGAGTTATTTGACAAATATAGATCATTTGTAACTCATAGGTTGTTAGGATACATACTTAATTGTATTATCTTGATTCCGCAACAACCTTGTGTTTTATTTAACATCATAAATAAAATACCCATGAAACAATACATAATGTTCCACTTTATTTGTTTATTGCTTTAAGTCTTGTATTACTTTATTTATATACTTGCATTTATATTAAAGTAATACTAGTCCAATCTAGTGCTTATTAGACTTGTTGTATTTTGCACTTTCCTGGTTAACCATCGAACTTAAGGGACTCACATTTGGTATCAGAGCAGAAGGCTAAACATTGCCTAGATCTGTTTCTTGATGGCTAACCAAGAAAATACACAAGGTTTTAGTCTTGGTCCCGATCCTAATGCAAACATTAATGATCAAAATGAACCACCAATTGTCAATAACACTAATCCACCTCCTCCTCCTCCTCCTCCTACTCCTGCTTCTCCACACGTGCATATGCACTACTCAAATAATCCTGTTCCTAAATTCAGTGGGAACAGTGATGAATTTGGTACGTGGAAGGCTAGGATGGTTTTGCATGTCACTGGTATTGAGAGGAATATGATGAAAATTTTAAACGAAGGTCCTTATGTACCAACATCACCTCTCAATCCCCTTCTTGATCCTTCTGGATCTAGAAGAGGAAGGGAAAAGAGGGAGGAACATTGGTCAGAAGAGGAGAGAAGATTGGTGAATCTAGACACCCTTCTCAAAAACATGATCCTCGGGGCCGTTCCAGAAATCCTAATTCCCACACTAGTTCTTTTTCCTAGTGCTAAAACCATGTGGGATGAACTTTTAAACCAACATGAAGGAGGAGATGACACCATTGTCACCAGAAAGGTCTCCTTAAACAAGAGGTATGAGTCATTTTTTGCTCAACCTAACGAGTCTCTCACTGATACTTACACCAGATTTATGAGTATCATAAACCAATTGAGAGGTCTTGGGGTTGAGAAGGACAAGGATATACTTCTGGAGAAATTTTGTGACATTCTACCCACCAAATGGTCTCACATGATCCTAGTCTTACGACAAGGAAAAACTCTGCACACACACACTCTCTCAACTCTTTATGGAGCTTTCAGGTACACTGAAGAAAATCAAGCTCAGAGAGTGGTGGCAGAACAAGATGCCTTTAACCATGCCTCCAGTAGTTCTAATGTGATCAGTCATACTGAACCACAAGGTACAGCACTGATATCTTCTGAGAATGTATTTTCTATGAAGAAGATGGTGTCTGAACTCATGGATTCTGGAGAAATTTTGTGACATTCTACCCACCAAATGGTCTCACATGATCCTAGTCTTACGACAAGGAAAAACTCTGCACACACACACTCTCTCAACTCTTTATGGAGCTTTCAGGTACACTGAAGAAAATCAAGCTCAGAGAGTGGTGGCAGAACAAGATGCCTTTAACCATGCCTCCAGTAGTTCTAATGTGATCAGTCATACTGAACCACAAGGTACAGCACTGATATCTTCTGAGAATGTATTTTCTATGAAGAAGATGGTGTCTGAACTCATGGATTCTGGAGAAATTTTGTGACATTCTACCCACCAAATGGTCTCACATGATCCTAGTCTTACGACAAGGAAAAACTCTGCACACACACACTCTCTCAACTCTTTATGGAGCTTTCAGGTACACTGAAGAAAATCAAGCTCAGAGAGTGGTGGCAGAACAAGATGCCTTTAACCATGCCTCCAGTAGTTCTAATGTGATCAGTCATACTGAACCACAAGGTACAGCACTGATATCTTCTGAGAATGTATTTTCTATGAAGAAGATGGTGTCTGAACTCATGGATTCTGGAGAAATTTTGTGACATTCTACCCACCAAATGGTCTCACATGATCCTAGTCTTACGACAAGGAAAAACTCTGCACACACACACTCTCTCAACTCTTTATGGAGCTTTCAGGTACACTGAAGAAAATCAAGCTCAGAGAGTGGTGGCAGAACAAGATGCCTTTAACCATGCCTCCAGTAGTTCTAATGTGATCAGTCATACTGAACCACAAGGTACAGCACTGATATCTTCTGAGAATGTATTTTCTATGAAGAAGATGGTGTCTGAACTCATGGATTCTGGAGAATCCAGTCAAGTCTCTCCAGACTGTTGTGATGAAACTAAAGATGATGACCTTATTGCAATGATTGCTAAAACGTTTAACCGTTTCAAAGCAAGAGCAAATAGGCCATCTGGACAATTTGCATCCAGTTCTTCCACTGACAAGACCAATTTCACATGCTTTAAGTGTGGCAAAAAGGGTCATTTCATGAAAGAGTGCAGGTCCAACCAGTTTGCATCCAAGCCTGGTCCATTCTCTTCTAATAATAAGCCTGATGATAGCTATAAAATGAAATATAAAAAGCTTAAGGCCCAAATTGCTCTCATGGCACAACAAATTGAAACCAATAATAAGTGCATGATCGCACAACTGAAGAGAAGTGGGTTCCTTCTGATGACTCATCTATTGATGAAGAAGAAGAAAGAGATTGTTGCTACATGGCTCTGGCAGACGAAGAGCACCTAGTGAAGGAAGATGTCACATCTGGACGATGGGTGGACATTGTTATCAAGAAGGTTAGTGATTATGATAATGCAACTGACCAAGAACTAAAACTGGACATTGCTGAAGCTTTAAATTCTGATTTGATTTTTGTAGAAACTGTTATATCTGATTGTGTAAATGGTCTAGAAACAGATTCTTCTGAAATAAATGCTTTAAAATCAAAATTAAAAGAACTTCAAGACATTGAACTGGCATTTCAAGCCCAGGTTCTGGTAACTGAACAATTGATTCAAGAAAAACAAGATCTTGAGATCATTTTAGAGAAAGAAAAACTGGTTGTTAGGTCGAAAATCGACCAAGTACAATTTGTTCAGAAATAGCTTGAAGTTTAGTGAAGACGTCTGCACAGAATTCTGAGATGTCTCAGAATTCCTTCACTGAAGCTTCACTTCAGTCCAGATCAAGACAAATCTGAAGCATTCATTCTGAAGTCAAAGACTGAAGTATGAAGAAGAGAATCACCTCAGAAGCGAGCATCAGAGTGATTCTACCAGATTGAAGACTGAAGCATCTCAGTGTAAAGTATTTACAACACTTTACACTGATTACGAGGAAGACTTTTACTTTACACCTTTATCCGGTTAATAGATTTATCTATTAACAAAAGGTACAAAGTATAGGCTTGGAACCTAGTACTATAAGTCACATCAAGTGACTTATATACTCTTCCAAGTGCAGCATGTAAGGAATTATGGTTTAATTCCTTAAATGCTCACAACCACATTTGTACGATCTTGTCCATGTCATCATGGACTTGGTCTATAAATACAAAGTCTTCTCACAACTTGCAAAACGCTTGAAACCTTGCATTGCAACTTGTGAGATATACTCTAAGTAAACTTACGAGTATTTCCAAGTCAATTAGATCACTTGTATTTTGGGATTGTTTAGATACTTACACTTTGGTGTTTATCTTTGTTCCGCAACAATCCTTGTATTTGTTTATCCATCAATAAATCAAATACATTAGAAAACAACGTGTCTCAATGCTACATACTTGATTATATTTATATATATCTTTATATAGTTTCTGCCATTTGTTCTTGCATTATTCATATTGTCAATTGTTTCTTGTTATCCATATCTGGATCGTAAACTGAACTTGTCCATCAAGATTAGTTGTACTTGCCAGTCGGGTTTGTTAATCATCTATATATTTGGGACTCACAATTGGTATCAGAGCAGCAAGGTTGAATTTCATATCAATTCATTAACCTTTGATCTGCATAGATGGCTGACTTTGAACAAGAACGACCTGACCCTAATAATGCCACCCCACCGCCTATCATCAACAACAATATACCCTCACACAATGTTCACGTACACTTTCCAAACAATCCTGTTCCCAAGTTTGATGGGAACAGTGAAAACTTTCAAACATGGAAAGCGTGCATGCTTAAGTATATTGCTGGTGTTGAGAGGCATTTACCAGATATCCTAAGAGAAGGACCCTTTGTCCCTATGAATGCTTCTACTGTTGTCAGAAATGCCGATGAGACTCCTAGGCTGTCACCTAAGGAGAAGGATCATTGGTCTGAGGAAGATCATAGACTTGTTGACTTGGATACCAAGTTACAAAATATGATTTTATACGCAGTTCCAGAAACCCTAATGCCCACTCTTGTTTTACTTGATAACTCCAAATTAATGTGGGAGGAACTTATGACACAGTTTGAAGGCACTAATGAGACTATCGTCACAAGAAAAGTTGCTTTAAACAAAAGATATGAGTCTTTCTTTGCTATCCCTGTGGAGTCTTTAACGCAAACTTACATCAGATTTACAAATCTGGTCAACCAACTGAAGGCCCTAGGTGTAACCAAAGACAAAGAAATTTTGTTAGAAAAATTTTGTGACATTTTACCTTCAAAATGGGAAAACCTTATCTTGGTCTTGAGACAAGGCAAAACATTGCACAGTCATACTCTTGCTTCCCTTTATGGAGCATTTAGGTATACTGAAGAGAACAAAGCTGAAAGAGCTTTGGCTGAGCAGGATGCCAAGAACCATGTGTCTACCAGTTCTGGTACGGTTCAGTATTCTGAACCACATAGCACTGCTCTACTATCTTCTGAGAGTGATATTTATGACTCAATGAAGAAGATGGTTTCTCAAATGTTAAAAACTGGTGTCTCTGCTAATGTTACTCATGATTGTGATGAGAATGACAATGATGATCTGGTTGCCATGCTGGCTAAAACGTTCAATCGTTTTAAGGCCAAATCAAATCGATCTGGCAAACCTTTTGCTTCCAGTGCTTCTATTGACAAGTCCAATCTTGAATGCTTCAAATGCGACAAGAAAGGACATTTCATGAAGGAATGCAGATCTAGTCAACCTTCATCATCACAATCTGCTCCTAACCATTCTATCTTTCAGAAGTCCGATGACAGCTATAAGGCCAAATACAAGAAGTTGAAGGCACATATGGCTCTTTTGGCACAAGACAACTCAAGCAACAGTTGTATGATTGCCAAAACTGAAAAGTGGGAAGATTCTGATGAATCATCTGATGATGAGGAAGAAGTTAGGGACATGTGTTTCATGGCACAAGAAGACCAAGGTCATTTGGTCAAAACCGATGTTGAATCTGGTCGCTGGGTGGATATAGTAATGAAAAAGGTCAGTAATATTGTCTATGAAGAAGATGAGGAACACAAACTGGACCTTTTGGTTCTTTTAGAGGCTGACATCTCATTTGTTGAGACAGTGCGTTCAGAAAGCATAAAAATGTTTGAAAACAATACTTCTGAACTGAACGCCAGTCAGACCAGACTAAAGGAACTGAAAGATGTTCATCTGGCCCTAAAAAGTTACCAATCTATGGTTGCCACTTTAGAGTTGGAAAAAGAAGAGCTAAAAACCATCCTTGAAAAGGAACAAAAAATAATTAAATCTTGGATGAGTGCACCAAAACCAGATGCTGCAATCAAAAACAGCATATGAATCTGGTGATCTTCACATGGCATCTATAATCACTGATTTAGATGCACTTCCAAAAGAAATGAAACCGGAAATTATTTTTCCTAAAGTTGGCAAACAAAAAATTGTGACTAATAAGGTCAAGGAACATTCTGAGGGAAAATCTGAAACAGCTCAGACAACTGGTTCAGAAAAGAAGGCTAAATCCAAAAAGCCATCCCCCCAGACTTCTTCTAAGGTTCCAAAAGGACAAAAGAAGAAGAAAACCATCTCCCCCACTGAGCCTTCTACCTCAGATTCTGGTAAGGCTCAGGTGTCTAATGAAGAATCTATTTTGTTAAGGTTAGAAAGTCAATTTCAACTATTGGCTAGACAAGTACAGAGTTGTAATGCACGTTTAAAAAATGTTTGAAAACAATACTTCTGAACTGAACGCCAGTCAGACCAGACTAAAGGAACTGAAAGATGTTCATCTGGCCCTAAAAAGTTACCAATCTATGGTTGCCACTTTAGAGTTGGAAAAAGAAGAGCTAAAAACCATCCTTGAAAAGGAACAAAAAATAATTAAATCTTGGATGAGTGCACCAAAACCAGATGCTGCAATCAAAAACAGCATATGAATCTGGTGATCTTCACATGGCATCTATAATCACTGATTTAGATGCACTTCCAAAAGAAATGAAACCGGAAATTATTTTTCCTAAAGTTGGCAAACAAAAAATTGTGACTAATAAGGTCAAGGAACATTCTGAGGGAAAATCTGAAACAGCTCAGACAACTGTTTCAGAAAAGAAGGCTAAATCCAAAAAGCCATCCCCCCAGACTTCTTCTAAGGTTCCAAAAGGACAAAAGAAGAAGAAAACCATCTCCCCCACTGAGCCTTCTACCTCAGATTCTGGTAAGGCTCAGGTGTCTAATGAAGAATCTATTTTGTTAAGGTTAGAAAGTCAATTTCAACTATTGGCTAGACAAGTTCAGAGTTGTAATGCACGTTTAAAAAATGTTTGAAAACAATACTTCTGAACTGAACGCCAGTCAGACCAGACTAAAGGAACTGAAAGATGTTCATCTGGCCCTAAAAAGTTACCAATCTATGGTTGCCACTTTAGAGTTGGAAAAAGAAGAGCTAAAAACCATCCTTGAAAAGGAACAAAAAATAATTAAATCTTGGATGAGTGCACCAAAACCAGATGCTGCAATCAAAAACAGCATATGAATCTGGTGATCTTCACATGGCATCTATAATCACTGATTTAGATGCACTTCCAAAAGAAATGAAACCGGAAATTATTTTTCCTAAAGTTGGCAAACAAAAAATTGTGACTAATAAGGTCAAGGAACATTCTGAGGGAAAATCTGAAACAGCTCAGACAACTGGTTCAGAAAAGAAGGCTAAATCCAAAAAGCCATCCCCCCAGACTTCTTCTAAGGTTCCAAAAGGACAAAAGAAGAAGAAAACCATCTCCCCCACTGAGCCTTCTACCTCAGATTCTGGTAAGGCTCAGGTGTCTAATGAAGAATCTATTTTGTTAAGGTTAGAAAGTCAATTTCAACTATTGGCTAGACAAGTCAGAGTTGTAATGCACGTTTAAAAAATGTTGAAAACAATACTTCTGAACTGAACGCCAGTCAGACCAGACTAAAGGAACTGAAAGATGTTCATCTGGCCCTAAAAAGTTACCAATCTATGGTTGCCACTTTAGAGTTGGAAAAAGAAGAGCTAAAAACCATCCTTGAAAAGGAACAAAAAATAATTAAATCTTGGATGAGTGCACCAAAACCAGATGCTGCAATCAAAAACACTTTTGCAAATCAAAAAACAGCATATGAATCTGGTGATCTTCACATGGCATCTATAATCACTGATTTAGATGCACTTCCAAAAGAAATGAAACCGGAAATTATTTTTCCTAAAGTTGGCAAACAAAAAATTGTGACTAATAAGGTCAAGGAACATTCTGAGGGAAAATCTGAAACAGCTCAGACAACTGGTTCAGAAAAGAAGGCTAAATCCAAAAAGCCATCCCCCCAGACTTCTTCTAAGGTTCCAAAAAGAACTAACTTTTGTTTATGTGCAGGGAGACCGAAAGAAGAACATATGGTTTTTGGACAGTGCTGCTGGCCGAACCATGACTGGTTATCAGACCCTGCTAGAGGAATATAGGGTGCAAGAGGGGCCCTCAATTGTTTTTGGGAATGATGGTAATGGAAAAACTGAGGGATATGGTGTTGTGAATAATGGTCAAGTCAAATTCACACGAGTTGCATATGTGAACTGTTTGAAATATAACCTGATCAGTGTCAGTCAACTATGTGATGATGGCTTCAAGGTTTTATTTGATATTTCACAAGGCACCATATTCAATAGAGATGGAAAGGTGGTACTGGTTGCACCAAGGAAGGGAAACATTTATGTCATTGATATGAATCCATCTATCTCTGAACAATGTTTCTACACAAAGGTTGATGAAGACACAAATTGGTTATGGCATAAGAGATTATCCCATCTGAACTTCAAGAACATTAATAAGTTGTCAAGAAAACAACTTGTTGATGGGATACCCTCTATGTCTTTCAATAAAGACAAGCCATGTCCAGGTTGTGAAATGGGTAAGCAGAAAAGAGCTTCATTCAAAACTAAGCAAAGCTTTAGTATAACTGAACCTCTTCACATGCTTCACATGGACCTTTTTGGACCAGTGAATGTTCAGACCAGAGCAGGAAAGAAATACACCCTTGTTATCGTAGATGAATATTCAAGATATTGCTGGGTGATTTTCCTCAAGTCTAAAAGTGAAGCTGCTGCTGAAATCATTGCTCTCATCAAACAAATTGAACTCAAGCACAAGCGAAAAGTTTGTCAGCTCAGAAGTGACAATGGCACTGAATTCAGAAATGCCACTCTGGAGTCCTTCTGCACTGAAACTGGCATATCTCAGAACTTCTCCTCAGCACACACACCAGAGCAGAATGGTGTTGTAGAACGAAAGAATCGAACGCTGATTGAAGCTGCTAGAAGTATGTTGAATGAATCTGGTCTTCCCAAGAATTTCTGGGCTGAAGCTGTTGCAACTGCTTGCTACACTCAGAACAGATCTATTTATGTCAAAAGACATAAGAAGACCTCCTATGAAGTACTCAGAAATAGAAAGCCTAATATTGGATACTTCCATGTATTTGGGTGTCCAGTATACATTCTGAATAACTCTAATCAGCTTGGAAAATTTGATGCAAAAGCTGATGAAGGGTACTTCTTAGGGTATTCATCAAATCGCAAGGCCTTTAGAGTCTTTAATAAGAGACTTGAAAAGGTTGATGAGTCAATTCATGTTACCTTTGATGAATCAATTCTGCAATCTTTAAAAATTCCATCCCTGTACCACCCTCAGAAAGTCCAATTAGTTTTGGTGATTCTGATCCCATTGCTGAAACTGATCAGTCACCTGAACATGCTCTGAACATCTCCGTTCAGAACCAGAAATAAACAAGCCAAGCAACATTCCATTTTATCCTCCAGTTAGTTTCAAACTACCTTCTGAACTAACCATTGGATTAGATGTATATGCTGCTTCTCCCATGATATCAGACTCCACTGAGCAACCTCAATCTGAAGAATTTCATGATGCAAGTCATGATCTGCAGGAAGAAGAAGAAGCTGAAAATGTATTTTCTGAAGCTCCTCCTGAAGTTACTCAGAGAAGTTCTTGCACTGATATCATTTCTCATCCTGGTCAATACTCTAAATGGACAAAGGCACATCCAATCGAGCAAATTATTGGAGAGTCCAGTAGAGGGGTTCAGACCAGAAGAGCCACAAGCAATCAATGCTTATACGTCAGCTTCTTATCTCTAATTGAACCCAAGAAGATTGACGAGGCTATGCAAGACCCAAGCTGGGTTGAAGCCATGCAAGATGAGCTCAACCAGTTCAAAAGAAACGATGTATGGGAACTCGTTCCTTGTCCCAGTAACCTGAAGAAGGAACCAATTGGGACAAGATGGGTCTTCAGAAACAAGATGGATGAAGATGGTCACATCATAAGGAACAAAGCAAGACTTGTTGCAAAGGGATATGCACAAGAAGAGGGAATAGATTTTGATGAAACTTTTGCACCAGTTGCTAGACTTGAAGCTATCAGAATATTCTTAGCTTTTGCAGCTCATCATCAATTTAAAGTCTATCAAATGGATGTCAAAAGTGCCTTTTTGAATGGCGAACTAGAAGAAGTAGTGTATGTGCATCAACCACCAGGGTTCATCAATGAAGAAAAACCACATTGGGTGTACAGACTGAACAAAGCCTTATATGGTCTGAGACAAGCACCCAGAGCCTGGTATGATACTCTCACTAAACATCTTCTTAAAAATGGTTTTAAACGTGGTGCAATTGATAAAACTTTATTCATATTGCATGATAAAAGTGATATCCTTTTAGTACAAGTTTATGTTGATGACATTGTGTTTGGTTCTACTAATGAGAAGATGTGTGAAAAATTTTCAAAAATCATGTCTTCTGAGTATGAAATGAGTATGATGGGAGAACTGACATATTTTCTGGGACTTCAAGTAAAACAAAATGAAGACGATATTTTCATTAACCAAGAAAAATATTTTAGAGATTTATTAAAGAAATATCAATTTGATTCAGTCTCATCAAAAGATACTCCTATTTCTGCTCCATTAACTTTGGGTTCTGATCCACATGGAAAACCAGTGGACCATACAAAATATCGTGGTATGGTTGGTTCACTGATGTATTTAACTGCAAGTAGACCAGACATAATGTTTGCAACATGCCTTTGTGCTAGATTTCAATCTGATCCCAGAGAAGCACATGCAAATGCTGTTAAAAGGATCTTCAGATACCTTAAGGGAGATGGGTCTTCAGAAACAAGATGGATGAAGATGGTCACATCATAAGGAACAAAGCAAGACTTGTTGCAAAGGGATATGCACAAGAAGAGGGAATAGATTTTGATGAAACTTTTGCACCAGTTGCTAGACTTGAAGCTATCAGAATATTCTTAGCTTTTGCAGCTCATCATCAATTTAAAGTCTATCAAATGGATGTCAAAAGTGCCTTTTTGAATGGCGAACTAGAAGAAGTAGTGTATGTGCATCAACCACCAGGGTTCATCAATGAAGAAAAACCACATTGGGTGTACAGACTGAACAAAGCCTTATATGGTCTGAGACAAGCACCCAGAGCCTGGTATGATACTCTCACTAAACATCTTCTTAAAAATGGTTTTAAACGTGGTGCAATTGATAAAACTTTATTCATATTGCATGATAAAAGTGATATCCTTTTAGTACAAGTTTATGTTGATGACATTGTGTTTGGTTCTACTAATGAGAAGATGTGTGAAAAATTTTCAAAAATCATGTCTTCTGAGTATGAAATGAGTATGATGGGAGAACTGACATATTTTCTGGGACTTCAAGTAAAACAAAATGAAGATGGTATTTTCATTAACCAAGAAAAATATTTTAGAGATTTATTAAAGAAATATCAATTTGATTCAGTCTCATCAAAAGATACTCCTATTTCTGCTCCATTAACTTTGGATTCTGATCCACATGGAAAACCAGTGGACCATACAAAATATCGTGGTATGGTTGGTTCACTGATGTATTTAACTGCAAGTAGACCAGACATAATGTTTGCAACATGCCTTTGTGCTAGATTTCAATCTGATCCCAGAAAAGCACATGCAAATGCTGTTAAAAGGATCTTCAGATACCTTAAGGGTGTCCCAGATTGGGTCTTTGGTATCCCAAAGGCTCCAGTCTAGATCTAATGGGTTATTCAGATTCTGATCATGCAGGTTGCAAGATAGACAGGAAAAGTACCACTGGTGGGTGTCATTTCCTTGGTGGCAAATTAGTAAGCTGGACTAGTAAGAAACAGACTGCAGTATCACTATCCACTGCAGAAGCTGAGTACATTTCTGCAGCAAGTTGTTGTGCTCAGATTCTATGGATGAAGAACCAGCTGACTGATTACGGTGTTACTTACACAAAGACTCCAATCTTTTGTGATAACACTAGTGCCATTGCCATATCGCACAATCCTGTGATGCACTCGAAAACCAAGCACATCGATCTCAGGTATCATTTCATTCGTGATCATATTCTGAAAGGAGATATTGAATTGCACTTTATTCCCACTGATAAGCAACTCGCTGATGTTTTTACAAAACCTTTAGATGTCAAAACTTTTAAACATCTAGTCAGTGAGTTGGGTATGTTAAATCCTTAGACTGGTAATCTTGTTATGAATGCCTCAGTGACACTGATCTGGTTCACCAGTCTGAGCGATCCATGCAATTTTTGCTCGCCTAGCTATCGAACGCCTTAGTGATACTATCTTGGCACTTATTAATTCATGGATCATCACTTCAGGGGAATGTTAAACATTTTTCAAATTATAAAATAAACCTTCATTTTTTTTTGAGGGGGAACCTTTTGCTCAGAAAAATGTATTTAACTGAAGCACTTCAGAATATCAAAATATTTCAGTTGAATTTTAATGACTGAGATGGTTCAGATCTCCTTAGAACTGACCATGCTCAGAATCTGTTGAGTCATCTCTGAAATACAAAAATCTTTTCAAAATATCTTTGATACTTGGTCAATTGTGTGTACACGTGGCATACTGCATACTAGGTTTTGAACTTGGGATTGGTCATGCTTATGTGTCACACAAGTGGCGCCGTAAAAAGAGAAGAAAATGAGTACTTTTACTGAAAAAGTGTACAGGGTGGGGTCCCTCAAACGTCTCTGCATTAAATGCGGACGTGACCCCAGAAATTGTTTTTAATTGGAAAAATCCTTTTGTTCCATCTTAAATACAAATTCCTTATTCATTCTTTCATTTACTTCGTTTTTCATTTACTCTCTAATCATCAATCTCTCTCATCTTTACTTTCAAATTCATTAACTCCTCATATTCCTTTTCATTTTCACTCTCAATTCAAAATCTAAAAATGTCTCATAAGTCGCTTATAAACTTTGAATACACTCCTTCCAATGATGTGAAAACATCTGCTCAATGGCCAAAGAACTTCACTCCATCACAAATCCGATTCAATATGAGCAACTTTTGGCTCAATTGAATGTAAAATCTGAAACCTTAATGGGAAGGTTAAACAATTTTTGGGAGCAATCCCCTTTCCATTTTGCGCTGACCGCTAATCCGCAGGTAATGTATCATCGATACTTGCTTGAATTCTGGTACACAGCAGTGGTGAATGTGGATGAACAATCCATCTCCTTTACTCTCAATGAAGGCACCAAGAAATGTGTCATCACTCTTGAGGGGTTCAGAACTTCCCTTCATCTGAACTACCTCGAACCTCCCCAGGTGTTTGTGAAAAGACTCAAAGGAGTCAATTTTAGGGAGGTTCTAGTCGCCATTGGTCATGGTGATATGGAGGATGCTGATGGAAACTTGAAGACCTCTGGACACATCTTCATGTCTGGTTTTGGTATATGTTGGAGGTTCTTCTGGACTCAAATAGTGGAAAGTCTTGGTGGCACCCATGGAGGGTTGGACCAACTTTCAATACCCCAAGTGGAGATGGGGTATTATATCTGGAATGGGATGCAAGTGGACTTTGCTGAGATTCTCTTCTCTCAGTTGATTACAAAGTTGAAAGGGAAGAGAAGTCTACATGTTGCCTTCCCAAGATTTCTGAGCTTGTGTTTTAAAGATATACTTGGAGAAGCTTATGATGAAGCTGGACCTGAAGCTTCGGTACCAGAATATAGTAGAGACTTCTCAAAGGCAACAATTACTGAAAATGAGCCTGAACTCTCCTCTGCTATGATTCAGGTATTTGCTAAAACTGTCTCAGCCACACTAGCTGGTTCAGAAAGGTTACTAAGTGGGCCACAAAAGAATGTGGGACCCGTTAGTGTACCTACGATTGAAATAATTGAATCTGGTGACGATGCAACTGCTTCTGCAGCTGTTGAACCAGAATCTGGTGAGGGTACTAGTGACCCAAACCAGGGCATATCTGACCAGATCGCAAAAGTGAATGCTTTCTGGGATGACGATGAGCTACCTCAGGAGAATCTCGATTCTCTTGCTGATTTTGAGTTTGACGAGGGCTTATTGGAGGCGAATCAATCTGATTCTGAGCCAGCCCCCATCCTCGCAAACGCCCCTCCTCCCCCAGAAATCCAAGACAATGCGCCTTATGTTCCACCACCACCATCTCACCAAAATCCTATCTTTCCACCAGGCACCACTCCCGCATATGTAACCGATCCTTCTTTCACACCTTCACTTCAATTTCTACACCCACAAATTCACAACATACCACCACCGATTAACTATGACACCCCTTCAGAAAAAGACTTAGATTCTGAGACTGAATCTGAGAGTCCAACAGATGTTCAAATGAATAAAGTATTAAAAGGGCTTGGTAGTTTACCTTTTGTGGCTCCTGCTTCTGCACAACCCCCACCTCCTTTCAACGTGGAAGCACAGTTAGAGAGAACCCAAACCGAAGTCCAAGGCCTTATTCTTAGGGTGGAGGACTTAACCAAATCTCTAACTGCCAACACTAGTTCCTTGGCTGATATGAAAGGTGCTCAGATGTTCCTTGGAACTGAGTTGACCAAAGTTGCTGGGAATGAAGGACTAGTGGTTGGAAAATTGAATGAGTTGGTTATGACATGCAATAAGGTGAGCTCTGCAATCAGAGAAGCCTTCAGATTGACAAAAAGAGATGTGCAAGCTTCAGTGGTTGCGAACTTGACATCTGGGTTGAGCTGTTGAAGCAAGAGGTTATGGTAGTTGGAAATGAAGTTCGTGAACTGGTTCAGAAGCCAAGTGTTAATGAGAAAGAACTTGGGGCTTCTATCAGTACTGGTATTGTGGAAGATCTGAAGTCTGAGCTATCTCAGAATTTGGCTGCTCAGATTTCAGAGTCTGTCTCTCAGAAAGTTGGAGAAGAAGTTAGAAAGATGATTGCTGAACTGACCAAGGATACAAATGACAAGGTGGAAAAGGCTGTACATGAAGTTAAAAATTCAGTTTCCAAGCTTGAAGGTGCAGTTCAGAATCAGTCAAAGCAATTAGATGAAATCTTAATGATTCTGAAGAAGGATAATGTTGTTGCTCCTCCTCCCCCTGCTTCTTTCACTGAAGAAGACAGAAAAATGTTAAAAGATTTAAAGGATCAAACAGCACTGAACCTTAGTTCATCATTCAGACTAAAGGCTCAGTTTGCTACAATGGCAAAAGGCATTTGTAAGTGTCTCGAACAACAAAGTTGGGAACCACTGAAGGCATTTAAATCTACGATTGATCTCTATGCTAGACTGCCTTCAGAGATTCCCAAAGGGGGAAGTAGTGGTGTGCCTATTGGTTTGCTCGCAAGTACTCAAGAGTTAATTCAAGCAACCAAGAAGCAAGCTGAGGTACCTTCTGGTAGTGCCTCAGTTCAGGGGGAACAACTTCAGAAAGACAAAGGAAAAGGCAAGGCCAAAGTGGGAGAAGAACCAAAGAAAGTTGTTAAGGGTTCTGGTATGGTTTTTGGAGAAGATGTTGATGAACAAGGCTATCCACTCCATGATCAAAATGCTGATAGCAAGAAGTTAGAGACTTTGCAGAAGCAAGTCTCTAACCAATTTATCATGTGGAATGAGAATAAAGAAAGGGAAAGGGTTCAACACCAGAGTATGGGAACCCTTGACCACATTGATGCTGCATCTCTTGGTCTCTCACTGGAAAGATTTCAGAAGATCAAACATGATCCAAGAGTGCAGAAGGCAGTTAAAGATATGCTAGATTATGAATATGGGGTGAACTACTCGCCCTTGGAACAAAAGCTGGACCATCTCACCTTCAAGATGTCCATTGATGACTTAGTGAAGAATAGAGAAATGGAAATGGCCAAAAAGAAGAAAGAGGTTCTGGCTGGAGTTCTGCAGGTAGAGAAAGAGTTGTTTAGACCACCAACGAAGCCCAGAACTGGAACAAGGACTGCTAAGAAAGATTCTCGTGATGTTGTCCATACTTCAATCAAACCAATTTCTGATGATGCTGCTGAACTCCAAAGAAACCATGAAAAGGTTCAGTATGATCACTATATGAACCATCGATCGCATCCAGCCAAAATCATTGATATGGTAGTTGCAAAGGCTGATGGATTGAAGCTGTTTGATTTGGTTGTGAAAAGAGAAGGAAGGGCTACTGAAGAATATAGTCAGGTTTCAGTGCATGAATTTGGGATTTCAGAGCATAGGGAGATGATCCAGATTCTGAAAGGAAAGCCAAAGTCTGCCTTGACTGGTGCATGGTTAGCAAGAATTCAACAAAAGATGCAAGCCAAGGTAGAAATTGAAAGCAGGTTGTTTGGGAAAAAGGATCACTCTCCACTGAAGAGAAAACCTACTGAGGCACCTTCTGGTTCAAGGCCTGCCAAGAAGTAGTTTTCTTCTCAGATTATCATGTACTTGTAAAATATTTGCATTTGTAACTATCATTTCAGTTTGTATATATATGTTGCAATTGTAACAAATAAGTAGATGATAAGTTTAAGTTAGAAAACCACAAGTAAAATTCTGAGACATCAATGATCTATAAGATGTACTTAGAAAATTTTTACAACTTAAACAAAACTTTCATTTCAGACTTACAAACATGTATAGATAGAAGTCTGAGATGCATGCACTATTTCAGAACAAATAGGGGGAATTTGTTAGGTCGAAAATCGACCAAGTACAATTTGTTCAGAAATAGCTTGAAGTTTAGTGAAGACGTCTGCACAGAATTCTGAGATGTCTCAGAATTCCTTCACTGAAGCTTCACTCCAGTCCAGATCAAGACAAATCTGAAGCATTCATTCTGAAGTCAAAGACTGAAGTATGAAGAAGAGAATCACCTCAGAAGCGAGCATCAGAGTGATTCTACCAGATCGAAGACTTAAACATCTCAGTGTAAAGTACTTACAACACTTTACACTGATTACGAGGAAGACTTTTACTTTACACCTTTATCCGGTTAATAGATTTATCTATTAACAAAAGGTACAAAGTATAGGCTTGGAACCTAGTACTATAAGTCACATCAAGTGACTTATATACTCTTCCAAGTGCAGCATGTAAGGAATTATGGTTTAATTCCTTAAATGCTCACAACCACATTTGTACGATCTTGTCCATGTCATCATGGACTTGGTCTATAAATACAAAGTCTTCTCACAACTTGCAAAACGCTTGAAACCTTGCATTGCAACTTGTGAGATATACTCTAAGTAAACTTACGAGTATTTCCAAGTAAATTAGATCACTTGTATTTCGGGATTGTTTAGATACTTACACTTTGGTGTTTATCTTTGTTCCGCAACAATCCTTGTATTTGTTTATCCATCAATAAATCAAATACATTAGAAAACAACGTGTCTCAATGCTACATACTTGATTATATTTATATATATCTTTATATAGTTTCTGCCATTTGTTCTTGCATTATTCATATTGTCAATTGTTTCTTGTTATCCATATCTGGATCGTAAACTGAACTTGTCCATCAAGATTAGTTGTACTTGCCAGTCGGGTTTGTTAATCATCTATATATTTGGGACTCACACTGGTGATTAAGTCATGGCTAGAAACCAAAAAGCCATATGATGCTGCAGTAAAACAATTTCCTGCCCAGAAACGTGCATATTTAGATGGAAATACTCATATAGCATCATTAATACCAGTAATCGATCGATTACCAGAGGAGTTCAGGTCAACCACTGTTTATGATAAGCCTGTAACTCCCAAGACCAAGTTTTGCCCAGTTCAATCCCCAGAGGTCAAGACTGGAGCGCTCCAGATGGCTGCTCCAGTTAAAGAGGTCTATCGGAATAAACCTTTGCCTCAGACCAATCCCCTACCAAAGCCTTGGACTGGAAAGGCTAAGGTATCATCTGAAGAAAATGTTTTGTCCAGGTTAGAGAGCCAGATTCAAATTCTGACTCGTCAATTACAAAGTTTTAATGCAAGATTAAACTTTATTGAGGGTACTTCATCTGGCCCTAGACAAAACACAAAACCTTTTGCTAAGAAAGACAAATCTATTTCTCCAGTTGAGAAAAAGAAAAAGGTTTTAAAACTATCAACTCCAGTGGTCTTTTCATCTAAGACCACTGTTGAAGAAAGTGAACTAGATCAGATTGCCCCAGGGACCTATAAGGGAGGGTCCAGTGAACCCATCAGTCGATGGGTTCCCAAATCTAACTGATTAATATCTGGTGTATGTGTAGGGCGATCGAAAGAAGTATATCTGGTATCTTGACAGTGCAGCTGGCAGGACTATGACCGGATGTAAGACCCTACTGGAGGAGTTCACCATTTCTGATGGACCCTCCATCACTTTTGGAAATGATGGTTGTGGAAAGACTGGGGGATATGGTGTTCTGAACAATGGATAAGTCAAGTTTACACGTGTTGCATTTGTGAATGGTTTGAAATATAACTTGATCAGTGTAAGCCAACTGTGTGACGATGGCTATCAAGTCTTATTCAATGTTGCTCAGGGCATCGTATTCAACAAGGACTGGAAGGTAGTGTTGATTGCTCCCAGAAAAGGGAATGTGTACGTGATGGATATGGAAAGCACTCCTTCAGAGCAGTGTTTCTATACTCAAGCTGATGAAGACACAAACTGGTTATGGCATAAAAGGTTATCCCATTTAAATTTCAAAAACATTAACAAGTTGTCCAGAAAACAACTTGCGGATGGGATACCTTCAGTTTCCTTAAAAAAGGAAAGGCAATGTCCAGGATGTGAGATGGGTAAGCAAAAACGTACCAGTTTCAAGACCAGACAGAATTTCAGCATTTCTGAACCTCTTCATATGCTTCATATGGACCTCTTTGGTCCAGTGAACGTTCAGACTCGTGCTGGTAAAAGATACACCCTGGTGATCGTAGATGAATTCTCCAGATATTGTTGGGTGATCTTTCTAAGGTCTAAAAGTGAAGCTGCTGCTGAAATCATCAGTCTTATCAAGCAAATTGAGCTCAAGTACAGTCGAAAAGTGTGTCAGTTAAGAAGTGACAATGGAACAGAATTCCAGAATGCAACTCTGGAGTCATTCTGTACTGACACTGGCATCCCCCAGAATTTCTCATCAGCCCGATCTCCAGAACAAAATGGAGTTGTGGAAAGAAAAAATCGAACGCTGATAGAAGCTGCCAAGAGTATGCTTGCTGAATCTGGTCTGTCTACCAGTTTCTGGGCGGAAGCAATTGCAACTGCTTGCCACACCCAGAATCGATCAGTGTACATTAAAAGACACAAAAAGACAACCTATGAAGTCTTAAGAAATAGAAAACCAAACATTGGTTATTTTCACGTTTTTGGATGTCCAGTTTACATCCTGAACGACTCCAGTCAGCTAGGCAAATTTGATGCCAAAGCTGATGAAGGGTATTTCTTAGGCTATTCAGCCATTCGCAAGGCCTTCAGAGTCTACAACAAGAGACTGGAGAAGGTCCATGTGTCAATTCATGTCACATTTGATGAATCAAATGTTGCAATCAACAAGAAGCCAGCCCTTGACACTCCCCCAGTAACTCCAATTGTCTTTTGTGAATCTGATCCCATAAACGACAAAATTGAAGATTCACCAGACACAGTTTCCAGTCATCCTGATCTGGAACCTATTCAGAAACTCTCCAGTAGTACTCCATTCTATCCCTCTATTATTTTCAAACTACCCTCTGAAATTAATATTAGTTCAGATGTACGTACTACTCCCCCAGTATCAGTGTCAGTTGAGAATAGACCAGAAATGTCTTCTTATGAAGAATTTCAAACTGGACCAGTACTCCAGGAAATACCTTCAAATGAAGAATTTCATGATGCAAATCGTGATTTAAATGACTCAGATGAAGATACTGAAGTAATCTGGCAAGATCCTCCCCAGAAGCAACTCCAGAGGAGACTCAACTGAATTCTTGCACTGATATTGTTGTCAGTAACAATCCTGGTCAGTACTCCATATGGACAAAAGCTCACCCTATTGATCAGATCATAGGTGACTCCAGTCGTGGAGTTCAGACCAGAAGAGCCTCCAGTAATCAATGCTTATACGTAAGTTTTCTATCTTTGATGGAACCAAAGAAGATTGACGAGGCTATGGAAGATCCAAGCTGGGTGACTGCTATGCAAGAAGAGCTTCACCAGTTTGAAAGGAACAAAGTCTGGTATCTGGTTCCTTTCCCAGTTGGAAAGAAAGAACCAATTGGAACAAGATGGGTCTTCAGAAACAAAGTAGATGAAGATGGCCACGTAATCAGAAACAAGGCCAGACTAGTAGCACAAGGCTACTGCCAGTCAGATGTCGACTTTGATGAATCATTTGCTCCAGTGGCTAGACTTGAAGCGATCAAAATATTCTTAGCATTCGCTGCTAATCATCAGTTCAAGGTCTACCAGATGGATGTAAAGAGTGCTTTCTTGAATGGAAAGCTTGAAGAAGAAGTTTACGTCAGACAACCTCCAGGTTTCATTGATGAAAAGCATCCACATTGGGTATATCATCTGGACAAAGCGCTATATGGCCTCAGACAAGCCCCACGTGCCTGGTATGATACTCTGACTAAACATTTGTTGAAAAATGGTTTTAAACGAGGTGCAATTGACAATTCCTTATTCATTCTTCACGAGAAAGGTAATCTGTTACTGGTACAAATTTATGTTGATGATATTATTTTTGGGTCTACTGATGAAAACATGTGCAAGAAGTTTTCAAAATCATGTCCACTGAATATGAAATGAGTCTGATGGGTGAATTAACATATTTTCTTGGACTCCAGATTAAACAAAACAAAGATGGCATTTCTATTAATCAGGAGAAATATGTTAGAGATCTTTTAAAGAAATATGATATGAACTCTTCACCATCTAAACCAACTCCAATTTCTGCACCACTGACACTGGACTCCGATCCAGATGGTAAACCAGTAAACACCACTGTCTATAGAGGCATGGTTGGTTCACTAATGTATTTAACTGCCAGTAGACCAGATATAATGTTTTCAACATGTTTATGTGCCAGATATCAGTCTAATCCAAAGGAATCTCATATGCTTGCTGTAAAACGCATACTAAAGTACCTTAAAGGTGTCCCCAGTCTAGGTCTTTGGTATCCCAAAGGCTCAGGCATGGATCTAATGGGTTATTCAGATTCAGATCATGCAGGTTGTAAGATAGACAGGAAATCCACTACTGGTGGATGTCATTTCCTTGGTGGCAAACTAGTCAGTTGGACCAGTAAAAAGCAAACTTCAGTTTCATTGTCCACTGCTGAAGCTGAATACGTGTCTGCAGCCAGTTGTTGTGCTCAGATACTCTGGATGAAGAACCAGTTGCTTGATTATGGTATTAAATATTCAAAGACTCCAATCTTTTGTGATAATACCAGTGCCATCGCTATCTCAAACAATCCAGTCATGCACTCCAGAATGAAGCACATTGATCTAAGGTATCACTTCATTCGTGATCATATTATGAAAAACAACATTGAACTCCATTTTATTCCCACTGACAAACAACTCGCTGACATTTTTACCAAACCTCTGGATGTCAAAACTTTTGAATATCTTGTTGGTGAGTTGGGAATGTTAAATCCTTAAATCTGGTGACTGCTCAGATATTGAACGCCTTTGTGTACTATCTTTGCATTATTAGATTTCTGGAACAACATTCCAGGGAAGACTTGAAAAATATTTTCTATTAAACATGTTTTAAGTTCAGGGGGAATTTATTTTCTCACTGGACAAATTCTTCAGAAAATATTACTGGTGCCTTGTAAATATGTCCCTCTCACTGGTAACTGGACAGGTTGAAGTGCGTGTTTGAGTTGACTTATGTCTTCTTGTAAATGTGTCCCTCTCATTTGTCTGTATTAGTTGACGTGCATGTTTGAGGTTACCAGTCTTTCAAAAAAAAAATGGTTTTCACTGGTACTTTACTGGAGTGTCCCTCCAGTGTACCATCAGTACATGTTCACTGGACTAATCCACCAGTGATACTGGAGTGTCTAGTCAACCTCCAGATGCACTAAAATATGTCATAATATTTTCTAAATACTTGGTCTTTGTGTGTGCCACGTAAGCAAACCTTTTTGAAGATATTTTTATCCTATGTGGCATGTAAGTTTTTCAACGCAATGATGGTCTTTTAACCTTGGGAAAACAAAAAGTACAAGTTGTTACTGTTTTGTGGGCTGTAAACCGTCATGCATTTATGTGTGATGTGATGTAATTAATGCGGATCTCAAAACCGATCAAAAACTTTGTTTGATAATTTCAAATAAGACGTTTGAGTTCCACATTGTCACTCCTATATATACCCACCTTCAATTTCAATGACATTTACTTCGAACATAACTCCCAAATCTTTCAAATTCCTTCATTTATTTCTCTCTTCATTCATTTTCCAATCATATTTTTCTCTCATATTTACTCCATTCCATTCAATTCTTTCATCAAATCTTCATCATAACCTTAAATATTCAATTTCATTTTCATCTATTCTCATAAATGGCACCTAGACAGTCAAGATCTCTTAGAAATTTGCTTGCCAACGAATTTGCTCCTTCGGAAAATGTTGATAGGGCGCCTCATATCAATCTTGAGGCAAGTGCCATAAGAATAAATATGAATAACTGGATGGCAAGACTCTCTCTGTCCAGTGTTCATGATGCCCAATCGATCATTGGGAGATTAAACTCATTCTTCCTTTCTTGCCCATTATATGGTGCATTAACATTGAATCCTGGAAGGATGTATCACGAGTATTTGTGTGAATTCTGGTACACGGCCACATATGACGATGAAACTTCATCGATCAACTATACTCTCAAGGGAGGTACCAGATCCCTTGGTTTCACAGCTAGTCTTCTCAGGTCTGTTCTCCAGTTAAGCTATCATGAACAGAATGAGTTGCCTATCGAACTTCCCACTGGTATCAACACAAGGGAAGTATGCAGGTTGATGGGGCATACAGATATATTGGATGAGCATGGCCAGCTATCCAGAAAAGGGACTATCTACATGAGCAAGCTGTCAGACTCATGGAGATATTTCTTTACTCATATTGTTGAGTGTCTAGGAGGCAGCTCTGGAGGATTAGACCAGATTAATCAAACACACCTCCAGATTGCCTATTGCTTGTGGTTTGGGCTTAGAGTGGATTTTGCCCAAATTCTTTTTGATGACCTGGTTGAGCGCCTAAGAGTGAAAGGAAGAAAGCCATTTGTTCCTTATATTCGATTCCTTTCACTGATGTTTAAGAATGCACTTGGCGACCAGTATGATATGGATACCACTCACTTTTCTGTGAGTGAGTATATGAGGGACCTAGTCAACCTTAGGTCTCCAGTGGATGAGGTAGATATTCCTCAGTCCATGCTTTCCTTCCAAAGGGAAGAAGTTGAAATGGGTCCAGTTAGAGTTCAAGATGTTGAAAGACCATCTGGTGATGATGTACAGATAATAGAGGCTGTACAGCCCATAAGACAAGTTGCTCCAGAAGGTCAAAGTCAAGAAGTTGTTGAACCTTCCAGACGACCTAGAACTAATAGGCGTCTGATGAGAGCTGGAATCCAGGTGAATCCAGAAAGATATCCAGGTGATGTTATGAATCTGGATGGGTCACCAATCTTTGAACCTGAAGAAGTTGTTGGGCAGGAAACTGATGAACAAGTTGATATTATTGCCCAGGTTGTTGAGGAAGTTGTTGACGATGTTCAGACTGAAGAACATGTTTCTGGTGAGCAAGAGGCTCCAATTGATTTAAATGTTGAAGTTGGTGAACAGGTGAATTTAGAAACTGGTGAACAGTCTGGTGAACAGACAGTTGGGACTGATCCAGAATGGGATGATGTTGATTCCCCAATGTCTGGAAGCTTTGATGTTAACATGAATTTTCTGGGTGAAGATGTACAAGAAGAAGAACATCTACCAGAAATGCCAACACCTACACCAGAAATGCCACCACCACAAACAAACATACCACCACCACCACCACCTTCAATTCCATAATACACCCAATACTTCACTCCCGCAACCAATCAACCTTCAGAATCTCAACCTACTCCTCGTGCGCCGGAGTCACCAGTTGCACCATCTGAAGATGCAACTGAAGAGGACTGGGCACAAGTTCCTCTAATGACCAGATTACCCCCAACACTTGAACCTCCCACTGGTCTCTCCACTTCTTCTTCAACCGAGGTCCAAGGCCTTTTAAATAAGGTGGCGGACCTGGAGAGATCACTCCAGAGTTCATCTCAGGTTATTTCAGACTTCAAGTCTTTATTATCAAATAACCTGGCATCTGAGATGAATGTCTTTGCTGGAAATGAGAAACTGGTGTATGAGAAGCTTGATGAACTGGTACTGGCCACGAACACCAACACTGAAAAGATCAAGGTGGCAGTTCAGGGATTAGAGAATAGGTTGGTTACTTCTGTTCAGAGTGCAGTCACTGATGGACTGGCAGGTCTGAAAGAAGAGGTTCAGAATTTGGTTTTCAGGGTAAGCTTTCTGGAGAGCAGACCCACACTGGAACAGAGTGCAGTTGTTAGTACTCTAAGTGATGAATGTACAAGGAAGTTCAGAAACAACATGTTAAAAGAATTATGTGAAGAAGTTTCTGGGACTGTCCTTCGTAGTATTTATGATGGGGTGTTACCCCAAGTGGAAAAGCTACTGGATGAGAAGTTGCCACAACACTTGCCTTCAGCTATTGAAAATGTTCAGAAGGAAGTACAGGCACTCAAGAAAGTTGTGTCTGAAACAACTCCAGTAGAAGGTACATCTTTTGCTCCACTAGACAGACTCATGCTTGAACAATTGTGGAATGATCTCAAGTCAAGTACTGGAGATCGTTCCAAGGGGGAAAGGTCGTCTGGTGACCAAACTGAAAGACAAGCATATGGCACTGAATCCGGGCTTACTGAAGAGGCTACTGGTACTGAAGCCAGTGAGCCCCAGTTTGAAACCTTCCCAGATATTCCTACTACACTGAAGACTGTTAAAGGAAAGGAAAAAGTTGTATCTGGTGAAGAGGAAGAGCAAACTGAAGATGTTGATAATGAAACTTCAAGGAAGTTAGAGCAGGAATGCATAATGATTGAGATTTTTAAAAGAAATCAAAAAGATGAACTGCTGGCCCATCAAAGGGAGATGGCAAATATGGGTACTCTGGACTCCTACAATGCTGGAAGGTTAGGCATTAATATTGAAGTTTTTAAAAGGATGAAGGATGACCCCAGAGTTCATCAATGCCTAAATACATTAGATGATGTTCATGTACGCTCATTCTACGCTGAAGAAGAGCAAGTCTATGACTCAATTATTTATGGCGTGAGTGTACCAGAACTCATCAGACAGAGAAAAGCTGAACTGGTAAGTCTCCAGAAGAAAATAAGAAATAATGTTGGTGCTCTGGAGATAGAGTACAGAAACAGACTTACTGGTTTACCAAAGTTGACTGCCAGACAGATCAAAGCAATCAGAGATGGTGATGTAAGTACTTTCATTCCCCTGGACACTTCTCGAAGAATAAATCGTCAAGAACTCCAAACTGCTGTAGAGCAAAGGAGAGTGTCCAAGGATACTAAAGCTTTGATCCAGCAAGCCAAGCTGAAAGAAAAATACAATGAAATGTTGAACTTCAGGGCTGATGCAAGAAGGATCACTGGTGCTAAAATCAAGTTGGCTGAAGATCATGAAGGCATGTCTAAGTTTGAGGTAAAGTTGACTAGGGAGGGTAACTTCACTGATGAGAGGAGAAGTACTTCAGTCCAAGCTTTTGGATGGAGTGAACTTAGGGAAATTGCTCTAACATTCAAGGGGAAGACAGATGTGTCGACTGATGTTAAGACATTTCTGAAAAGGATTGAGAAGGTATGGAGAAGAAAGCAACAGATGGAAGTTGCATTGGGCATAAGATCACCAGATTCATTACCATCTTCTCCATCACCAAAGAGAAAGGCTACTGAAGATGCTCTAGAAAGGACATCGAAAAGAAGGGCCTAACTCTTATTGTTTACTTATTGTAAATTATTGTCTTATGAAAATTGTATACTATTTATCAGTTGATGAATGTAATAATAGTTGCAATTTTTTATTTTTATAAGTAAATGACCAGATTTAGTCTAAGTTAGAACTAATTGATGAAACTGAAAACACTCATGATCTATAAAGTGTTTTCCAGTAACTTAGATTTTTTAGACAAATCGAAACTTGTGTTTTTCAAGCTTACAAAATGTATAGATTCAAGCTTGAAAACACTTGCATTATTTCTAAACAAATAGGGGAATTTGTTAGGTCCAGATTTAGTCCAGATTTACTGGACTCGCTCCAGACGCGACTACTGGAGCCTTACTGAAGATCTGACCAGAATCGTGTTCTACTGGACCTACTCCAGACTTGGAATCTGGAGTCCCTCTGAAGATTTTTCCAGAAATAATTGAAGACCAGTGAGCAAATACTTGTATAGGAAATCTGGAGTATTCTCCAGATTAGCTCACTGGACTTCACCCCAGTCCAGATCAACTCTACTGAAGACATTCTGACTGAAGTCAAAGACTGAAGTCTGAAGAAAGAAGACTTAACAAATGGCGGAGTCCACTGGAAAGTCTTACCAGATCTGTCACTGGAGGATTGTCAGTGTTCTAGATCCTACAAGTCTGAACACTGATATCAAGGATTGACTTTTCCCTTTACACACTTTCCAAAGAACAATCCACTTGTTCTTTACCAAAGTATACGTGTGTTAAGGTGGTTGGATAAAAGGATACCTTGCACTTGATGTGACTTTATCCTTATTCCTTATCCAATACATTTAATGTTCTTGTCGGATCATTAAATGTATGCAACCATATTTGTACGGCAACACAAAATTCACCAGTGAATTTTGTTGCCTATAAATACAAAGTCATTTCCTTGACAAAAATACTTTTAAGCATTCATTTTGCATTGAAGTGAATTTGTCCAAATACTCTTGATCTTAAACAGGGATACTTCACAACTTTAAGTATCTCGATCCTAAAGAGTTATTTGACAAATATAGATCATTTGTAACTCATAGGTTGTTAGGATACATACTTAATTGTATTATCTTTATTCCGCAACAACCTTGTGTTTTATTTAACATCATAAATAAAATACCCATGAAACAATACATAATGTTCCACTTTATTTGTTTATTGCTTTAAGGTCTTGTATTACTTTATTTATATACTTGCATTTATATTAAAGTAATACTAGTCCAATCTAGTGCTTATTAGACTTGTTGTATTTTGCACTTTCCTGATTAACCATCGAACTTAAGGGACTCACACACATACAGAGTATATAATATAGTACAGGCCATGGATATAAAAATTAAAAGGGGTTTTTTTTTTTTTTTTATTTGAAAATGGCTCCAACGACTCCTTCTTTCATGTAGACCCCATCTTCCGATTTTATGGGCACCGGGCTCCCAACCTTTCAACCAAACCGTCGGGTTATGCTTTTGGAGGTGGCAATGGTGTAGCCGGCGGTATGACCGCATCCCGCCCCAACACGATCACCCACTCCGTACCCCCTAATTTTCTTAATTCCCAATGCTCCAAAACTTATTTTATTATTTCCTTCATCATCTTATTCCATTTTTACAGATTCCATGGCCAATATTATGAACAAAATTCTTAGATTGAAAAGGTGGATTCATAGTTGTGAGATTAAGCATTTCGGTTTTGTATTTTGGTCACCATCTTGCTTGTTTTAGTTATGTGTTCATGCTTTTTGATGTTACTTCTATAAAATCAGAATATTAAGCTACTTTGATCATAATTAAACTTGTATTTTCATCCATCTCAATTCCCAAATCAAAATAAACCCAAACTAATTCAAATCTTAACATGCATGTGATGATCTAGCACTTTTACACTAAATCTATCATTATCTCTTGCATTCATAATTATTTCTTTTAGATCAATATTTTAAATATGCATGCATGTGTAGATCTATGTGTTTTTAGTTCAAGATATCAAAGATTAGTAAAGTGAGATTCAAGAGAGTTCAAGCTAACAACCTTTGAAGATCAAGAGTGTTGTTGGGTCTTGTTCTTGATGGCTGCCCACGAGTTGTTTATTGGCTGTAACAAGCTTGAAAAGAACGGAAAATAAGCTACAAGATGAAAGAAAGGATGATGAACAAACTTCATCTTCTCCAGAAAGGAACGAGCATAATCATTAATTTTGCCAACTTCAGCTGTCAAAGCACGAAACTCTTTTTCCATTTTACGCTGCTCATGTACCCCAATATATTCCTCAATGAATTTCTGCTTAAAGTCAGCCCACGTAATAGCAGTTACCATAGCCGGAGTCATTGAAATTGTAATGCTCTTCCACCAATCTCGAGCACCTTCTTTCAACATTCTACTTGCACACAACACTTTCTTATCCTCGGGACAATCACAAGCTTCAAAAACCATCTCAGTATCGTCAAGCCATTCCATGCAACCTACTGCATTAAGTGTTCCATAGAATTTCTGTGCTCCACACTTCTGGAAACTTTCAAACTTGAATCGAGGGGCGCGAACATCATTAGGATGAACCACATTAACATTAGCATGAGGAATAACAACATCATCGACCGGTGGCTCCGTGTGGTGAGAAGGCACAGAGTGACTGTTACCAGTTCCTTCTGTGTTAGCTGCCAACGCCTGATTCAACTGTTCTTGCGTTTGGGCCAACTGGGCCTGAAGAGTTAGCATAAGATTATACATCTCCATCTGATTGGGAATCTGATCCACCGCTACATCATTAACTCTCGGAGGATTGCCAGGTGGTGGAGGCATCGGACCCAATGAGCCTGGTTGATTAACACGGCGGGGGTTCACACGATTTACATTAGCATTAGCAGCAGCATTAGCAGCATTAGGAGCGCCTGCACCCGGATGGACAGGTGGAGTAACGCTAGCAGTAGCTCCGTCGCGTTGGATGTTGCGGTTGCGAGTGTTTACCATTTTCCTTCAATAAAATGGTGGAGTCGATAAGCGCAAAATAAACCAAAAAGCTCGTCGAAATAAGGCTAAAACATAACTTCGTAACGTAAACATCTCATAAGCCCTACAACACTCGCACTCATCCCAACCCATCCTACATCACATGTCATCTCTAGCTAAGGCATCCTACGAGTACCTAGCATGCACACCTTAAGTTTAAGTCCAAATCCTATGGTCAATAGGCCTTGGTTCACTTAAACTACTTCTCTGATACCAACTTGCAACACCCGTCGTTTAAAAATATGGGTTTTCAAAAACTTTTCACCTAACGGTGTTAAATTGCGGAAGTAAAGACTGTAAAAGTCAAAACCGATAAAAACATTTCGGTTTCTGCATTTATTTGGTGTTACTTGTCATATCAAACAATAGTTCAAATGAAAACCCAACGGTTGCCCAACATAAAACAACCGTTCACACATCACTACATAAATTCGACATTAAATACGTAATGTAATGAATGTCTAAAGAAAGCAATCGTCTAAGGGTAGCTAAGGCTCCTGCATTGCATCTACCCAAGCTCACACATCCTGCATCTAGATTCCATCAAGCTAAACCTGAGGGAACAACCACATTAAAAGAAACAAGTGTTAGCTATAAGAATAGCTAAGTAAGATAACACTTAATTTAAAAGCATTTGTCCAATTAAAACAATCTTCATTATTAGACAAGTTTTAGTAGGCACAACACACATCACACGTTCACACATATACTGCATTTCAACTTCGTATCAATTAGGATAATCATCCTAAATGTGCCTATCCTGCATTAGTTCCCACATTAACACACATATCTTCGTTATCTGCTTTATTAGTTCACACATTGTCACACGTATCTTCGTTAACTGCATATAAGTGTGCCCTGCATCACACCCGACTGGATGGTTAGTCAAAGACTACTCATCTTACGTCGTTAAGGAATGGCAAGCCAATCCTTGAGTAATCCGTATGTGGAGGTTGGTCAAACCCCTCGTATTACTCGCCCTGCATTATAAAGACCACGTTGCGAGGAGCCACCCAAGCAACAACTGCATCTACGCACTTGCCCGGCTAAGGCTAGTACGGGTTAAGCTTAACACTTTTCACTGCATCTGTTTTATGAGCTCAATTTCACACATATAGATTGGGTCCCTGCATTCCCAAACATTCACACACATATAGTCTAGGTAACACACATTCCTAGACAATCACACACTTTAACTTCATTACGTTTGGATCCTTAAACGTGCAAGTGACATAGCAACCTAGCAAGACTAGTGAACTAGGTGTACAGGTCAATCATGCATATCACACATCAACTTCATTTCTACATATATCATGCGTATCAACATACTTCATTAAACTACATTAACTGCATAGCTACATACTACATTAAACATTACTGCAATACACTACAATAGGGACTGCATCTCAGGTCTCATGGTCAACTGCATAACCC
>CM067169.1:109894363-109981863 GCA_034093135.1 Erigeron breviscapus | reverse complement strand
GGGAATGCGTCCTACTAGTGTCGTTGTATCGTCATATGGGTTTAAAACCGCTCGTCTTTCATAAGTCTCCAACTTCATTCGACGTTCCCATATGTTTCACGCCAGCTCAGATGGAATACAAAGGTTATGTGTTACGCCCGTTTTTATTTTTTAAAAAAAAAAGAAAACTTCATTTAACTTTTTATAGATAAATATGTATTCAGTAAATACATATTTATTCGACAACGTCGAATACCAATTTATTTCAAAACGACAAAATGGAAAAGTTAGAAATTTCGGCATGACCTCATCGTAATATCAACAATCAATACCTGCTAAATTTTAATCTAAACAACCTGTTTATAAACAACCAAAATACTTGACATGACTCAGTTTAACGACCACATTGTCAACTTAAAGAAAATTACATATTTAGTTCTAAAATATGGGCAAGTATTGTAACAAGCATAATGTACTCGGCTGTAATTTAAAGATAACACTTGCTTAACCTTCGGCAAGTGCTCATCCACGACTATGCCTTTCCCCAAGCTCGTTCTATCCAGTTGCTCATCATTAACGCTAAATCTATTAACACCTACAGCATTATAATAAAAGGAATAAACACATCGCTTAGTGAATATATAGAAAGTAAACATATTAATCTTCTGCATTACATAAACTGCGTGTATATCATACTGCGTGAGATAAACTGCATGATAGTCTGCAAGTATAATCTGCCAGTTGTTCAGTTATATGGACCAGACTACACGTATATAGCCAACCTCCATATAATCAACTCTGCCTCTGCCTGCTAAAATAGGGTCATTGTATCAAACTATAAGAAAGTAAATAATACAGCTATTTGCATAGAAGGATTAACTGCTTCTACATTGTCAATCCGCATACATCCACAAAATCTGCACATTAGCCTTATGCATCCGAATTTACATCACACAATCACATGATGATCATCTAACAATTAAAGCATGTGTGATTACATAACATACACACTTACACAACAAAACATCTAGGTAACACATAACATCATGACTAACACATTTCTGCGATCACATAACAATTAAAGCACGTGTGGTGCATAACAGACACACTTGCACAACAAAACATCTAGGTAACACATAACAACATGCCTAACACATTCGTAGCCTACTTAGCGTTCTAACTCACAAATAAGTTAATTCAGCGGTATAATCATGCCTCATTATACAACATCAACGACTTAGATTCGGTCTTTGGCATTGTCATTATCTAAGGCCAATAACAACGGTTAACTGTAAATACTGGTTATTAATCTTCTAGCTGCGTAATTATTACCTAAAACTTACAACTACAATAAGGATTCTACTCATTACATTATCAGCTTAATACCATCAATAACAACAAATTTTTCCACTAACTGCTCTATTACCATGCTACTTCCACAATTATCAAAACAACAATCTCTTTGCTACGACTTATTTATCTTCATAAGTTTAACACAAACCATGTCACATAACTAAACAAGACTGCATATCAGCTACTACTATATATTAATATCAACTGCACCATTAAATGAAATCGATTACACGTATATAATCGAGTTCCATATAATTTCACTGTTATGGCTCAATCATTCAAAATTTAATTAATAACAATAATTTCATCACATATTCTCAACAATTAGAACAACCAAACAAATACGGCATTATATAACTATATGATCATATGAGATCTGTTACGCACATGTAATTTGACTTCATATGATCAGCCTGCCAGTTTAAATCCTATATACTCACCTGTGGTCCTGCTACAACATACACTTGTATTCCTCAAAATCTTTGGTTTACCTATTAACCAAATTCATATAATCCATCAACATCTATACATATTGTCTTTTCTAACTTTTTCTTACCCAATACTTCCCAGGTCAATTATTTTCATTTCCTTATTATTATTTCATCATTATCTTACAAAATCAAAGTTTTTCTTAACATTTTTATGTCTCGTAACGCGACATAAAAACTATCTCAGAATCTTGCCAAATTTTAATATATGCTTCCCAACTGAGCCCGGATACTAAGAAATTAATATGGACCCAAACAGCTACCTTTTCTTGACCTAAAATATTTTTATATAACTATTAATCAAACTAGAAAACTAAGAAATAGTACCTTAAAAAGATGATAATCAAAACCTATAATCAATTAGGAATGATTTGACATATTTGGTTTGACCCGAGACCTGCTATTCCTCCTCCTCTTCTTCTCTTTTCCTTCCGGTCGACTTCGCTTTCCCTGTTTCTTCTTTCTGCCGACTTTCATTCTTTTTATTAAATGATCTAGATCATCATCATCATATATATTTTATTTTATAAGTTGAATTAATTTAAATTTTACACATTAAGTCCCCCACTTTATTTAGTCATTACATTTTAGTCCTAAGTTTTCATAATTGCGATTTTACTTTTCGCGTCTCGGGAAACATACTTCTCTAAAAATACTAGGCTCAACATTTGATTTATACAACAATATTTTATATGCTTATATGACGCATAATGCTTTTATAATAATACTGTGAAATTTGGGGTGTTACAACTCTCCCCTGCTTAGTTTATTCGTGTCCTCACGAATATTTTCTCAAATTGTCTTAACTGTAATCATCTCATCTAACGTGATGAATATTTCTCGGATTCACACAAATACCTCTTGAGTATTTTCAGCGCACTTTTTCTTCTACAACATGTCTAAACAACATATATCTATTTCCTTGTCTTAAATAGAGACACAAACTCACAAAGAAGCTTCCAATTATTATATGCTTATTTTCGGTCTTATCATTTAGTCTAAACAGTCTAGAAATATCATTAAACTTATAAAAGTTAATAGGGGTTTACTGTAACACCCGTCGTTTAAAAATATGGATTTCCAAAAAATTTCGCCTAACAACGTCAAAGAAAGCGGAAGTAAACTTAAAAAGACCAAACCAACAAAATCTATTTGGTTCATTTATTAACTGATGTTACTAGCTATATCATCAAAACAAGTTCAAATGGAAACTCATCGGTTGCCCAACAACAACCGACAACATAGTAAACGCAAATCATAAATGTCTAATCATAAAGCAATCATCTAAAGCGAGCAGCCACTACGGGTAACTATAGCCATCCTCATTGCAATCTACCCATGCCTCGCACTTCTCACATCTACCTGCTCTCTAATGTTGGACCTGAGGGCACAACACGTTTAAAAAGAACAAGTGTTAGCTAACGAATTAGCTAAGTAAGATAACACATCATTAATAAAACATTTGTCCATTTAAACATTATGGAAAAAGTCGTTTGAATTTGTTAAGGTACATAGCACATCAATCATATCATCTCACATACATATCATAGCATCAACATCTTCATATTAGGATGGGTCATCCTAAATGTGCCTAGTCATCTTTTGCATCTTCACATATAACATCTAACATCTTTGTATTTGTGACATAAGTCACGCATCTCATATAACATATACATCTTTGTAAGGGTGACATAAGTCACACCCGACTAGATGGACAAACCTTACGGCTGTACATCAATGTCGTTAAAGAATGGCAAGCCAATCCCGGAGTAATCCGTATGTTCAAGAAAAGTGGGGCGGGTCAGACCTCCTGTATTACTCTTCACATCTTTGACCATGTTGCAAGGAGCCACCCAAGTAACCACATCTACGCACCCGCTGGGCAAGGGCAAGTACGGGTTAAGCTTAACACTTTCATCTAAAATTACGAGCTCGATTTCACATCTCATATAGTTTAGGTGTTCATATTACATAAACATTATCACATATACATCTTAACATTTGGGCCCTTAAACGTGTACGTGTCATGGCAACTTAATCAGTCTAGTGAGCTAGATGAACAAGCTATACATTCATGCACATTTCACATATCATCAACATATAATCACATTTCATTTCATCTCAAGACATTACATAGCATTTCATAGCATATCGTTACGTCTCATATCATTGCATAACATTTCATAGCATACCATTACATTTCATATCATAGGGACTGCATTTCAGGCCTCAATAGTCATTTACATAGCCCATATCACCTCCCATGTAACCCCGAATACCCATAAGCAATCAATATATCATTTGGGAAGTTATTATATGAAAACCATGTTTTTGTTGAACCCCCAGCGTGTCAAAGTAGTGTATCTTACCTCGTAGAAGCGCACAAAATGATAACGTAAGGTACCGAGCTTTGCAAGTATTCCCGACTACCTATAATCATTAAACGACATAATGAGCTAAACAAGTACCTACTTACTTATGTTCATGACTCAAGTCTAGATACCTATAAACATGACGCATGACAAGGCTTGATGCATCGGACATTCGATTAATACTTTAGAGCTTACATAACTCGACGGAACTCGGCATTCACTCACTAAATTAACCATTGTGGAAACTTGACATCATACTCATCTTTTAAAATCATTACCATTAGAAAGTAGACTCTCTCACGATTCCGTGGATAGCTTATTTGTCAAAAACGGAGTTACGGTTCAAAAGTTATGGCCTTTTGAAAATTCTGTCGCTATTGCGTCGCAATGGGATAATTGCGTCGCAACTTAAGTCACTGCATTTTAGTTGCTGTTAAGTAGAAATTTGAGCTTGATTTGTGCAAAAATGGAGTTAGTGTGTGAAAAGGTGTAGTGTGTGTTTTGGAGGTTGAAGATGAAGATCAGAGAGAATTTAGGTTGAATTGTTGTGATTAATTAAGGAAATGGGGGAAAAGCTTACAATTTTGGGTATGGAAAGGAGTATTTATACACTTGACTAACTTTCACTAATACTCCTTCCATTGTTAAAATAATTACATTTTAACACCATTTTTGGATTTCTAACAGTTGCGCCTCAACTAAGGAGTTGCGCCGCAACTAGCCCCGATTCTGCACAAACCTCATTGTTTAACCTCTAAAACTTAACCAAACACACTGTTATAGGTGAAATTTCAAGTACCAATATCCTGAAGGTCCAATATCTTGACATCCCAGGATCTTGACATAGTTGAATATTTTGATACTTTGCAAACGTTATGTTTCAAATGTTATTATCATTTCCACATAAGATAAGCATGCAGGTTCCAGAATATTTGATATGAAGCTAAGGAAAATACCTCTAATGGTAAAAGGAAGATTTCACACATGGGAATTAACATCAACACGCAAAGAAGACCCGTTCTCCCAAAGTAATCGGACTTCAACTTAAATTCAGCACGAGGAAGATACTTCAACGGTCACTTGACTGGGCAAGATCTTCCACAACGCTCACTGACTGAAGACCTGGAAGATCCCTACAAACTCGCATAGTTAGTTAGATCTTAGGTCTATATAAAGAATAAGGCTGATCGATCATAGGCATCTTATCTATCACTTACATACTGCTCATTACACACTTGTACTCACACACACACTGCTCTCAATTCTCTTATCTTTATTCTCACACTTAGATACATCGATCAACTGAATTCCACCATTTGTAAACATTTAACAATCATTAATAAGAGAACAAAGGCAGGGACGATTGCTTCCTCCCGGGGTTTTTATGCCGGCAATCCTTAAAGGATTAAGGGCTTTTCCTCGATAACAAATCTCGGTGTTCTTGCTCTTTACTCTTTACTTTTAACGCATTATTAACTTTAATTAGCATTATTTATCATAATTTCATTTATTTCGATACTTGTTATTCTGATTATCATTGCTTTACACCTTTATTTCTTGTTTAGTCGACATAATCATTCTTTAAATGCTTTTACTAAATGCATCTTTGAATCTCAAACATATTTTACAAGCCCTTAACCTCACGAACGAAAGTTTGGTTACATTATTGATCTAAGTCTTCAACGTAAATTATCTTAGGTAATTTTTGACCAAAACAATTTGGCGCCCACCGTGGGGCAAAAGGTGCTTTTCTAAAAACCAAGATTTGTCTTCTGTTCTATCTAATCATGTCGAATAGGCAAGGGAAAAGGTTTTTCAAGAGTAAAAACACAGGGACATTCGATGCAAGGAGAAAATTCAAACATTCTTACCCTTTTATTTACGCTAATGAAAATCTATAAGGTTTCACATTATCACAATTCAATACAAGTCAACATTCAATAATAGCGATTCCATATAACGTTCAACAACGTTCCATAACAATCAATAACGATCAACAACGATGCGGCTTACATAGTTAATAATTAACAATGCGCTAACGGTGCGACTTACATCGTAAACAATGCGCTAACGGTGCGACTTACATCGTAAACAATGCGCTAACGGTGCGACTTACATCGTAAACAATGCGCTAACGGTGCGACTTACATCGTAAACAATGCGCTAACGGTGCGACTTACATCGTAAACAATGCGCTAACGGTGCGACTTACATCGTAAACAATGCGCTAACGGTGCGACTTACATCGTAAACAATGCGCTAACGGTGCGACTTACATCGTAAACAATGCGCTAACGGTGCGACTTACATCGTAAACAATGCGCTAACGGTGCGACTTACATCGTAAACAATGCGCTAACGGTGCGACTTACATCGTAAACAATGCGCTAACGGTGCGACTTACATCGTAAACAATGCGCTAACGGTGCGACTTACATCGTAAACAATGCGCTAACGGTGCGACTTACATCGTAAACAATGCGCTAACGGTGCGACTTACATCGTAAACAATGCGCTAACGGTGCGACTTACATCGTAAACAATGCGCTAACGGTGCGACTTACATCGTAAACAATGCGCTAACGGTGCGACTTACATCGTAAACAATGCGCTAACGGTGCGACTTACATCGTAAACAATGCGCTAACGGTGCGACTTACATCGTAAACAATGCGCTAACGGTGCGACTTACATCGTAAACAATGCGCTAACGGTGCGACTTACATCGTAAACAATGCGCTAACGGTGCGACTTACATCGTAAACAATGCGCTAACGGTGCGACTTACATCGTAAACAATGCGCTAACGGTGCGACTTACATCGTAAACAATGCGCTAACGGTGCGACTTACATCGTAAACAATGCGCTAACGGTGCGACTTACATCGTAAACAATGCGCTAACGGTGCGACTTACATCGTAAACAATGCGCTAACGGTGCGACTTACATCGTAAACAATGCGCTAACGGTGCGACTTACATCGTAAACAATGCGCTAACGGTGCGACTTACATCGTAAACAATGCGCTAACGGTGCGACTTACATCGTAAACAATGCGCTAACGGTGCGACTTACATCGTAAACAATGCGCTAACGGTGCGACTTACATCGTAAACAATGCGCTAACGGTGCGACTTACATCGTAAACAATGCGCTAACGGTGCGACTTACATCGTAAACAATGCGCTAACGGTGCGACTTACATCGTAAACAATGCGCTAACGGTGCGACTTACATCGTAAACAATGCGCTAACGGTGCGACTTACATCGTAAACAATGCGCTAACGGTGCGACTTACATCGTAAACAATGCGCTAACGGTGCGACTTACATCGTAAACAATGCGCTAACGGTGCGACTTACATCGTAAACAATGCGCTAACGGTGCGACTTACATCGTAAACAATGCGCTAACGGTGCGACTTACATCGTAAACAATGCGCTAACGGTGCGACTTACATCGTAAACAATGCGCTAACGGTGCGACTTACATCGTAAACAATGCGCTAACGGTGCGACTTACATCGTAAACAATGCGCTAACGGTGCGACTTACATCGTAAACAATGCGCTAACGGTGCGACTTACATCGTAAACAATGCGCTAACGGTGCGACTTACATCGTAAACAATGCGCTAACGGTGCGACTTACATCGTAAACAATGCGCTAACGGTGCGACTTACATCGTAAACAATGCGCTAACGGTGCGACTTACATCGTAAACAATGCGCTAACGGTGCGACTTACATCGTAAACAATGCGCTAACGGTGCGACTTACATCGTAAACAATGCGCTAACGGTGCGACTTACATCGTAAACAATGCGCTAACGGTGCGACTTACATCGTAAACAATGCGCTAACGGTGCGACTTACATCGTAAACAATGCGCTAACGGTGCGACTTACATCGTAAACAATGCGCTAACGGTGCGACTTACATCGTAAACAATGCGCTAACGGTGCGACTTACATCGTAAACAATGCGCTAACGGTGCGACTTACATCGTAAACAATGCGCTAACGGTGCGACTTACATCGTAAACAATGCGCTAACGGTGCGACTTACATCGTAAACAATGCGCTAACGGTGCGACTTACATCGTAAACAATGCGCTAACGGTGCGACTTACATCGTAAACAATGCGCTAACGGTGCGACTTACATCGTAAACAATGCGCTAACGGTGCGACTTACATCGTAAACAATGCGCTAACGGTGCGACTTACATCGTAAACAATGCGCTAACGGTGCGACTTACATCGTAAACAATGCGCTAACGGTGCGACTTACATCGTAAACAATGCGCTAACGGTGCGACTTACATCGTAAACAATGCGCTAACGGTGCGACTTACATCGTAAACAATGCGCTAACGGTGCGACTTACATCGTAAACAATGCGCTAACGGTGCGACTTACATCGTAAACAATGCGCTAACGGTGCGACTTACATCGTAAACAATGCGCTAACGGTGCGACTTACATCGTAAACAATGCGCTAACGGTGCGACTTACATCGTAAACAATGCGCTAACGGTGCGACTTACATCGTAAACAATGCGCTAACGGTGCGACTTACATCGTAAACAATGCGCTAACGGTGCGACTTACATCGTAAACAATGCGCTAACGGTGCGACTTACATCGTAAACAATGCGCTAACGGTGCGACTTACATCGTAAACAATGCGCTAACGGTGCGACTTACATCGTAAACAATGCGCTAACGGTGCGACTTACATCGTAAACAATGCGCTAACGGTGCGACTTACATCGTAAACAATGCGCTAACGGTGCGACTTACATCGTAAACAATGCGCTAACGGTGCGACTTACATCGTAAACAATGCGCTAACGGTGCGACTTACATCGTAAACAATGCGCTAACGGTGCGACTTACATCGTAAACAATGCGCTAACGGTGCGACTTACATCGTAAACAATGCGCTAACGGTGCGACTTACATCGTAAACAATGCGCTAACGGTGCGACTTACATCGTAAACAATGCGCTAACGGTGCGACTTACATCGTAAACAATGCGCTAACGGTGCGACTTACATCGTAAACAATGCGCTAACGGTGCGACTTACATCGTAAACAATGCGCTAACGGTGCGACTTACATCGTAAACAATGCGCTAACGGTGCGACTTACATCGTAAACAATGCGCTAACGGTGCGACTTACATCGTAAACAATGCGCTAACGGTGCGACTTACATCGTAAACAATGCGCTAACGGTGCGACTTACATCGTAAACAATGCGCTAACGGTGCGACTTACATCGTAAACAATGCGCTAACGGTGCGACTTACATCGTAAACAATGCGCTAACGGTGCGACTTACATCGTAAACAATGCGCTAACGGTGCGACTTACATCGTAAACAATGCGCTAACGGTGCGACTTACATCGTAAACAATGCGCTAACGGTGCGACTTACATCGTAAACAATGCGCTAACGGTGCGACTTACATCGTAAACAATGCGCTAACGGTGCGACTTACATCGTAAACAATGCGCTAATGAAAATCTATTCTCAATTATTAATCGAATTGAAACATATTTGGAACAAAGGAGCTCTGAGATCATAAGAGATCTGAAAATATTACAGCTCAGATTTTTAGATGTTCTTAAACTTCAAGCAATTATAAAGAAATCCAAAGATTTGGACCCTCATGCCATAGAAAGTCTGGGAATTGAAGACTTGAAACGGCAAAAGATAAACCATGAGCCTTCCAACTATGAGGAAGCACAGCCTCAAGGTATCAATTCTAACAAAATAGTGATTACAGGAACGCTACCGAAAGACAGCATTGATATGTCAAAGAATCCTAACCTAAAGGTTTGGAATATGGAAATGCAAATTTATAAATTATGATTTCCTCAAACTAACAACTCAAAGCAATTTTAGTGTAAAATTGTTTTAGACAGGTATAAGAGCATCGGCTATCATTTAGCAAACATATGCATTACAACGTGGAACAAGGTCTTCACCTTTTGGCTTTCACGCCAACTTTTGGTTGAAGGTTTTCACCTTCTCTTAAATTCGCCCGTGTCGCACGATAATTAATTTCACGGTTGAAGGGTTAAATTCCAAGATCGTCGAAATTAATTTTGTTGGTTATCGGTGTTACCATCGATCTCCTGAAATTGGCTAACCACGCCACCCGAAAATCATTCCCTCGAATTGACTAATCATGCCATCCAATATACTTGAGAGACTGGGGACACCCCTGTAACACCCCAACATGGCGGAATCATGGGGTATCACTTAGAAAAGCACAGCACGACATGGAAATTATGTAGAGTCAAACTATATGAAAACATAGGATTGAAACAATCCTTAAACTTGTACAAACGTATACAATCATTAACATTCATCGAAATACATGTTCAATCAATAATAAAAGGCAATTCAATCGATAGTAGTTGATCCTAAAAGTAACCCATAAAAGGGAAGTAAGGATCATGGATCCAGAAAGTCCAAAGCTAGTCCAATCCTAGCAAGTAAGCATGCAATCATCCATTTTGTCTCTGATTATCTTGATTACCTGAAAAGTGTACTAAAGAGCGTCAACATAAAGTTGGTGAGTTCGTAGGGACAAGTAACAAGGAATAACCGTGTCGGATAACAACCGTTAACAATAAGTGAGGATTAGGAGAACTAATCACATCCAAGGATAACCTATAAGGTTTCACATTATCACAATTCAATACAAGTCAACATTCAATAATAGCGATTCCATATAACGTTCAACAACGTTCCATAACAATCAATAACGATCAACAACGATGCGGCTTACATAGTTAATAATTAACAATGCGCTAACGGTGCGACTTACATCGTAAACAATGCGCTAACGGTGCGACTTACATCGTAAACAATGCGCTAACGGTGCGACTTACATCGTAAACAATGCGCTAACGGTGCGACTTACATCGTAAACAATGCGCTAACAAGTCCACATCAACAATTCAATCATACAATTAATCAAATCAACAATCAACAGTTAAACAAACATGTACACTTTTCAGCCCGAATCTCAATTGAGTAGGGAGGGTTTACAAAACTCACCTGAAATGAGCAATAAAATCCCAAGTCGAAAGAAAGTAGAACCGATGTCCACGATAGCCAAAACCTAATCATACACGTGTTACATTAATCCTAAAGCATCTCAAGAGGTAAGGTCCTATGAATATTGACCTAATCTTACTATAAAAGCTTTATTATGTCCATTTTATAAGGCTTTGATCAACCGAAGTGGAATCATTACATTTTGTTTCACAATGACTAGTCGAAACTTGACCACTGTTGCTTTATCAAAACTTTTGAAACATTAGAACTATGTTCTGGACTCAGAGGCCTCTACCATTGGAAAATAGACTCAATTACGCTTCCGTGTTCGCTTGAATCATCGAAAACGGACTTACGGGTCAAAAGTTATTGACGTTTGAAAATGTTGTCAAAATCAGTCCCTAACGGGCGTTACATATAGTAATGGCCGTTACACTTCAGTTTTCAGTTCTGCATAATTCATCAACCCAAATACGAACCAAACACCCTCCAAAACTCATTTTTAGCCTAGAAATCGATTAAGGAAGCTAAAATACTTATGTTTGAACTTATACTAGATATGAATTCACCACATAAACATAACCCATCAACTAGTTTTATCTTAAAACATCAAAATCATGCTCAAATCATTTGACCCATTTCTAAGACTTTAATTGCATTTTGACCCGATTCGTGACCCGAATATACTTGAAATCAACTAGAAACAAGTTAATGAACATAAAATGATGATTATGGAATGAGTTTAACTTACCAAAAGTCTTTTGATGCATAAATTCAAATTTGGAGTAAATAGAGAGGATGAACACTTTGAACCAATTAAAACCTTGAATTCTTGATTCTTTGAAGATGATTATTGTTATAAGTTAATTTCTTTATTAGAGAGAAAGAGAGATTTTTAGAAGTGAATATATAATGGTGTGAGTTTTATGGTTAAACTAAGGTGGCTATTTATATAAAATAATTTTAGAATATGCTTTAGCATATGCTTTGGAATATGCCTTAGAATATGTTTTAGCATATGCTTTGGAATATGCCTTACTTAGAATATGCTTTAGAATATGCTTTTTACCTTTACTATTTACAATTTACTTTTTACCTTTACTATTTACCGTTACTATTCGTGATTACTATTCTTAATCACTATTCATGAATACGGTTACTATTCACATATACGGTACTATTCACATATACGTACTATTCACAAATACGTTACTATTCACATATATGTTACTATTCACAATACGGTTACTATTCACATATACGGTACTATTCACAAATACGTTACTATTCACATATACGGTACTATTCACAAATACGGTTACTATTCACGTATACGGTACTATTCACAAATACGGTTACTATTCACATATACGGTACTATTCACAATACGGTTACTATTCAATTACTATTCACAATACGGTTACTATTCACAATACGGTTACTATTCACAATACGGTTACTATTCACATATACGGTACTATTCACAAATACGTACTATTCACATATACGTTACTATTCACATATACATTACTATTCACAATACGGTTACTATTCACATATACGGTACTATTCACAAATACGTTACTATTCACATATACGATACTATTCACAATACGGTTACTATTCACAATACGGTTACTATTCACACATACGGTTACTATTCATGAATACGGTTACTATTCACATATACGGTACTATTCACAAATATGGTACTATTCACAAATACGTTACTATTCACATATACGGTACTATTCACAAATACGTTACTATTCACATATACGGTACTATTCACAATACGGTTACTATTCACGAATACGGTTACTATTCACATATACGGTACTATTCACAATACGGTTACTATTCAATTACTATTCACATATACGGTACTATTCACATATACGGTACTATTCACATATACGGTTACTATTCACATATACATTACTATTCACAATACGGTTACTATTCACATATACGGTACTATTCACAAATACGGATACTATTCACAAATACGGTACTATTCACAATACGGTTACTATTCACAATACGGTTACTATTCACATATACATTACTATTCACAATACGGTTACTATTCACATATACGGTACTATTCACATATACGGTACTATTCACAAATACGTACTATTCACATATACGTTACTATTCACATATACATTACTATTCACAATACGGTTACTATTCACATATACGGTACTATTCACAATACGGTTACTATTCACAAATACGGTTACTATTCATATATTTTCTCGAAAATCATTTACATTAAATTTATGAGTCAAAGCTAGTCAAATTTCACGAATGTTACAACCCCCTAGATCTTAAGAGCCCAATATCCCTTTGACGATTTGAAGATCAATATCTTCAATCTCAAACAATGATGGGTTTTAGGATTCCTATTCCTAAAACTCATTCCCACACAAAATAATATGAATTTTTGTCTTCTTTTGATACGCAATAAGTTCAGAAGAACAAGTAGGAGTTATGGCTGTCAAATACCTCGATAAATGATTAAAGACTGGCGATCAATAAAGAGGCTGGAAGCTAGCAAGTCATAGTCTACAAGTGGGATCTTAAATACGCTTGCCAGGTGCATGTATTCAACCCTCTATTTGTCATGTCAAATTTTTACTGTTTTCATAATTTAGACCATTTATTAACTAACATGTAAAAAGTATTTTTGATGTTTAGTTATAAAAAAAAAATTAATAATAATAACAACAATATGTAGCATGCGATAATACATGTATATATACAAGTAGCAAATAGTTGTTATAGGATAAAAATTTTATCTCACTGACATAGCATACAAAAAATATACTACTTATATCCAAAATATGATTAAAAAAAATACCTTCAAAAAAGATGATCTGCTTCACCTGCAAATAAAAACGAGAAACACTAATAAACTAAGATAACAAATATCCGAAATACTTGCTTTTTGAAATTTAAAATTGTGCTCGAAAGCACTGGGACAACTACCCTAGCAAGCATAATCCTAAGATAAAGAAAGTTCAGAGTACTACTAAGTTAACTACACCACCACGGTTGATCATTCCAAATCAACCACGCCCCGGAGAAATTGTTTAAAGTTACAGACCACAATCCAAATAACATAATAAAAAGTATTAATATAATTACAGCCCATCAAATTAACTGGTTGAAATCATTAGGCTACTTCATCATTCACCTGCACTTCATCTCCCACCTGCACTTCATCCTTCTCCTGCATTTCATCCTCTGCCTGTACTTCATGAGCCGCTGCCTGACCTATTTTAACTATAGCATCATATGTATCATCAATTGTTGCCTCATCAACTGGTTCCTCAGCCGGCTTCTCCAACTTCGACTTGCCTCCTAAACTGACATATTCATTATCCAACTTCTCCAAATCCCATTCTTCAGGAAGTACCATACCAGCCAACTGGGCTTCAAGAGCCATTTGAACTTTCACACCTGCAATTGATCTTTGTGTACTCATCTTGGCGTTCTTGGTAATCAAGTCTGACCTTTCCTTCAACTTCTTTTCAAACTCATTTTTTGATTCTCAAGTTTCTTGGCCAACCTAGCAGACTCACTCTTAGTTTTGGCAAAATCTTGCTCCAAAGCTTTCATCACTTTTTCTTTCTTATCTAACTGTTGCTTCAAAGAATTACACTCATCTACCTTCTCCTTCATGAACTTCCAAACCATTTCACTACTATAGGTAGCCATATCTAGAGCCTAACATTAAATAAATCAAAGTTTTAACAAACCTATTTGAAAATAACTAAGTAATAATAAGAAAAGAGTTATACCTTCTCAAACAGCGCCTGAACTGAAGCCAAATCCATAGGACCTTGAACCTTGAGCACAGAAGACTTCTTTCCTGTTAAATCGATCACTTTTGCTTCAGTTTTCGCTCCAGGATTAGTTTTCAGCCCTGCTTCACCCTTCAAACCTGGTTCAGTCTTTAGCTTCTTGCTGGCACGAGTGTTAGACAGAGTAGAGTGACGCGCTGAGGGAGTTTTTAATGTTTCACTCATGTAAGTCCCAACTTGTTAGATGGTACTACTGAAGACACCTCTATGTCGATGGTGGAGTTACTTTGCAATATACTTACTAAACTGGAGACGACCAGTTAGATAAGTATATACTAAGTTCTAGATAGATTACTTATATAAAAGACAATAAGTAAAGAACAATGCAATAATACAATAACTTGTAAACAATCTTGATGAGCCAATATGTAGTTTTCAAAGTGTAATTTATTTATTGATATTAAACAAATTACAAGGTTGATGCGGAACCAAGATAATACACGAATGTAAATATCCTAACAACCTATGAAATACAATTGATCTATACTCGGAATTTCTCTTCTACAATCGAAACACTTAAAGTAGTGAAATGTTCCTTTTAGCGATTGAGAGAATATTGCACAAGTTCACCAAGAATATTGCAGGTTTGCAAAGTATGAAGTTATTCGTTTGTGTGAAGTAACTTTGAGAGAATGAGTACTTCTGGAATAACTTGTGATTCTTGGTTGTGCAATGACTTGTATTTATAGGCAAAGTTAACATATGGATGTTAACTTTAGCCGTACAAATGTGGTTGTGAGCATTTAAGGAATAGCATTTAATTCCTTAAAAAGTGTTGTAAAGTCGCATGTTAAAGTGACTTTACACAACCACCTTTATGTACCTTTTAATACTTAAATAATAAGATAAGGCTTATTATCCGGGTAAAGGTACATAAAGTATACAAGTCAATTCCTCGTAATCAGTGTAAAGCTTTGTAAGGGCTTTCCACTGATGGTCTCCAGTTTGTAACTGACTAGAATGTCAACTGGGCTTCGCTGCCATTGTCATTCTCTTTCTTCCATTTGTTGTCTTCGACTTCAACTGGAATGTTTCTTCAACTTGGTCAGTTCTCAACTGGAGGAAGTCTTCAGTTGCGTTAACTGTACGGTGCAACTGGACTTCAATATATTTCTCGACAAATCTTCTTGGTCACCAGTTTACTGGTCACCAGATGCAACTGGTGAACTGGTCAGTGTGAACTGGTGACTGGCCAGTTCCAGGTGAACTGGACCTAACAAATTCCCCCTATTTGTCTAGAAATATAGTCTAAGTCTTTTCTAGTTTTTGTATCTATACAAGTGTGAACTATAGAGACTTGTTTGATTTAAATCTATCTAAGGTATCTAAGGCATTTTTATAGATCAACAAATGCCTTAGGTTTTTCTTTTGTGTTTGTTAGATTTTAATCTTTTATCTACCTTGTGGTTACAAACTGGTAACTTCTTTTATACAAGGGATGAAATTTACACAAGTTACAACAGAATGTACAACAAATTACAAGGTTGATGCGGAACCAAGATAATACACGAATGTAAATATCCTAACAACCTATGAAATACAATTGATCTATACTCGGAATTTCTCTTCTACAATCGAAACACTTAAAGTAGTGAAATGTTCCTTTTAGCGATTGAGAGAATATTGCAGGTTTGCAAAGTATGAAGTTATTCGTTTGTGTGAAGTAACTTTGAGAGAATGAGTACTTCTGGAATAACTTGTGATTCTTGGTTGTGCAATGACTTGTATTTATAGGCAAAGTTAACATATGGATGTTAACTTTAGCCGTACAAATGTGGTTGTGAGCATTTAAGGAATAGCATTTAATTCCTTAAAAAGTGTTGTAAAGTCGCATGTTAAAGTGACTTTACACAACCACCTTTATGTACCTTTTAATACTTAAATAATAAGATAAGGCTTATTATCCGGGTAAAGGTACATAAAGTATACAAGTCAATTCCTCGTAATCAGTGTAAAGCTTTGTAAGGGCTTTCCACTGATGGTCTCCAGTTTGTAACTGACTAGAATGTCAACTGGGCTTCGCTGCCATTGTCATTCTCTTTCTTCCATTTGTTGTCTTCGACTTCAACTGGAATGTTTCTTCAACTTGGTCAGTTCTCAACTGGAGGAAGTCTTCAGTTGCGTTAACTGTACGGTGCAACTGGACTTCAATATATTTCTCGACAAATCTTCTTGGTCACCAGTTTACTGGTCACCAGATGCAACTGGTGAACTGGTCAGTGTGAACTGGTGACTGGCCAGTTCCAGGTGAACTGGACCTAACAAATTCCCCCTATTTGTCTAGAAATATAGTCTAAGTCTTTTCTAGTTTTTGTATCTATACAAGTGTGAACTATAGAGACTTGTTTGATTTAAATCTATCTAAGGTATCTAAGGCATTTTTATAGATCAACAAATGCCTTAGGTTTTTCTTTTGTGTTTGTTAGATTTTAATCTTTTATCTACCTTGTGGTTACAAACTGGTAACTTCTTTTATACAAGGGATGAAATTTACACAAGTTACAACAGAATGTACAACAAATTACAAGAAGATAAAAATGAAGAAAGAACTTAAACTGATGGCCCTTCGCCAGTTCTTCTTCTTTTGGCAACTGTAGAGATGGGCTGTTTGTCTTCAGGATCAACATTCAGTCTCTCTTCAATATTTTCTTTAAACTTGAGCAGACTTTGAAGCACAAACATCCATCCTCTTTCCACCTTATTCCTTTGTTGCTTGGCCTCTAACAGCTTTGCCATTTCCACCAGTTCCGAGTAACCATAAGAAAGTACATCAGGATTCTCAGTTTGCCTTAAGGGTCCATCCAGATGTTGAACCCCAACTGTGAAGTGTTTGGTACCTGGTTTGATAAAAACTTTCATATCAACAATCTTACCAGGGTGATATCTCCGCTGCTGCACTTCAGATAAATACTCTCTAGCTTCAGATTCATTGGCCAGTTTGATTTGACCAGTGCTCATACTATGCACTGCAGCTTTGATATCTTCACTTGAGGGTTCAGTTGTATCCACCCAGGTCCTAAGGTCAGCATCTCTTGGCAACATCTTAGGTTTACCTTTGGACTTAGGTGGATTCATCACCTGTTTGACCACCTTCTTAACATTTTCAGCTCTCTTGAGAATTCCTTCAGTTCTAACTTCTTTGGCCTTCTCCACTGTGATATTCAAACACCTGGCATCATACTCAGCCTCATCCTCCCTATAATGTTTGTCAAGCTCAATCTCCAGTTGTTCTTTCAATGCATTTATAATTCTGGGATCAGCCTTGACCTTGGCATACTCTGCAAGTGTCATGCCCAGAAGACGACCATCACTTATATCAAGAAGAGTTGGGGCTAAGGTATTTCTATCTTTTGCTTGATTCGCCCTCATTTGTTTCTTTCTCTCCTTGATGGCATCTCCAAGCCTTGCCAGCTGCCTACTAACATCTTCTGAAACTGGAGGGAGCTGATCAATGTTGCCAGTTTCTAACACACTGGCTTCAGTACCAGTTATTTCACCAGGGATAGACGTGATAGGAACGGCTTGAGTTATGGTTGTTCTATCCTCAACCACAACTGGAGACGAACTGGAGGGTCCCTCATTATTTTGAGGCCCGCCCAGTTGTCTTTCTGGTTCACTTTCCAAAGGTGCACCAGTTTTAGCAAATGCCAGCAGCATCTGCTCAGGAATTTCAACCTCACCAGCTTCAGATACTAGTGAGTCTAGATTCCTCAAAACATCTGGCCTTGTGAACGGAGAGTCTGTATTTCTATACTCTTCTTCACCCAGAATTTGCTTGAAACACAAAGATAGAAATCTGGAAAAGGGGATACATACACCCCTGGAGCCTTTCAGCTTTTGCACAAGACTCCTATACAGTATATCAGCAAAATCCACCCTCAACCCCTTCCACAAACAATAAGCCATTTCAGCTTGTGAAGAGTTGATCTGGTCAAGACCACCTGAACTACCACCTAGACTTTCAACCAGATGTACAAAGAAATACCTCCATGAAGGTGTAAGACCCTTCATGGTCATAGCCCCCTTGGTCTTTAAAACACCATCATTGTCCAAGCACTCCTTATGACCCATCTCAAGGAGTACTTGACGAAAATTTACATTTGAGGCTAAAACAACTGGAGACTCACCCTCTCTCCAGTAATTGAGGTGAAGAGCATCCCTCAATACTTCAACGTCCAAAGTACATTTGATTGTTCCATCCTTTAAAGTGAAACTGATGGAGGAACAATCGGAAGAAAGTGTGGCAGTGAACCAGAACTCACACAAGTAATCATGATACATCTTGCGTGGGTTCCTGGTGAATAAGGGTCCTATTGGAGAATCCTTCAAAATTTTCTGATTCTTCCAATAAGGGTTTTAGACCCTTGAGAGCCTTGTAGGCTAGCCAATGGATTATTTGGGTTTAATTTTAGGGCTGCACTATAAGGAGCACCAGGTGCCTGGGGGACATCTGGTGAGGGATTGTAAGGAGCAGTCAAGAGATTTACATCTCTTGAGCGGGATGATTTAGGTGCCATGAATGAAATTGAAATTAAGATAGTAAATGAAGAGAATGAAAAAGAAAGTAAATGTGTTATGAAGTAAATAAGGGTATTTATAAGGGGATTCAAGATCCCAATGTAAACCCACAAATCATATTTTATTAAACCAAATATTTTCGAAGATATTTTGCAAATAAAATATAATTTTCCATGTAAGCATTAAATGTTACCATGTCAGCATTAAATGCTACGACGGCTTACTTTACCCATAACCCCACACACTTTTTGTTTTCCCAACACAAACAGTTGTCAAGTACTAAAAATGGTTTCAACACGTCAGATCACGATATCAAGTAGTTTAAAAACACTCGAGTATCATCACGTGTCACATAAATTGACCAAGTATTTGTAACGTTATAAAAATTAGACAAAGACTGAACCTGGTAACTGGAGGATCAATCCAGTACCAGTTTCCAACTGAAGAGTTCTCCAGTTGCATTTTCAAACAAAAACGAATTTTAGTCAGAAAATTATTTTGAGTCTTTCCCCCTAAAATGATGATCCAGATATCAATTAGTGCCAAGATAGTATCACAAAGGCGTTCGATAGCCTGGCGAGCAAAGATAATCTGGACCTCCTCAACTGGAGAACTTCATCAGTGTCACTGACGCGTTCAATAACAAAGAAAGCTCCAGTTAAGGGTTTAGCATTCCCAGTTCGCTGATGAGATGTTTAAAAGTTTTCTCATCGAGAGGTTTAGTAAAAACATCAGCTAACTGTTTGTCAGTGGGGATGAAATGAATTTCAATATCACCTTTCATAACATGATCTCGAATGAAATGATACCTGATGTCAATATGCTTTGTTTTTGAGTGCATCACTGGATTGTGAGAGATAGCAATTGCACTGGTGTTGTCACAAAAGATTGGGGTCTTGGTATACTTCTGACCATAATCTAGTAACTGGTTTTTGATCCAGAGAATCTGGGCACAACAACTGGCCGCAGAAATGTACTCTGCCTCAGCAGTGGACATAGAGACTGAAGTCTGCTTCTTGCTGGTCCAACTCACCAGTTTTCCTCCAAGGAAATGACAACCACCAGTTGTGGATTTTCTATCAATCTTACAACCTGCATGATCAGAATCTGAATAACCCATTAGATCTAATCCTGAGCCTTTGGGGTACCAAAGACCAAGATTAGGACACCCTTTCAGGTATCTAAAGATACGCTTTACAGCGTGCAAATGTGATTCTTTAGGGTTAGCCTGAAACCTGGCACATAAACATGTTGCAAACATTATATCTGGTCGACTGGCAGTTAAGTACATCAGTGAACCAACCATACCTCTATAGTCAGTTATGTTAACTGGTTTGCCAGTTGGGTCAGAGTCCAAATTCAATGGTGCTGCAATAGGTGTGTTTTTCGATGGGATTGAATCATATTTGTATTTTCTTAACAAATCTCTGACATATTTTCCTTGGTTTATGAAAATTCCATTTTCAGTTTGCTTAATCTGAAGACCTAAGAAAAATGTTAATTCACCCATTAAACTCATCTCATATTCAGATGACATGATTTTAGAAAACTTTTTACACATTGCATCATCAGTTGAACCAAAAATAATGTCATCAACATAAATTTGTACCAATAAGATATTACCTCTTTCTTTCAAGATAAACAAGGTATTATCTATTGCACCTCTTTGAAAGCCATTTTTAAGAAGATGTTTAGTTAAAGTATCATACCAGGCTCTTGGGGCTTGTCTTAGACCATACAATGCTTTGTTCAGTCTATAAACCCAATGAGGATGCTTCTCATCGATGAAACCTGGAGTCTGCTTAACATAAACTTCTTCTTCCAATGTTCCATTAAGGAACGCACTTTTGACATCCATCTGGAAGACCTTGAACTGCAGATGGGCTGCATAAGCCAAGAAAATTCTTATGGCTTCAAGTCTTGCAACTGGAGCAAAAGTCTCATCAAAGTCAACGCCCTCTGCTTGACAATAACCCTGGGCAACTAATCTGGCCTTGTTTCTTACAACATGGCCATCTTCATCCATTTTGTTTCGGTAGACCCATCTGGTACCAATAGGTTCTTTCTTTAACCCTGGTGGACAAGGAACAAGCTCCCAAACATTGTTCCTTTCAAACTGGAGGAGCTCTTCTTGCATAGCTTCCACCCAGCTTGGGTCTGCCATAGCCTCGTCAATCTTCTTTGGTTCAATTAAAGATAAGAAGGTGACGTTTAAGCATTGCTCACTGGTGGCTCTTCTAGTCTGAACCCCACTAGTTGGATTACCCACAATTTGTTCAATTGGGTGGGCTTTAGTCCATCTAGTGTATTGACTAGGCTGGTGAACTACAATATCAGTGCAAGGTACCTGGCGATCTTCTTCAGTTGCAGCAGCATCTGGAGAAGGATCAGTCCAAACAGCTTCTACATCCTCATCAGAGTCAATGAGGTCTCGATTGGCATCATGAAATTCCTCAGTTGAAGGTATTTCATGAGTGACTGGAGAAGTAGGGGCTTGAACTGGTGCTGATATTGGAGTGGCACGTACATCTGATCCAATCACCAATTCTTGTGGTAAGTTAAAATTGATGGAGGGATAAAATGATGTGTCACTGGTGCTTTTCTTCTTCTTGACTGGTTCCAGTTTGTTGTAACTGGAAGCATCTTCTGGTGAAACAACTGACCGATGAACTTGGTCAGTTTCACCAAAGTTGATTGGAATGACTGGAGAAATATCAAGGCTTGGTCTCTTGTTGATTGCTTCAGTTGATTCATCGAATGTGACATGAATTGTCTCATGCACCTTTTGGAGTCTATAATTATAAACTCTAAAGGCCTTTCGAATATCTGAATAGCCTAAAAATACCCCTTCATCAGCTTTTGCATCAAACTTTCCAAGCTGACTGGAATCGTTCAGTATATAAACTGGACAACCAAATACATGGAAATATCCAATATTTGGTTTACGATTCCTGAGTACTTCGTAGGCAGTCTTCTTATGTCTCTTGATGTAGACTGACCGGTTTTGGGTGTGACAAGCAGTTGCAACTGCCTCAGCCCAAAAACTGGTGGGAAGACCAGATTCAGATAGCATGCTTCTGGCCGCTTCTATCAGTGTACGATTCTTTCTTTAACCCTGGTGGACAAGGAACAAGCTCCCAAACATTGTTCCTTTCAAACTGGAGGAGCTCTTCTTGCATAGCTTCCACCCAGCTTGGGTCTGCCATAGCCTCGTCAATCTTCTTTGGTTCAATTAAAGATAAGAAGGTGACGTTTAAGCATTGCTCACTGGTGGCTCTTCTAGTCTGAACCCCACTAGTTGGATTACCCACAATTTGTTCAATTGGGTGGGCTTTAGTCCATCTAGTGTATTGACTAGGCTGGTGAACTACAATATCAGTGCAAGGTACCTGGCGATCTTCTTCAGTTGCAGCAGCATCTGGAGAAGGATCAGTCCAAACAGCTTCTACATCCTCATCAGAGTCAATGAGGTCTCGATTGGCATCATGAAATTCCTCAGTTGAAGGTATTTCATGAGTGACTGGAGAAGTAGGGGCTTGAACTGGTGCTGATATTGGAGTGGCACGTACATCTGATCCAATCACCAATTCTTGTGGTAAGTTAAAATTGATGGAGGGATAAAATGATGTGTCACTGGTGCTTTTCTTCTTCTTGACTGGTTCCAGTTTGTTGTAACTGGAAGCATCTTCTGGTGAAACAACTGACCGATGAACTTGGTCAGTTTCACCAAAGTTGATTGGAATGACTGGAGAAATATCAAGGCTTGGTCTCTTGTTGATTGCTTCAGTTGATTCATCGAATGTGACATGAATTGTCTCATGCACCTTTTGGAGTCTATAATTATAAACTCTAAAGGCCTTTCGAATATCTGAATAGCCTAAAAATACCCCTTCATCAGCTTTTGCATCAAACTTTCCAAGCTGACTGGAATCGTTCAGTATATAAACTGGACAACCAAATACATGGAAATATCCAATATTTGGTTTACGATTCCTGAGTACTTCGTAGGCAGTCTTCTTATGTCTCTTGATGTAGACTGACCGGTTTTGGGTGTGACAAGCAGTTGCAACTGCCTCAGCCCAAAAACTGGTGGGAAGACCAGATTCAGATAGCATGCTTCTGGCCGCTTCTATCAGTGTACGATTCTTTCTTTCCACAACTCCATTTTGCTCTGGAGAGTGAACTGATGAGAAGTTTTGAGAAATGCCAGTGTCAGTGCAAAATGTTTCAAGTACCTTGTTTTGGAATTCAGTACCATTATCACTTCGCAACTGACAAACTTTTCGAGTGTACTTGAGCTCAATTCTTTTGATAAGTGAGATGATTTCAGCAGGTGCATCACTTTTGGATCTGATGAATACCACCCAGCAATATCTGGTGAATTCATCAACCACAACTAGAGTGTATTTCTTTCCAGCTCTAGTTTGAACATTCACTGGACCAAAAAGATCCATATGAAGCATGTGAAGAGGTTCAGTGATGCTAAAATTTTGCCTAGTTTTGAAACTGGCTCTCTTCTGCTTACCCATCTCACACCCTGGACATGGCTTTTCCTTATTGAAGGAAATCTGGGGTATCCCATCAACCAGTTGTTTGCGAGACAACTTGTTAATGTTCTTGAAATTAAGGTGGGATAACCTTTTATGCCATAGCCAGTTGGTGTCCTCATCAGCTTTTGCATCAAACTTTCCAAGCTGACTGGAATCGTTCAGTATATAAACTGGACAACCAAATACATGGAAATATCCAATATTTGGTTTACGATTCCTGAGTACTTCGTAGGCAGTCTTCTTATGTCTCTTGATGTAGACTGACCGGTTTTGGGTGTGACAAGCAGTTGCAACTGCCTCAGCCCAAAAACTGGTGGGAAGACCAGATTCAGATAGCATGCTTCTGGCCGCTTCTATCAGTGTACGATTCTTTCTTTCCACAACTCCATTTTGCTCTGGAGAGTGAACTGATGAGAAGTTTTGAGAAATGCCAGTGTCAGTGCAAAATGTTTCAAGTACCTTGTTTTGGAATTCAGTACCATTATCACTTCGCAACTGACAAACTTTTCGAGTGTACTTGAGCTCAATTCTTTTGATAAGTGAGATGATTTCAGCAGGTGCATCACTTTTGGATCTGATGAATACCACCCAGCAATATCTGGTGAATTCATCAACCACAACTAGAGTGTATTTCTTTCCAGCTCTAGTTTGAACATTCACTGGACCAAAAAGATCCATATGAAGCATGTGAAGAGGTTCAGTGATGCTAAAATTTTGCCTAGTTTTGAAACTGGCTCTCTTCTGCTTACCCATCTCACACCCTGGACATGGCTTTTCCTTATTGAAGGAAATCTGGGGTATCCCATCAACCAGTTGTTTGCGAGACAACTTGTTAATGTTCTTGAAATTAAGGTGGGATAACCTTTTATGCCATAGCCAGTTGGTGTCCTCATCAGCTTTTGGTATAGAAACATTGCTCTTTTGGAGCTGGTTCCATATCCATGATGTACACATTCCCTTTCCTTGGTGCAATCATCACCACTTTCCAATCCTTGTTAAATATGGTGCCTTGTGCAATATCGAACAATACTCTGAAGCCATCATCGCAAAGTTGGCTTACACTGATCAAGTTATATTTCAAACCATTCACAAATGCAACTCTTTTGAATTCGACTTGTCCATTATTGAGCACACCATATCCTTCAGTCTTTCCAGATTGATCGTTACCAAACGTCACTGTCGGTCCATCTTGGACAGTGAACTCTTCCAGTAGGGGCTTACATCCGGTCATAGTCCGGCCAGCAGCGCTGTCCAGATACCAGATATTCTTCTTTCGATCGCCCTACACACACACAAAAATCATTAGTTATTTTTTGTGAACCCATCTTTTCTTGATGGGTCCACTGGACTTCTCTACAGAAGCCACAGTTGATTGTTGAGGTGTTGAACTGGAGGCTACATCTGGAGCATTATCACCAGCTCCAGGTGCAGAAGTAAAAACGATTGGTATTTGATACTTACTCACCTTAAGTTTACCAGATTTTGTTCCAGATGGAACATTCTTTTGTTTAGGTATAGAAGGGAGTGATTTAATGTTTTGTTTTAAAACTGGAGGTGGTGAACCTCCTTCCAGATTGTTAATCCGGGCAGTGCAACTCTGAACCTGCCGAGACAAAAGTTGGAGTTGCCTTTCCAGATTAACCAAAACATTGTTTTGTTCAGGCAGTTGAACCTTGGACATTGGTTCAACTGGGGATTTAGTCTTTCGGGTCTTGGGCTCCTTAGACTTATGAGGTAAAGGCTTGTTAACAGTGGCCTTTTTGACTGGAGCTTTAGCCTGTTTGGCTCCAGTTTTAACCTCAATGGGGGTGGTCTCATTGGTTTCAGTTTCAACAGCTTCAGGTTGATCATAAGGTGTTTCAACCTGGAGAGCTGGAGGCAATGCATGAAGATCTGGTATAAGAGCTGCCATCTCCAGATCTTCAGATTTCCATGCATTTTTCTGGGCATCGATTGTTCTTGAAAATGCATCATAGTTTTTGCCAGATGCTTTTACCCAGGACTTGATAATCTTTTGGGCTTTTTCAAAATCATCAGAAAGTTTTTGATTATCAAGTTCTAATGCCTCAATCTTTAAAACTGACTCCTTGAGAGCCAACTGGACACTTTGCAAATCATTCAGTTGTGGTTTGACATTGTTCAGTTCAATTAAGGTAGTGTCTAAATATCTTTCACTATCAGCTCTAACAGTTTCTACAAATGCCAAATCACCACTTAATGATTCAGCCAGGTCCAGTTTTAATTCAGGGTCAACCTGGTGATCATAATCACATACCTTTTTCAGTATGATGTCCACCCATCTTCCAGAGATGACATCATCTTTCACCACATGCTGCTGTTGTTGTTGATCTTCCAAGGCCATGAAACACATGTCCCTTTCCTCTTCTTCATCCTCAGATGAGTCATCAGAGTACTCCCATTTTCCCTCAGTTTGTGCAATTAAGCACTGATCCTTTTCCTTTTGCATGGACAGGAGGGCAATCTGGGCCTTAAGCTGCTTGTATTTAGCTTTGTAGCTATCATCAGGCCGATTGTATTTAGGGACAGAGGGGCCAGTTTGGTTATTCAACTGACTAGATCTGCATTCCTTCATAAAATGACCTTTCTTGCCACACTTATAGCATGTAAGATTGGTCTTATCCAGAGAGCTGGAGCTGGAAGCATTGTTGGGGCCATTAAATCTTTTAGATTTATGCTTAAACCTATTAAAGGTTTTAGCAATCATGGCGACCAGATCATCATCGTCAGTTTCATCATAACCTTCACTGTTTTCAGTGGTCAACCCAGAGTTTAAGAAACTGTTCAACATCTCCTTCATCGAGTGTGCCTGGACACTCTCAGCAGACATTAAAGCAGCACAAGGTCGCTCAATTACATTAGCAACCTTGGGACTCTGAGCATGGTTCATGGCATCTTGCTCAGCCACAAGTCTTGCAGCATTATTATCTTCAGTGAATCTGAAGGCTCCATAGAGCGATGCAAGAGTGTGACTGTGCAAGGTTTTACCTTGTCTCAAGACAAGAACCATGTTTTCCCATTTAGATGGAAGAATATCACAAAACTTCTCAAGAAGAATATCCTTATCCTTCTCTACACCCAAACCTCTCAATTGATTGATGAGGCTAGAAAATCTGGTATATGTACCAGTTAAACTTTATTGGGCAAGGCAAAGAAGGATTCATACTTCTTGTTCAAGGCAACTTTTCTGGTGACGATTGTGTCATCACCTCCTTCAAATTGAATCACTAATTCATCCCACATAGACTTGGCACTGGGAAACAACACAAGTGTTGGAATTAGGTCTTCAGGGACAGCCCCAAGGATCATGTTTTTCAGTCTGGTGTCCAAGTCCACCAGTCTGCGATCCTCATCAGACCAATGGTCTTCTGGCTTTTCCCTTGAGCCTCTTCTTCCAGTTGGATCAAGAAGAGGACTCACCCCAATAGACATAGGTATATATGGTCCATCCTTAAGGATTTTCAACATATACCTTTCTATCCCACCAAAATGCAACAGCATTCTAGCTTTCCATGTACCAAAGGTCTCACTGTTTCCATCAAATTTTGGAACAGGAGTGTTGGAGTAATGTACATGGACGTGGCTTGGGGTAGAAGGAGGAGGAGGGTTGGTGTTAACGTTTTGAAAAGGTGGTGCATTAGTGTTCGACGGGTTTTCACCTAAACCAGAACCATCTCCACCTTCAGTAGTGTTCATCTTTGCAGATCTAGGCAAGTTTATTAGCCTTCTGCTCTGATACCACTTGTAAGTCCCAACTTGTTAGATGGTACTACTGAAGACACCTCTATGTCGATGGTGGAGTTACTTTGCAATATACTTACTAAACTGGAGACGACCAGTTAGATAAGTATATACCAAGTTCTAGATAGATTACTTATATAAAAGACAATAAGTAAAGAACAATGCAATAATACAATAACTTGTAAACAATCTTGATGAGCCAATATGTAGTTTTCAAAGTGTAATTTATTTATTGATATTAAACAAATTACAAGGTTGATGCGGAACCAAGATAATACACGAATGTAAATATCCTAACAACCTATGAAATACAATTGATCTATACTCGGAATTTCTCTTCTACAATCGAAACACTTAAAGTAGTGAAATGTTCCTTTTAGCGATTGAGAGAATATTGCACAAGTTCACCAAGAATATTGCAGGTTTGCAAAGTATGAAGTTATTCGTTTGTGTGAAGTAACTTTGAGAGAATGAGTACTTCTGGAATAACTTGTGATTCTTGGTTGTGCAATGACTTGTATTTATAGGCAAAGTTAACATATGGATGTTAACTTTAGCCGTACAAATGTGGTTGTGAGCATTTAAGGAATAGCATTTAATTCCTTAAAAAGTGTTGTAAAGTCGCATGTTAAAGTGACTTTACACAACCACCTTTATGTACCTTTTAATACTTAAATAATAAGATAAGGCTTATTATCCGGGTAAAGGTACATAAAGTATACAAGTCAATTCCTCGTAATCAGTGTAAAGCTTTGTAAGGGCTTTCCACTGATGGTCTCCAGTTTGTAACTGACTAGAATGTCAACTGGGCTTCGCTGCCATTGTCATTCTCTTTCTTCCATTTGTTGTCTTCGACTTCAACTGGAATGTTTCTTCAACTTGGTCAGTTCTCAACTGGAGGAAGTCTTCAGTTGCGTTAACTGTACGGTGCAACTGGACTTCAATATATTTCTCGACAAATCTTCTTGGTCACCAGTTTACTGGTCACCAGATGCAACTGGTGAACTGGTCAGTGTGAACTGGTGACTGGCCAGTTCCAGGTGAACTGGACCTAACAACTCATGTCAAACAACCCTTGATCCTTGAAATCAACTGGAGGAGAACTCTTCTTTGCCGGAGCAGATTGCGCAGTGTTATCATCCATGGTGTCGTCGCTGGTCTTGTTTGAAGATGCTGATTTGAGATTGTATCGCCCAAAATTCCTCTCTTGACTATCCAAATCAAAGAAACTGTTGATCCTCTTTTGAGCCGCCTTGTCCTTTGAAGCCTTTAGTTTTGCTGCGAATAAAAGAAAAGATATTATATCTACATATTAAAAAAATTTAGATCAAAATAATTTTATAGAAAAATTCAACAATCTTACCTCCAGCCACCCAAGAAGGAGGAAGATAACTGCCTACAGGGAGTGAACTTCTTTTGACAAAAAAGAATCTGGTTTTCCAAGCATCATCATTCTGAGTTACTTCACCAATCAAACGCTTATTCTTATCTCTAACTTTGAGGATGTAGAATCCAGAACCAAAGGTTGTTAAATTGTAAACTATACCCAAGTCTGGAACCCTAAGTTCTAGGTTTTTATTGGTTATTAGATCATTCAACACAAATAAGATTCTCCAAAGCATAGGGCTAGCTTGACCATAGGAAATCATCGTTGACTTAAAAAACTGAGTGATAAAATTTGGAAAGGGGAAACTTAATTTCAAATGCCTAAAGGGATATTCGGGGAATCCTATCCAAACATCAGAAGCGAGGTCGATTTTTAATTTAGGATCTGGAGCCCTAAAGATTGCACCTTTGGGGAAATACTGTTTAACATGTTCAAGATCTGACTCCTTAACATCACTAAAAATATCATTATCCATAACATTAGTTTCTATGAAATCGCTAATTTCTATGGCGGAAGAAGAATCAACTGACATTATGAAAAGAGAATGAAAGGAAAAGAGATTACCTTGAGAGAAAATGAGGCGATGTAAACGGTGAAAAGTGAATGGTAAAGAAAGAGAAAAACTTAAACCTAATATATAGGCTGCAGTAACTTCGCTAGATACGTGTCCCATAACTGACCACTTATTTTTTAACTATAATAATATAGCGTTCCGGAAGATTAGTAAATATTTAATTATTTATGAATATCTATTTACTAACCGTTGCTCGGATATCTTCGTCTCTAAGGATCTTGAGCCTTAAAGATAGGATCCAGAAACTTTGATTTTGTTTTACAGGATGTTTAATCGTCAAGAAGGTGCATGTATCTTACTCTTTAATTACTGCGCTGATGTGATTACTTACTGTTAGAATAGTCGAATAAGTCAAGATTAATTATTAGCTGACATGTGATGTCATTTAGTTGTTACTCATTTTTACCCTTAATAACAGTTTTGATTTTCGAGTCCAAATCGAAATAGATCAAAAGATAATCTTCATTCAAATTATATTTACAAGAAACTACTCAAAAGCAATTTTTTACAATCATGATTGATCATACCAGATCAATCTCTTCCCTCCTAAGCATTTGTTGTTCCACATTACATTACTCCCATCTATCCATTTTCCTAAACAAAAGAGTCTAAAATATGGGCTCTGGCCTTTTCATCATATCCTTCATCACCTGCTTCAGCCTTCAAACCTGGTTCAGTCTTGAGCTTCTTGCTGGCACGAGTGTTAGACAGAGTAGAGCGACGCGCTGAGGGAGTTTTTAATGTTTCACTCATGTCGAACAACCCTTGATCCTCGAAATCAACTGGAGGAGAACCCTTCTTTGCCGGAGCAGATTGCGCAGTGTTATCATCCATGGTGTCGTCGCTGGTCTTGTTTGAAGATGCTGATTTGAGATTGTATCGCCCAAAATTCCTCTCTTGACTATCCAAATCAAAGAAACTGTTGATCCTCTTTTGAGCCGCCTTGTCCTTTGAAGCCTTTAGTTTTGCTGCGAATAAAAGAAAAGATATTATATCTACATATTAAAAAAATTTAGATCAAAATAATTTTATAGAAAAATTCAACAATCTTACCTCCAGCCACCCAAGAAGGAGGAAGATAACTGCCTACAGGGAGTGAACTTCTTTTGACAAAAAAGAATCTGGTTTTCCAAGCATCATCATTCTGAGTTACTTCACCAATCAAACGCTTATTCTTATCTCTAACTTTGAGGATGTAGAATCCAGAACCAAAGGTTGTTAAATTGTAAACTATACCCAAGTCTGGAACCCTAAGTTCTAGGTTTTTATTGGTTATTAGATCATTCAACACAAATAAGATTCTCCAAAGCATAGGGCTAGCTTGACCGTAGGAAATCATCGTTGACTTAAAAAACTGAGTGATAAAATTTGGAAAGGGGAAACTTAATTTCAAATGCCTAAAGGGATATTCGGGGAATCCTATCCAAACATCAGAAGCGAGGTCGATTTTTAATTTAGGATCTGGAGCCCTAAAGATTGCACCTTTGGGGAAATACTGTTTAACATGTTCAAGATCTGACTCCTTAACATCACTAAAAATATCATTATCCATAACATTAGTTTCTATGAAATCGCTAATTTCTATGGCGGAAGAAGAATCAACTGACATTATGAAAAGAGAATGAAAGGAAAAGAGATTACCTTGAGAGAAAATGAGGCGATGTAAACGGTGAAAAGTGAATGGTAAAGAAAGAGAAAAACTTAAACCTAATATATAGGCTGCAGTAACTTCGCTAGATACGTGTCCCATAACTGACCACTTATTTTTTAACTATAATAATATAGCGTTCCGGAAGATTAGTAAATATTTAATTATTTATGAATATCTATTTACTAACCGTTGCTCGGATATCTTCGTCTCTAAGGATCTTGAGCCTTAAAGATAGGATCCAGAAACTTTGATTTTGTTTTACAGGATGTTTAATCGTCAAGAAGGTGCATGTATCTTACTCTTTAATTACTGCGCTGATGTGATTACTTACTGTTAGAATAGTCGAATAAGTCAAGATTAATTATTAGCTGACATGTGATGTCATTTAGTTGTTACTCATTTTTACCCTTAATAACAGTTTTGATTTTCGAGTCCAAATCGAAATAGATCAAAAGATAATCTTCATTCAAATTATATTTACAAGAAACTACTCAAAAGCAATTTTTTACAATCAAGATTGATCATACCAGATCAATCTCTTCCCTCCTAAGCATTTGTTGTTCCACATTACATTACTCCCATCTATCCATTTTCCTAAACAAAAGAGTCTAAAATATGGGCTCTGGCCTTTTCATCATATCCTTCATCACCCATGAAAACTTCTTATTCATAAATATTAGGCTTCAACTTTTTGGCAACCCTTAAGTAAATCAAATCCACTTTCGCCGTTTGAAGTTCTTCTTTAGTTTTAGCCAACTCTGCTTCTAACTCCTTTATCCTTGATGCCTGAGCTTTCTTTGACTCTAGAAGCCATTGAATGTATTGATTCTGGCTCTTCAATTCTTCATCCTTAATCCTCGCGACTTCCATGTGTGCATATCGCATCTGGGAGAAGCACTGTAGAAAAAGATGAAAATCAGTTTTTGTAAAATAAAAATGAACTTAAAATTTTATCATACATGAAGAAGTCTCTTCTCAGATTTGTTGACCCCCCAATCAACTCTTGGAGGATCTTGGATTTGAAGATGAGATTCACCACTTGTGACCTCTGACATCGTGATGTTGTGAGAATTAATGTAAACCGAGAATATTATTTGAAATTTCTTTAGCATAGAAGAAAAGTTGTTTGAGATTTTCAAAATAAAAAATTCTTGGCTTAAATAGAGGGGTAAAAGAGTAGGAAATGAACCGTCAAATTGTTACCTATCAAATTAAAACTCTTGGCTATCCAAGTTCCACGCGTCTTATCTTAAAGAGGGTTTCAAAATTTACTAATTGACTCCGGTCAAAGCATTTTCCAGAAGATTCAAAGTTATTTCAACAAAATAGATTTTATTAAAATAACTTTGGGGACAATTGTTATGGGTGAAATTTCAAGTACCAAACGCATCTTTGAATCTCAAACATATTTTACAAGCCCTTAACCTCACGAATGAAAGTTTGGTTATATTATTGATCTAAGACTTCAACGTAAATTATCTTAGGTAATTTTTGACCAAAACACACACCCCAAACGACCCCAAACCTTATGAACGACTTTTGTACCTCAAAATTCATCATTTTAAGACCATAATGATGCAATGAAATCATTGATTAACCCCTACTTGATTTGCATCACAATAACAAACGTTTTAGGTTACCGAATCGATTAAAACTCACGATTTTGACATCAATTGATCCTCTAAAGATATAGATCAGTTATGGAACGAATTATAGGATTGAAAAGACATAAAATCAATGTTATTATACCTTTAACACCTAGAGATTACAATAAGGATGCAAAATGCTTGATCAATGACACCCGAATCAACACGTTTGAAGAAGGTTTGCAATGGAAATCGAATGGAGAAGGAGGGGACAGTTTTAGGGAGGCACAAGAAGGTTTAGGATCTGATTAATGTAAATTAGGTTAGCCTAATTGACCCCTAAAACCTGGATACATCTTTCAAAGGTTCACAATTAAGTCCCTCCACTTCACATCTTTACATCTAAGGCTTAAACAACCTAACGGGAATACTTCTCGACATATTAAACACATTTAATCATCTTTGACATCTTAAACACATTAACATATACATCATTAAGGCATTGAAGCCTCACACATATAGCACATTAACCACATATAAGCATTAAATCTCCTAGAGACTTAACGGACACAGGGTGTTGACTTAACGACACAAGTCAACCGTTAATTAAAAGTTCAGGATGTTACAATTACCTCCCCCTTAAGAGGATTCCGTCCTCGGAATCACTTTAGCATTAAATAGGTGAGGATAGTTTTGAATCAACTTCAACCGTTAATATGATTCCATCTCACTATCACAAGCTCAATTAACTTCCTACGAAGCTTCTTTTACTTCTGGCCAAGAATCTCAACTGGAACATCTACAATCATTTCTTAGCACAAATACTCACATCTTCTAATGGAGTCACATTGGTTTCATCATCACGGCATATGTTCAATAACACTCACGAAAGTACTCTGGATGTCATCTAAAAGCAATACACAAGCACATATCATATACCTTCTAGAGTTTACCCTTTTATGAAGGTCAAACACATTAGATAACGGAACTCCATGCTTACTTCACCTATATAGAAAGTGGTAAGCTTCACCACGTGCACATACTCATGAATAACGAGAAGAAGAAGCATTTTTATCAACTAGTCTACAACGACTCATATCACATCATTGCCTCTTAGGGATTATAAGCAACTTCGTCACATAACCATAGTCATATAAGTACATTTCTACTTCGGAATAACCAATCGTTGCATCTTTCCATATAACGTTTTGCGCTCAGGTTTGACTTGAGCACAAGTCACACATTTTTGCACATGCATTATCAAATCATTCTTGATATTTGGCCATCAATAGATAGGTTTCATATCAGCATACATCTTTGTACCACCTGGATGAATAGAATATCAGGACCTATGGGCCTCCTCAAGCACTAGCTCTCGGTTGCCACCAAACAAAGGTACTCAAATTTGGCCCTTGTAAGTCTGAAGGCCACGGCTGTTCACCTCCATCTCTAGTCGTTTCTTCTTGCCTAAACCTTCATCATTCACATTAGCATCTAAAAGAGCTCCAACCTGAGCCGACTTGATAAGTTCAAGCAACCCAGATTCACTCGAGCAATCATAGCACATATCTTACTAGTAGCTCGCCTTTTCGACTCAAAGCATCCGCCACGACATTAGCTTTACCTGTATGGTGCTTGATTTCACATTCATAATCTCTAAGTAATTCCATCCATCTTCTTTTATCTCACATTCATATATGTCTAAGAAAACACATATTGTAAGCTCTTATGATCAGTGAATAGTGTGACTTAGTGCCATATAAGTAGTGTCCCCACAACTTCAATGCAAAGACCACTTTAGCAAACTCTATATCATGAGTGGGGTAATTCTTCTCATGAGGCTTCATCTGACGTAAAGCGTAAGCAACGACTTTGTCTCAATGCATATGATCACAACCCAAACCCGTAGCAAAAACATCACTATACACAACCAAAAACATCTATGCCCCCGGGTAAGAATAAAACAGGAGCTTCACATAACTTCTTTTTCATACATCTTTTCCTTCAATTCCAATGTAACGGTGCGGTTGTTCACCAAGAATAAGCATTCATGGACAACCTGCCTACTAATGGCTCATATCATATTAATACCTTTAGCTTCCCACACAACCTTGTCTCTTAGTTCATGATAATGTGACTCCTCACTCCCGTTAAAGGATCATTAAATTATTATTTTGTAACAAAACTTTTGGTGTCTAGTCTTGGCTTTTAACCCTACCACACGTCGACATATAAGATTTACTACACCTCGTATCATAATAGGTTGTATCACATTTCAGGCGGCATCCAATTAAGCATGTCACCACGGTTCATAAGCCTCCTCAAGTACAACTTTTGGTCATTTCGTTCTCGGATACCGGAATCTTACTTTTATACGTATTGCTTCATGATGGTTTATCTCGTCTATGCTCCAGTTCTACTACATTCCTTGTCTCATAGAACATTACCTTGAGCTGATTTGCCGTAGTCAATCACTCACCATAACCTCGCAACCACGGACTTAGCTAATAAATAGAACTTTGTTCCTTTCAACATTAAGCGTCAGCTGCTCCCTTAACTTTTACTCACTTTTGACGAATTTAAAACTAAGCCTCTTCGAGTTGAAAATCGTAATAACGCACTTTACGCAAATATGATGTTCTTCGTCATACTTAGAATAGGCAAGATTTTCATTGTTAAACGTAATGACTAAACGATCTAGAGAAAACTTTGGACTTGATTCCTTAAATTCGTACACAACATGGGCTTTCGTTATCATGAAGGTATTTCGAGAAACTCAATAGGATCATTATGAGGATAGAAATAAGTGTAGCAGGACTTTCATCATCAACAAATGGTAGCAAAATCGTAAATCTATCTTATAAAAAGAAATACATCCCACAATCGAAAACATTAACTTCTTCCTATAATGGAGAACAAAACGGAAGATGCGTTTGCATGAAAGTAGCACTAGACACACATCACTTGAAGGCTCGATCACACGTTCACAACGAAACTGTGAACATTATTAGAACATCTCAAAACTACGGGTGGCCTCACTTTAGAAATATAGTCTTTGCCTTACACGGGTGAATCACATAGGCGAGAAACATGATCAATTCGGAATAAGATGTTCTTAAAAACTTTTACTTCTTCTGCTTTAAGAAACTATAAATAACTCCATCATCCAACGTCTTAACTTTTCTTAAGGGAAACTCATTTATCTTGAGAAGCAGTCATACATATAATTTGTACAAATATAAGATATCAACATCACCTTTACAATCATGCAATATAAGGAAGAATCTCCCCCGTAGATACTCGTCCAATCGTCACATATCGTCCCGTAGCGAAATCAAAACCAAACGAGTCATAAATCCAAAACAGACCAAATTATGCGCCGCAGGGATGGTGCATGCGCCGCATATTTCAAAACTGGGCATATATGCGTCGCATGGGAGAAATATGCACCGCATATTTCAATTAATTTTGTCACAGAAAACACCCAACGTTTTGAGCACACAAGATATGCGCCGCATGAAAAGTCCATGCGCCGCATATCGGGCTCCCTTCAGAAGGCCTAATCTCAAAACTGGGCGGATGTGCGCCGCACCCCCTTTTGGTGTGCCGCATCTCATCCAGCTCGACCAAGTACCCCATGTTTTAATCCTTTAAACGAATTCTTTTTCAAACTCCTAACCTTAATCCCAAGCACAACTTTAACACTTCGCAGCTCGAATGTAGCCTCACATCCTAACGTAGTGTTCATAGAATGGAAGAGTTTCATGGTTAAGGGTTCAATCGACTTTAGTGTTAACTTCTTTACTTGCTTCAGCTTCATCATTCTTTAATCCATAGATACATGACTACTCTTCACGTGGTTAAATATGCCATCATCCAGTGATTCCATCATTCTCATCTTCACTTTATTCGGATCAGCACAGACACAGTCTCACAAACACACACATATCGTGATACATTTACAATTACGTTCGCGACCGGAATTGTAATTGTATCCTTCCATACGCGTGCCTGGTAACCCTTCTATGCGTCACCTACTTATAACCCTCCAAGTATCCAGCATCAACTCTACTCGTCAAACTTCAAGTCCATGTCTTTTTAAACCCGTGGGATCAACAACATAATACATCACTTCATAGAAATCTTACCAACTTCGTTACTTTCTATTCCGGTCAACACAAGCATGGCCGTACAAACACGCTCGCGTCGTGATACGCTTGCAATTATGTTCCGGACCATAATTGTAATTATATCACTTCACATGCATGTTAATTACCACATTTGTGTATCACACTCTTTCACCGATTCCATTCACACAATCCTTATCATCCATACAACATCTCATTTCCGTTGCGGTCCTTGTCACTAACCTCGTGGGTTGGACACCATTGACGGGACACCATTTCACCTAATCCAACAAATTTCCTTTCGTTCCAACCACTTCACACATAAATTACAGCGCATATTTATCAAATTCAGTTAGGGAAATAGCACATCACCTCGGGGACCGTCTATCGTAGCAATAGAATAATTTAGTGACGGAGAAGCGAGAAACGGAAGAATAAAGGCTAAAAACATATTCACATATCATTAATCATCACATAGCCTTAATCCTACACTCTCACTCATCCCAAACCCGTCCTAAGGCATTTCATCTCAAAGGCTAAGCATACTTACTTAAGCCTAACTTGTCCTCTATCGGTTTAAGTCCAATTCCTATGGCATACCTATAGTCATTGGTTCACTTAAACCATTTCTCTGATACCAACTTGTAACACCCGTCGTTTAAAAATATGGATTTTCAAAAAAATTCGCCTAACGGTGTCAAAGAAAGCGGAAGTAAACTTTAAAAGACCAAACCAACAAAATCTGTTTGGTTCATTTGTTAACTGATTTTACTAGCTATATCATCAAAACAAGTTCAAATGGAAACCCATCGGTTGCCCAACATTAAACAACCGACAACATAGTAAACGCAAATCATAAATGTCTAATCATAAAGCAATCATCTAAAGCGAGCAGCCACTATGGGTAACTATAGCCATCCTCATTGCAATCTACCCATGCCTCGCACTTCTCACATCTACCTGCTCTCTAATGTTGGACCTGAGGGCACAACACGTTTAAAAAGAACAAGTGTTAGCTAACGAATTAGCTAAGTAAGATAACACATCATTAATAAAACATTTGTCCATTTAAACATTATGGAAAAAGTCGTTTGAATTTGTTAAGGCACATAGCACATCAATCATATCATCTCACATACATATCATAGCATCAACATCTTCATATTAGGATGGGTCATCCTAAATGTGCCTAGTCATCTTTTGCATCTTCACATATAACATCTAACATCTTTGTATTTGTGACATAAGTCACGCATCTCATATAACATATACATCTTTGTAAGGGTGACATAAGTCACACCCGACTAGATGGACAAACCTTACGGCTGTACATCAATGTCGTTAAAGAATGGCAAGCCAATCCCGGAGTAATCCGTATGTTCAAGACAAGTGGGGCGGGTCAGACCTCCCGTATTACTCTTCACATCTTTGACCATGTTGCAAGGAGCCACCCAAGTAACCACATCTACGCACCCGCCGGGCAAGGGCAAGTATAATAATACTATATAGCAACACATTAAAACATCAACAAATATAATAACATACATATCTATAGTATATAAACAATTAAATAATTAAGCAGTTTCAGCTTGCGGTACTCGACCTATCTTTTGCCTTTTGATATCTGTCTTCCCCCTACTTTAGGATTCATCATCCGTACTCTATTTCGAATACTTTTGCTCTAATTTACTACTCACAGCTTATATTATAATCTGCTAATCGTATTCGTGCTTGCTTTAATATATCACTTCCTAATTAATAGGAAAGGTTAAATATCAACCTTTTGGTATAACTATTCTTCCAATACCCGATTACTACAATAGTGGATTCATAATGCTCAATAACAAGATACCTATATTACACCAAGCATTCACTTCTTTATTAACATTTTATCTGCATATTACATGCTTATCTGCATACAAGTAATTAACTTATATATTGGCACACTACACTTCTTAGTAGTAATAACAATTATTAGCATTTTAATAGGCACACTTACTTTCTAATGTTATCACTACTCAACACCCCTGCAATACTTGGTGACTCTAATGACTCCAGATAGCGTAATACATTATAACCCCGTTGATCAGGCGAGGTTACAGTATTTTATACATACCATGTAATCACCATCATCATCGTCACTTCGTATCTTCAAATTAAGATATATCAAATTTTCGAATATTGTATATTACAACAATTTATTTCATATAGATTTATACACAAAATTCAACCATTTGGTGCATCGGGATATTCTTATCACTATATAATCAACTATTATGTCAACTACAGCCTTCATCTCATAATCATTGTTTAGAAACTCGACACGAGTCTGCTAACGGCTACTAATCTTACATATGTATATAATGAGAAATACATCCATTCTAAGTCTTACATCATTTTTTGTCTTTCTGCTCCGCTACTCTACTAATTATCACTGATGTAAATTATTCAATAAGAAACATCATCAATTTATTGTGTACTATATTCCTTAACACATTCTGCAAGCATCATCATTTCTTTATTTCTTTTGTTACTATCATCTCATACTTATAAAGAGTTCTTCTATTTACGAACACTAATAAAAATTAAACTATTCATTCATTTACTCGCTATCACGTTACATATTCACATGATGATGATAAGTCTATTCTCAATACTTGTCAATCTTAATACTATTAATTTGACTATTATTCATTATAGGTATATAATATTTAACAAAAACGGCTCTAATTCATTGTGCTTATGGTATGAACATTCTCTGCCGTTATTTAGCTTTTCTGCCCTTTTCATACATTTATTAGATCATCTGCTTACATGGGACGCTTTCATCTACGGCATATTCATCAAATTTCATATCCATGTCTACTTATTTGTTTCCGTTATACGTAAATATACATTTATATACTACAATCAATCATTTTCTATCCTGCTACCAGAAAAGTTAACATTCGTCTCTTAATGTATCAGCAAATAACTCCACGTAAACACACAACATTTCAATCCGTAGTTATAAAATTTGTTATCACATATCAGTCAATGTTTATTCTTCTAGTTCAACATATATATGGCAAAATGTACTAATTAACAACAATCCACATATAACAATTTCAACTAATTTACATGGCATATCACGGCTAACTATAAACTAAGTACTACAGCTAGCAGCGATTAGTGTTCAACAACCTTTTATACTATCGACACATATATATAGTCAGCCATCGGCATTGTCCCACATTTCTTAGAAGTGATGACCCTTAATCACATCACATAACACCCATGCCTTGTCAACTGCATTCCTGCTATTTCATTCATCTTGCCCCCATACTAAAGTCATGTTACAAACATTTAAATCAGCTAACTAACAATATCATAACAGCCTAAGTCTAGATTATCCATAATGGTTTACTCAAATTTGTTAAATCAATACTAATCATATAACTGCAAATAATCACCAATAAATAAATATGAGGGGGAATCAGAGCAGTTCAAAATCAACAACTAAGTTAACAACATATAATCAATACGGCTAATCATGCATATTCTATTGGTTTAAGTCCAGACAATCCTATCAAGGATCATCTAAATCCCTTAAACCACAGCTCTGATACCACTTGTTACGCCCGTTTTTTTTTTTTTAAAAAAGAAAGCTTCATTTAACTTTTTATAGATAAATATGTATTCAGTAAATACAGTAAATACATATTTATTCGACAACGCCGAATACCAATTTATTTAAAAACGACAAAATGGAAAAGTTAGAAATTTCGGCATGACCTCATCGTAATATCAACAATCAATACCTGCTAAATTTTAATCTAAACAACCTGTTTATAAACAACCAAAATACTTGACATGACTCAGTTTAACGACCACATTGTCAACTTAAAGAAAATTACATATTTAGTTCTAAAATATGGGCAAGTATTGTAACAAGCATAATGTACTCGGCTGTAATTTAAAGATAACACTTGCTTAACCTTCGGCAAGTGCTCATCCACGGCTATGACTTTCCCCAAGCTCGTTCTATCCAGTTGCTCATCATTAACCATCATTAACGCTAAATCTATTAACACCTACAGCATTATAATAAAAGGAATAAGCACATCGCTTAGTGAATATATAGAAAGTAAACATATTAATCTTCTGCATTACATAAACTGCGTGTATATCATAATGCGTGAGATAAACTGCATGATAGTCTGCAAGTATAATCTGCCAGTTGTTCAGTTATATGGACCAGACTACACGTATATAGCCAACCTCCATATAATCAACTCTGCCTCTGCCTGCTAAAATAGGGTCATTGTATCAAACTATAAGAAAGTAAATAATACAGCTATTTGCATAGAAGGATTAACTGCTTCTACATTGTCAATCTGCATACATCCACAAAATCTGCACATTAGCCTTATGTATCCGAATTTACATCACACAATCACATGATGATCGTGTAACAATTAAAGCATGTGTGATTACATAACATACACACTTACACAACAAAACATCTAGGTAACACATAACATCATGACTAACACATTTCTGCGATCACATAACAATTAAAGCACGTGTGGTGCATAACAGACACACTTGCACAACAAAACATCTAGGTAACACATAACAACATGACTAACACATTTCTGCGATCACATAACAATTAAAGCACGTGTGGTGCATAACAGACACACTTGCACAACAAAACATCTAGGTAACACATAACAACATGCCTAACACATTCGTAGCCTACTTAGCGTTCTAACTCACAAATAAGTTAATTCAACGGTATAATCATGCCTCATTATACAACATCAACGACTTAGATTCGGTCTTTGGCATTGTCATTATCTAAGGCCAATAACAACGGTTAACTGTAAATACTGGTTATTAATCTTCTAGCTGCGTAATTATTACCTAAAACTTACAACTACAATAAGGATTCTACTCATTACATTATCAGCTTAATACTATCAATAACAACAAATTTTTCCACTAACTGCTCTATTACCATGCTACTTCCACAATTATCAAAACAACAATCTCTTTGCTACGACTTATTTATCTTCATAAGTTTAACACAAACCATGTCACATAACTAAACAAGAATGCATATCAGCTACTACTATATATTAATACCAACTGCACCATTACATGAAATCAATCACACGTATATAATCGAGTTCCATATAATTTCACTGTTACGGCTCAATCATTCATAATTTAATTAATAACAATAATTTCATCACATATTCTCAACAATTAGAACAACCAAACAAATACGGCATTATATAACTATATGATCATATGAGATCTGTTACGCACATGTAATCTGACTTCATATGATCAGCCTGCCAGTTTAAATCCTATATACTCACCTGTGGTCCTGCTACAGCATACACTTGTATTCCTCAAAATCCTTGGTTACCTATTAACCAAATTCATATAATCCATCAACATCTATACATATTGTCTTTTCTAACTTTTTCTTACCCAATACTTCTCAGGTCAATTATTTTCATTTCCTTATTATTATTTCATCATTATCTTACAAAATCAAAGTTTTTCTTAACCTTTTTATGTCTCGTAACGCGACATAAAAACTATCTCAGAATCTTGCCAAATTTTAATATATGCTTCCCAACTGAGCCCGGATACTAAGAAATTAATATGGACCCAAACAGCCACCTTTTCTTGACCTAAAATATTTTTATATAACTATTAATCAAACTAGAAAACTAAGAAATAGTACCTTAAAAAGATGATAATCAAAACCTATAATCAATTAGGAATGATTTGGCATATTTGGTTTGACCCGAGACCCGCTATTCCTCCTCCTCTTCTTCTCTTTTCCTTCCGGCCGACTTCGCTTTCCCTGTTTCTTCTTTCTACCGACTTTCATTCTTTTTATTAAATGATCTAGATCATCATCATCATATATATTTTATTTTATAAGTTGAATTAATTTAAATTTTACACATTAAGTCCCCCACTTTATTTAGTCATTACATTTTAGTCCTAAGTTTTCATAATTGCGATTTTACTTTTCGCGTCTCGGGAAACATACTTCTCTAAAAATACTAGGCTCGACATTTGATTTATACAACAATATTTTATATGCTTATATGACGCATAATGCTTTTATAATAATACTGTGAAATTTGGGGTGTTACATTATGCGTAGACACCTTTAAGTCGCGTCGTATCTAGGCACTAAATCTTCAGGGTGTATCGTCTAGCGTATGTGGGAACTTGCTCCCTCAACGACGTCGCGTTGCCAAAAGTCAATATCGAATTGTGATGTCGCAAGGAATAGGATGTTGGATAATTTCAAAAGAGCACTAGTGAATGAATAATGGAGGAGTACTTAATGACAACTTTCATACTTAGAAAATATCTAATTCATAATGAATTTCTCAGGGACAATCACTAGTTCTCAAGCGGTCAAATCTCAACGCGCAATATCTATATCAGTAGTAAGAACTAACCACATTATCATCATATCTAGCAGGCACTAGTTCTCAATAGTCAAATCTTAGAGCATAATAACTATCTTAACAATAAGGCACAACTATATAATCATTAAATCATCCATGCACTAGTCCTCAAATAGCTCAACCTTAGGGCGCAATAATTATCTCAATAGAATGGCATGACTACTTAATCATCACAATATTAACGCGCTAGTTTTCAAGTAGCTCAATCTTACGGGTGAAAGCTTGATATCTCTATTGTCCATAAAGTTTCCTATCAACTCGTCCTGCTCATATTCTCTTTCAAATCAATCATAAATAATTAACCTCATTACCCAATAATTTAAACAGGTCATATCCCAAAATGATTTCATGCCTCATAGTAATCACATTATTTTAAAGTGCATATACTACTTAAAGTTCAACATCATAAATCATAAAGCTTTTACGCATGCATTTCTCGTATAATTTCCACATTGCACATTCCAAACTTTCACATTGACATTACAAGCTTTCACATTGCACATTACAACTTTCACATTGCACATTATAAACTTTCACATTGCACATTATAAACTTTCACATTGCACATTCCAAACTTTCACATTGACATTACAAGCTTTCACATTGCACATTATAAACTTTCACATTGCACATTATAAACTTTCACATTGACATTACAAGCTTCCACATTGCACATTCCAAACTTTCACATTGACATTACAAGCTTTCACATTGCACATTACAACTTTCACATTGCACATTATAAACTTTCACATTGATATTACAAGCTTTCACATTGCACATTATAAACTTTCACATTGCACATTACAACTTTCACATTGCACATTTACAACTTTCACATTGCACATTCATAACTTTCACATTGCACATTATAAACTTTCACATTGACATTACAAGCTTTCACATTGCACATTATAAACTTTCACATTGCACATTCCAAACTTTCACATTGACATTACAAGCTTTCACATTGCACATTATAAACTTTCACATTGACATTACAAGCTTTCACATTGCACATTTAAACTTTCACATTGACATTACAACTTCCACATTGCACATTCCAAACTTTCACATTGACATTACAAGCTTTCACATTGCACATTTAAACTTTCACATTGCATATTACAAACTTTCACATTGCACATTACAACTTTCACATTGCACATTATAAACTTTCACATTGCACATTATAAACTTTCACATTGCACATTATAAACTTTCATATTGCAACTTCCACATTGCACATTCCAAACTTTCACATTGACATTACAAGCTTTCACATTGCACATTTCAACTTTCACATTGCGCATTATAAACTTTCACATTGCACATTCCAAACTTTCACATTGCACATTACAACTTTCACATTGCACATTCAAACTTTCACATTGACATTACAAGCTTTCACATTGCACATTACAACTTTCACATTGCACATTACAACTTTCACATTGCAAATTATAAACTTTCACATTGCAATTCATAAACTTTCACATTGACATTACAAGCTTTCACATTGCACATTACAACTTTCACATTGACATTACAATTTCCACATTGCACATTCCAAACTTTCACATTGCATATTATAAACTTTCACATTGCATATTACAACTTTCACATTGCACATTATAAACTTTCACATTGACATTACAAGCTTTCACATTGCACATTACAACTTTCACATTGACATTACAACTTTCACATTGCACATTAACTTTCACATTGCACATTATAAACTTTCACATTGCACATTATAAACTTTCACATTGACATTACAAGCTTTCACACTGCATATTACAACTTTCACATTGCACATCATAAACTTTCACATTGACATTACAAGCTTTCACATTGCACATTACAACTTTCACATTGCACATTAAACTTTCACATTGCACATTATAAACTTTCACATTGACATTGCAAGCTTTCACATTGCACATTCCAACTTTCACATTGACATTACAAGCTTTCACATTGCACATTACAACTTTCACATTGCACATTAAACTTTCACATTGCACATTATAAACTTTCACATTGACATTACAAGCTTTCACATTGCACATTTAAACTTTCACATTGACATTACAACTTTCACATTGCACATTCCAAACTTTCACATTGACATTACAAGCTTTCACATTGCACATTAGAACTTTCACATTGCAAATGATATACTACAATGATCAAGGCGGATTCCATTGCCATCACAAGGTTTGATCTTTGACTCCAAAATGCAATGCGAACAATCATGATGCATATAATTCCTCAATGCTTATATTAAATCCTGAAAAGCATGAAGGAAAAGTGTCAACTACGAAAACGTAGTTGGTGAGTGCATAGGTTTTCAAGTAAATCTCGTTACGTATCCTTTTCAAAACTTAGAAAACGTATTATTACATATCAATATACCCAAACCACGTGACCGACAAAATTCTCATATCAAACTATCAAGTTTTCCAAATAACATAATGTCACTTCAAAGCGTTGAAAATCCATGGTTATTATAAAGCTCTCATTTGTCAAAATCATCGTGAGAGAAAAATATATCAATCGATTAATCATATATCACACCCAAACCATGCGATCATCAATAATTACCAACCATCAATAATATCAATAACACTTGGTCAATAGTATCATTTGATGAGTTTGTCTTGAGCCACTACTAAGACCGGTTATGTCCCAAAGAGATATTAATGATAAGCACATGTTGTCAATCACGTGCGATAATAATAATAAAAGGGTCGTGCCATGGAGACGACCAATAATATAGTAGTTAGAGCACCGCGAGGTCGGACCGGCAATGAAGGTCGCCACCAAGGCAAACCAAACATCCCGCCGCTACCTATTTTAGTGGGTGAGGGGACAAATCCTAGTTGCGCAACCCTCAAACTACAGGCCTCTCGAAGAGCTAATAGTAGTGTACCGGGGACAGCAGTTTAACAGTACTCAAGCTCATCATATAACATATAACACGTTGAATATACAATATAATTCCCATATCATAATCATTCCTTCAAAGTATCATTTCATAAAATAAAGTCATTTTAATTAATCATGCTTTTCACCCCGCAAGTAAAACATATAAAAGAGTTTGAAAGGGGGCTATGACTCACCTTATTATGCCGCACATTATATTCACCTATCCAAAATGGGTACTTCCCATCAATCGCTTCCTTGATGATATATCCCTTATCGTCCTCAATCACATTTCAAAGCCAAGACTATCCCTACGATAGGACTAATATACGTAAGTTCCTATCTTAAGCCATCATTTAGAAATGCCACATTTGTTTATACGTTTAATTCTTTGTTTACATTTGTTGTGGTTTTGATTGTATCTTTTGTTCCACTTGCTCATTATGATGTTCATTAACTCCATATATTTGGCGTTTATAAGTATATAATAACTTAAACTTATTTATTTAATATATTATTTTGTCTACCATTCAATTAGTTAAAATAACTTCGAAATCACCGTTTAGTTTTCTTGACTTTGAAGTACATACCTTCTTGGGTATCTTTTAATACCCATAATTCATATCAATTCAACCTCTCTTGTGTTTTGATCATTTAGGGGTTTCTAGTGTTAAAATCGTAAACCGAAATAGAGATTTTAGCCTCATTTCTTAGGCAAATCGAGTACTTTTAAATGGATCTTCATCCTTAATCCAATACTTACAGAATGTACACTATATTTTAGTGTTTAAGTTCGTGATATTGATGATGTGTGATTTGGGCAAATTTGTGGCTTTGGGTTTGTGCTTAAATGAACCGAAATAGTGATTTTTAGACTTGTCTTTGCTATTTAACAACCAAGTTAAGTTTTATAAATTTTATTTGACATATTCACAGTAGGTTTAGCATATATTTTGTTACAAGATTGTTGGAGTTGATTAAAGTTGCAATCTAGTGATTTTTAGCTTATTTTGTTGTAAAGAGTTTTTACTTTGAATTTTTCTGTTTTAACACTTATTTTCATGAAATGTTGACTAGTGAATTGTGATCAAGGTGATTTATTTGGATCATGATATTTTTACTACTTAAACTTCAGTATGTTGGTGATGTTTATGATTTTTTGGTAAATTTTTAGGCATCGTTTACTATTTATAAAAATTCCATGAACTTGACTACACAATATTGTAGTTGTTTGCGCAACCAAATGTTTTATAAAAGTTCAAGGTCGAAACAAGCTTTGAAAAATCCCTTGATTTTAATTTAGCTTCTCAACACATCGAAAATGATCCCCATAAAGTGAAGAGTCCTGAACCTTTACGTATTGAAAACTAAAAATCCATGAACATGACCCATTTTTAAGAATAAAAATCATACTTAAAAATGCATAACTTGAGTTCTTTTAATCCTTTTTACTTGATTCCAGTTGGTGCTGAAACAAGACTCATATATCTACAAATTTTGTTTTAGTCACTTTTCATGAAGTGGTCCTCACATGTATGTTTTATCCGTTCCAAATCTGAAGACAGAATCTGTGAGTTTTCTTGGAAACACAAATGCATGCTTTGCTTCATTTAAATTATCCAACCCTTAGGGGACTAGGAGTGGGGTGGGTTGATTTTATCAACCCTCCCAAATTCAACCAATAATATCCATCCAACTCATTTTACCCTTTCAACTCTCTCAATCAACCCTCCCAACCTTTTTTACTGGCATTCCATAAATTCTCAACCCTCCCAACTTTTTTTTTCTTTTTTAAATAAATAAAAAACATAACATTTTATTATTAAAACATAACATATTATAAATAAAAACATAACTACATTTAAACTAAATCTGTAAATATTTCATATTATAGGGTTTGTTTTGAAAAAATAATAATAATAATAAATTTTAAAAAAAAAAGGTAAATGGGCCCCACTGTGTCATCTTCTTCCTACAATAATATAGATATACATACAGAGTATCTATCTAATATAGTACAGGTCATGAATATAAAAATTAAAAGGGGTTTTTTTCCTTTTAATTGAAAATGGCTCCAACGGCTCCTTCTTTCATGTGGTCCCCATCTTCCGATTTTATGGGCACCGGGCTCCCAACCTTTCAACCAAACCGTCGGGTTATGCTTTTGGAGGTGGCAATGGTGTAGCCGGCGGTATGACCGCATCCCGCCCCAACCTGATCACCCAATCCGTACCCCCTATGTTTACAAGTTCCGATTTTGATGTGATTTTAAAAATTTAAGGTAAATCCAAAACTCTAACCAAACATATATTATATTTATCATTACTGTTTATTATAACTTAGCTTCGATGATCGATTTACTTTAACCACAAATTATTTCATACTCACGAATCATATATGTGGCATATTCGAATTTCTTTATGATACAATCTATGTAGCTACCGTACATCATACGGGTATTAGGACTAGTAGTAAATATATATCCATCCGTATATAAATATTTTAGCATATTTAAGTAGTATAATTCAATATGAATTTTAATAGTCGATCACCACATAATCGGAAATTCAGAATAGTGTTCAACTAATTGACTAATTATTATATATACATTTCCCGTGGATCCCGTTACTGTAGCTCTACAATACAAACGCTGACGTCAGCTATTTTGTCTTCTTTTTTTTTTGCGATAGTATACTTTTAGAACTTCGTATTTTTACCGCTTAACTTTTTGGTTTTTTTACTTTAGTCTAAAAAATTTATAGAAACTTAAATGTACTTTATTTACTTTTACAAAGTTGTAAGTATAATTTACTTCTACAAAAGTTTTTTAACTTTAATCATCAAATCTTTATTTTTTACTTTTTATCACTTATTATAAGGTTTTTAACTTTTGCCGTCGAACTCTTGGTTTTTCCAACTTTGGCAGCCCAATATTTTAACTTTCTACCCCTTATAGTAAACTTTAACTGTCCAAACTTTTGGGTAATGCTATATGTATGTTTGCATGATGCGACGGCGATCCGGGGCAACGCCTAGGGTTAAAATTCTAGTTGTGAAATATTTTGCCTGCCAACTAAGCTCAAAGAAAATAAATAAAGTGTCATTATATATGCCATTAAATAAATGATTATATATTAAAAATTTGACACATAAGCAAAAATCATAGTTGTCTTATAATTAAGGTTGCCACATAGGAATAAACATATCATCTCTTAGTTATACAGAGAGATAAGACATATGAAGTAGTTAGATTAGATTAGATAATTCAAATGATTGTTCGATCTTATGCTGGTATATGACAATTACCTATTCCCGTGTCTAAAAAAGCCGCAACAATGCACGATCTTTCAATCCTAGTTACTAGCATCTAAAACTAAGTTTCTGGCAACTTCCCAATATGTTGAAGTTGGTACGATATTTTGCTTTTAGGTAAATTTCCAACATAAGTTTACTTTTGACCAGTAATTGGTCTTCACATTCTTACAATATTGTATTGTATAATCATTAAGAACGAAGCTAATGAATAGTGTCACTGACACGTGGCATTATTCTATTAGTTAACTCCGCGTTATTATTTGGATTTTGCCATATCGGATTTAGTTCGAGTTTTTTTTCTTTCGGTTTTTCTTGGTTTTTTGCATAATTTTTATGTTTTTGTGTTCTCTTCTATTGATTCATCTTATACCCCACATCACTATTTAGATTTTGCCACATCGAATCCCGTTTGGGGTTTTTTCCTTTGGTTTCAGATTTTGTCATATCGGATCCCACGTGGCACTGTTCTATTAGTTTATCTACACTCTGCGTTACTATTTAAATTTTGTCATATCAGATCCTATTCGAAATGTTTTTCTATTAAGAACGAAGCTAATGAATAGTGTCACTGACACGTGGCATTATTCTATTAGTTAACTCCGCGTTATTATTTGGATTTTGCCATATCGGATTTAGTTCGAGTTTTTTTTCTTTCGGTTTTTCTTGGTTTTTTGCACAATTTTTATGTTTTTGTGTTCTCTTCTATTGATTCATCTTATACCCCACATCACTATTTAGATTTTGCCACATCGAATCCCGTTTGGGGTTTTTTCCTTTGGTTTCAGATTTTGTCATATCGGATCCCACGTGGCACTGTTCTATTAGTTTATCTACACTCCGCGTTACTATTTAAATTTTGTCATATCAGATCCTATTCGAAATGTTTTTCTTGGTTTTTTGCATAGTTTTTTTTGTTTTTGTGTTCTCTTTTATTGATTCATTTTATGCCCCTTATCACTATTTAGATTTTGTCATATCGGATCCCGGTCGGGTTTTTTTTCTTTCGGCTTTTCTTGGTTCCTTGAACAATTTTTTTGCTTTTGTATTCTCTTCTATTGGTTCATCTTATACCCCGCATTACTATTTGGATATTGCCATATCGGATCCCGTTTGGGATTTACTTTTCCGGTTTTTTCTTGGCTTTTCTTTATAGTCTTTTTGCTTTTGTGTTGTCACCACCGTCACGTGACACAGTTCTATTGGTCCACCTACACCGCACGTTACTACTCGGATTTTACCACGGCTGATCGCGTATATATTAAAGGTCGTGGCTATGAATAGTGTCATGCCCTTTAATATTTCGCCACGTGTCACCAATCAATGTTTACCACGTGTCGCTTGATCAATGGTTGATTTTACACCCCGTATCACTATTCAGATTTTGTCATATCGGATTCCGTTTGAGTTTTTTCTCTTTCGGTTATTCTTGATTTTTTCCACAGTTTTTTTTGCATAGTACCCCGCCTACGTGACGAGTTGCTATTTGTTGATGTCACACCCCGTACCACTATTCACACTTTGCTAAATCGCATCGCTTACATATTTTCTACTACAGGTTACTCCTAGGTGTTTTTCGACATGATTTTCCTTTTGAGTCATCCAACCCTTTTGTGTCACACGTCGTACCACTATTTATATTTTATTACATCTCAACTAATATCTTGATGTTTTTGCTATATCATATCCCGTTCGGTTTTTACTACGAATTACTTTTTGATTTTTGCACATTTTTAAACAAACATATGCATGACAGAATGATTTTTAATTAAAAAGTGGTTGAAGGTTCAACACAAATACACCAAAATAATATAAGCGTTTCAACAAGACAACTGAGGCCCCGCAACGCGGGGTCCGAAATTTACTATTTGGATATTTCCGTATCAGATCCCGTTTGGGATTTACTTTTCCGGTTTTTTCTTGGCTTTTCTTTATAGTCTTTTTGCTTTTGTGTTCTCACCACCGCCACGTGACACAGTTCTATTGGTCCACCTACACCGCACGTTACTACTCGGATTTTACCACGGCTGATCGCGTATATATTAAAGGCCGTGGCTATGAATAGTGTCATGCCCTTTAATATTTCGCCACGTGTCACCAATCAATGTTTACCACGTGTCGCTTGATCAATGGTTGATTTTACACCCCGTATCACTATTCAGATTTTGTCATATCGGATTCCGTTTGAGTTTTTTCTCTTTCGGTTATTCTTGATTTTTTTCACAGATTTTTTTGCATAGTACCCGCCTACGTGACGAGTTGCTATTTGTTGATGTCACACCCCGTACCACTATTCACACTTTGCTAAATCGCATCCCTTATAGATTTTCTACTATAGGTTACTTCTTGGTTTTTTTCGACATAATTTTCCTTTTGAGTCATCCGACCCTTTTGAGTCACACGTCGTACCACTATTTATATTTTATTACATCTCAACTAATATCTTGATGTTTTTGCTATATCATATCCCGTTCGGTTTTTACTACGAATTACTTTTTGATTTTTGCACATTTTTAAACAAACATATTCATGACAAAATGATTTTTAATTAAAAAGTGGTTGAAGGTTCAACGCAAATACACCAAAATAATATAAGCGTTTCAACAAGACAACTGAGGCCCCGCAACGCGGGGTCCGAAATTTACTAGTTATATAAATACCAATAACATATTATGTATGTAACCAAAATGATGAAAAGTAAATTCATAAAGCATGTGTCAAATCAAACAAATGGAAAGCACAACTTAGCCGGCAACTTGGGCACATTATATATATTACTTATATATATTACATTCGGAGTCCTCTTAGGAATAGTAACATGATGACGTCCTGATTCATGCTGACGTCGAATTTTTTTTATTTTTTAAACACAATTTTTCTTTTTTTCTTGGTTCTTTTTTGGTCTAATTTTTTTTCCTCTTTTCTACAAAAACTCTTTTAAAAAAGAAAAAAAATTATACTTTTTGTCTCGGTAATTAAACAGCTAATTAAAAGTCTAAAACATTACACTTTTTTTCTTTTTTCCTTGCTTTTTTTAGGTCTAATTTTCCTCTTTTTTGCAAAAACTCTTTTAAAAAAGAAAAAAAATTATACTTTTTGTCTCGGTAATTAAACAGGTAACTAAAAGTCTAAAACAATTACACGATGAACAAACATGTATAACAATATATTGTACTACTTTTGTATCACCGACCTTATACACAATGTACGTTTTACGTACCGTTATGTCTCCCGGAGCAGCGGCGGAACTTGAACATCGTTATAAGGGGGGTCAAAAAAAATTTGGCTTAAAAAGTGCTTATATATATTTTCTTTCCCAATTTTTTTGCGGGGGTAAATACATACAGATTTGTTTTTTTACCCTCAGATATTAAATAATTGCTAATTACAATCCAATATTCTGGAGGGACCCCTTCCGGTCCTATAGATGTTCCGCCACTGTCTCGGAGCAAAGCCCGGGTTACAATGCTCGTTGACTATAATTTCGTAATCGTTTAGTCAACTAGGGTGTATGTATTTTGTAATGGTCATGTTACAAAGACATTTTATTATTCGGAAAAAAAAAATAGTAAAAAAAACCCTATAAAACCTCAAATACTTATTCATGTCACAATAAAAAACGACCACAACAGGCTACCAATAAATGTGATGACACAACGATACATTGGCTAGTTCGAGAAGCAAAGCGAGTATAGTAAGCGTAACTGCACAAAAGTACAATGATTAATACGAAACAAAGGTTAAAGTTTAATGACCAATAAAGCACACATTTTTGAAAGTATAATAACCAATCTGAGACAAGATATAGCATCAAGACATAACCACCAGTCGTCCACCACGTCAAGCGCTTTTATCCGGTCATTAAGTAACAAGTTGGTAAATGCTGAGACACATGTTGAGTTCACTTGTCATCGTAAATATATATATATCATATATTATTATAGACATAGGTTCACAGCCTCAAAAAGAAAATGTTGCATTAGCTTAAAGATTTAAACACGTTCAGTAGGACTGTTTAAATGTATACCAAATATTAATATATATTTCTAAAATACGATAATCTGGTACACAGAGATCAATATCAACTTAGGAGGAGGTTACAAATAGTAAATGACTAGTAGGAGATTATGGTACCTGTAATTTGTTATTTGTTACTATTTGCTATATACAAGACCTACATATTATGTGCATGAACCTGTAAACGCCCCCGGCATCTGTAAATCAAATACCAACAGTGCAAAATGGGGGTAAATTAGTAATTCAATCTGCTTGGGACTTGGATCAATCATCCAATGAGCTGTGTACCAGTCGTATTTAACCATCAGTTTAAGGCTCTAGATTTACTGTGTCAATAGTGCACTCTACCAAAATATATGCCAATGTAATTTCATCTCTGTGTCGCTGCTCTAAGTTTGTGCAAAAACTGCAAAGCTTCACGGTAAGATGGATCGGTTCGGCTAATAGGTTTGCATGAATTTACATGATCAGTGGACTCCAATACCTGCCAAATGTCAGAAAACAATGAGTGAAAATATGTAAACCAATATAACATAGTTTATCACATATGATGCAAATTATTCCATCAGTTGCTATATGTAATTCACTTTCAATACGCATATGACAAACAAACCCCTGTTTCAAATATCAAGCCAACACCATGAAATTTATATGTTAAGATAGGACCCCTTCAACAGACTCCAGTGAAAAAACCAACCATTGCATGCTTTTTTTTTATACTTTACAAAGTACATACGAGAGAACTTTTGGTACATGTTAACTGCTACTAACTACCAAGTGAATGGCCTTCATTCTATAAGTATAGGCATTTCAGTTCTCAGGATCTTACGAAGAAAGGCTAAAGATCGTACTGAACACAACCCTATGATATGAGTTCAGGCGAGCCAGGAAAGCACCCTGAACTCATAGGGTGAAGGCGAGGAAGCTTGAAAAAGGGGCTCCTAAACAAGAGTTTTGACTAGGTAGATTTACCCTTCTAAGCCGTTTTAGGTGAGTTCAGACTCAATCATTGACCATACAGAATCTGCCATAATTAATATGATATAGAATTTTGGGAAATATTTGCGGGCAGATTGTGATTAGTTTTTTTAAAAGTGTTAGATCTTGACAAAAGGTGTAGATTGGTGGGAAAACCATTGACCTTAGGTGCCTTCTTGGCACCAGCCATTGTCCTCCTCACAAGGATGGCTGCGCGCAACTCCCCCGGCACAGTAGGGTACCACTTGAGGCCAGGTTCGAACCTGAGACCTGTGATCTGACAAAGTCACTCCAGGGTCCACGTGTGGACCGATTGATCTATGATCAATTGGTTTTTGATTCGATGAATGTGATAGAAACTTTGAATTATTAATTTTCAGATATGAAAACTTACAACAAGTTCCCCATATCCAGGATATGCAGATTCAATGGGAACTACTTCCAGCCGAAAAGCCCATCCACCGTAGCCTTCAACTATTGGAGTAACTTTAGTCTGTACAACAAATCATTAGCCATTTAGACTCCCAAACTACCATAGGAACATCATCCAAACACATACAACATTTGCATGCATGCAGCATTAAGGAGTAACAGATAAAACTTATGATGCTACCTCACAAAAACTGAGAACATCAATAGATCCTTTTTTATGTAGATCATGAAGAAAATCATTAAGCTCCACTAATCTCGTGGACCCACTTCTCAACTCTCCTATCTGATAAAAGTAAAGAGAAGAAAAGCGATGGCAGTGTTAATTAACAGAAGTTGGTAGTTCTAATATATAAAGCAACAAGTGTATAACTGGTGAAGGATATGAAGTTGGTAAACCAGGAGAATTGGCAGGTTGCAAGTGATGGTTCAAAATGGGTTCAACTCAAGATGGGCTGGGTTAAGTGGTAACACCCAACACTTTTACATTTGTTCTAAATTTTATTCATAATTCATAAATAATATGATGAGTATAACTTATCATGGCTACTAAATTTATTAATTCTTTGGTAAGTATTTGAATGCACTTTTGACTCGTTTAACCCATTTGTTCCATGATAGATTTTTTACAAGATAAACACAAACCGCATTGACCTGTTTTCTATATAAATGAGCTTAGATTGGCACCTCTAATGGATAAGAAAAGATAAAAAGGCTAACCGATGGTGCAGGGCGGAGCACATAACCCATTCGCCAGGGCATATCTGCAAGTTTGCTACCAAAATGTGGGCAACTATAGAACACCTAAAACAAGGGAGAGAGAAATACAGATAAACGTTGATTGGAAGTGACAATTTTTATATGAAACATTAAATAATTTCTTCACTAAAACATACCACACCAACAGTGTTCCTGACAAGATTGCCTCTATTTTCTGAACTTGCTTGATGCAGCATCTGCTTCACAACCAATCCTCCCATGCTGCAATATACGGAACCCTTAAATTTATGGATAATTCTAATCTTAAGAAGATCGAGATATATAAAATGTGTACTTGAATCTCGTATCAATATGTGTATCTCCATAATCAAAACAATTTTGTTTTTGGAGCTTAGAGGGTCAGGTAGGCTCATGAAGGTGCTAACTAGGCCTGGCAAAATGGGCGGGTCGGGCGGGTTTGGGTAACGGGTCAAAACGGGTGCGGGTTGAAACGGGTGCGTGTCCAAGCGGGGAATTTTAGAAATGCGGGTCAAGCGGGTACGGGTAAAAGCGGGTTGGGTGCGGGTCGGGTACGGGTCAACCCGCATTTTTTAATGATTAAATTTAGTTTGTAATTTGGTTTTAAAAAATATTAATTAATGGATTAAACTAACTATAAATTATGTAATCCTTTTTATATTGTAGTCTTGTACGATTTTATAACAGTTAGTAGTATATATTTATATTATACATAAAATAAAAATATATGGAGTAATAAAGATCACAGAGTTCTCCTATAATTCTATCCACACATTTAATTATCATTTTTTTTAGATAAACTCTCTCTCTCTCACTCTAGGTGTGCATACAGTATAATTCTTATTTTTTCATGTTTTCTTATTCACGACCATTAACAAGCTACAATATAGAGCACGTTCCAAGCACCATCACCACCATGGGTCGACGGTCAAACCACCATGACCATCACCAACAACTTAGTCGCCACTGCCAACACCAAATACTAGAAAGTCAAACTCAGAGATGGTGATTTACGCGACATCACCGGCGGCAAACGCCATCCCCGCCACCGTCCAATCAACTTCAGGTGGCTGGTTTTCCACCGCCCACCGGTGACCATCATCGTCATCTCCGTCAATCGACTTCAGTTGGCTGGTTTGCCACCGGCGACCATCATCGTCATCTCCGTCATTTTGTAGATCTATACTCTTTTCCATATTTGATTTCTTGGATGCAAGTGTTAACCCGCTCGATCGACCCGCATGACCCGCGCAAAGAGTTCAAGACTTACTTGAAATACCCATTTAGACCCGCTGTATGATTTTAGGGGTGCCCATGAATACCCACATGAGTGGAAAAGTTACCCAAAGTTACCCGGAATTTCTCTTTTGGGTAAATTTTGCCAGGCCTAGTGCTAACACATACCATCTTACGTGACTTGAAACGCTTTCATCCATGAGTGTTTAAATTTATTAACAGTGCCACTAAACATAAAGGGAAACAAAATGTAAAGGGAAAGAAAGCGACCATATACACAAACCTATGAGTTACAAATACAACTGGTCGATCTCCAATATGTGCTGCAAGTAGCTTCTCCAACAGCATGGAGCTAACTTCCTGCACTATCCAAATGCCTGTTAAATACTTGTACCAATGCCTTACCAGCTATAATAAGAATTGGTTACATGGGAGGGTTGGATAACAGGTCACAACAGATTCAGGTTGACACGGGTCATTTTAGATTGGGTCCAAACAGAATGGTTGGGCACGTTGGGTTGACTGAAAATATTGTCCACTTATTTTATTTATTTTCATGGTCAATATTAAAACATAATGATTGCAAAAACAATAGTGTGACTAATATTCTAAATCTTTCAATAATGCGATAAAGGTTGTGTGTGCATTTAAATAGACTTCAAGCAAGTATTAACAAATTCGGCCTGTTCCCCTTTTTAGCTAAGCTTTCCGACTTTTATCGCAAATGATCTAGTTGAGATAAAGCACAACCAAAATCGACTTTTAACAAGTAAAGAGACAAAACTGCCACCTCTTCTTTCTAACAACCAGAAATAACATGTACTCGTAATATTTAGATGATGCATGCAAAACATGAACCTGTAGAGGCAGGCTTGATCCGGACCACTGAGTAAGATTTGTCTGCAAAAGAAGTGCAAAATCAGTTAAAATCATGTTGACATATAAGGATTGGAATGGAATTTAAACCCACAAATCTATGATCACAAACCTTGTACTTAAGACTAAACAAACGCGCATGAGGGAAGTCAGCTGAAAGCCACTCTCCCGGCCAAAACGTTCCTTGTTTTCCGGCCTCTTCGTCAATCTTTTCTACAAGCCCAGATTTAGAGGATGACTTGCACTCAGATAACCGCCATGTCTTAAACGGCCCCCCACGCAGACCATGTACAAATATAATATCAAATGAAGGATCTCCCAATTGACTCACTGATTCACTATGAGATGTTGGGCTAATGTCCTCACCGGGATCAATTTGATTTTCCTTTTTGGTCAATGTACGCTTTCCTTTTCCAGAACTATCCCAATGAGGCCTTTCAGGGTTGATTAAAAACATCATCTCAGTATAACGAGCACAATTATGGCTTTTATTTACGCCACCAGGATACTCGTCGTTTACATTATCTTTGAAATCATCGTCATTGCAAAAGATATTTAACAATGTTGCTCTAGCATAACTTTGAGTTTTAAGGTCATTGTTTCCCAGGATCTTTCCATTTGCACATTCATCAAGCCAATTACACAATGCTTCGTCATCACGTAACAACTTTTTAACTTTTGGATGAACCGAGAGCAATGTTAGTAACCGAGCCGCATGTCGGCGGATGTGTGCCACAGGTGGGATCCGGGCATTAGACAGTTCATGAGCATCAGGAGCAGAGGACTTGCCACGACCACTTACAGTTACATCCTTGGAATCCATGTCTCTTGATGCATCATATGCTTCAATTGCTGCTAACTTCTCGTAATCATCACTCAATAAAAAGCGACGCAACAATGAAACTACACCATAATCCACTATTTTCTTTTGTAAAAATGTGTCATCGCTGCAAATCTCTGTCATAGCTTTGATCCCCTTCAGAGTTGCCAGTGCCGAATCTAAAGCATTCACTTTAGGCATGTTGTCTTTCTTCAAATTTTTGAATGTTCCAATAAAGGGTTCAATGGAGAGAAAATCTGCCAAAGTAGATAAATCCCCTTTAACAGAATCTGTTCCCAGCTGATTTACGGCCAAATTGACCACGGCACTGGCCAATTGGTTGACACTGTTTGTGCCAGATACTATGTTTGCCTGATCAATTTGAGTCTGCAAGAGTAAGGAATCTTCATCAATTACCATAACCACAGATAGCATTGATATTACAGAGGTGGCAATTTGAACAAATTTACTTATGATGACCAGATATATATATATTTTTTTAAAAGGCTATGAATAGCCAAATATGGGTTATGTTTTATCTTGACGAGTCAAATAGATAGAACAAAAAAGGTTGGCTAAATAAAGAACAGATCAAATGGGTCGAAAGTAGTCCTGAATTTTTAATGCAATACAGTCTCCTAAATTATTCAATCCAAAATTATTAGCAAATAATATAAGTTCTGTTATTGGGTTTAACACTAAATAAACTTAACCTTTAGAAAATAAAGGGTTTCAGGTCAACCCTGCCCACCTGTTACACAGCCCACCCTTTTTGCCACACTATTTGAAATGAGCAATGGAGCTACAAACCTTCACTTTGTCCCTAGGCTGAACACTCCCTTTAAGAGATAATTTTCTTGATTTCAGTATGTCAGAAAGCATAACAGCTAACCAACCTTGAGAGTTTGGTATGGAAGATGGTCCATAATCTTCACAAATACGGGAAAGTATATTTATGGCAGAAGATGTAAGAGCATCAGATGAAGTCTCCCTAAATACCCATGAAAGTAAAATGCTAGACCACTTTTGCCCTTCCTCAAGAGATAAATGCATGTCCCCTGAACAAAGTGATTCCAACCCTTTTGCCAATGATTCTTGTACAGCTGTGTGACGCATAGTCCGTTTAGCAGAATCCCTCATTAAACCTAGACCTTTTTCCATAACTACCCTTTGAGCCCTGGGGCACCTCTCAAGAGACAGTAAGAATGCAGATAAAGCAACGAGAGTCAACGAGATATCGCCGCTTTTGCTCGCTTGAGATACTGTTGTAAGAAGAGTATAACTCCAATCAGAAACAGAATCATTCAAGGGAAGATTCTGATCTTCTAATAATAACCGAGCAACCAAGCTGCCGTGCCATTTAACGGATCTCTCGGGAGCAACTAAAGCTGACATGACAGCGTGACCGTCTCGGTCTAGTTCTTGTATATGAGATCTATTTACATCTGATGCCCTTGCCCAGTTTGCTAAAGCCCAGGCAGCAAAAGGAACAGCAACATGTTGAGAATGCAAATCATCCCACAATCCAGGTACTACATACGGAGAACTATCATTTAATTTACTAAATGAAAGACTTTTTGGGGTAGATTTAAACGATTCCTCTAACTCCATCGACCCATTATTTCTAGAAAGACCCACAACCGTAGTACCTCCAAGAACTTTCATCCCAATTCCTTTTAATCCGGTTCCACCATCATCATCGTCCTGATTATCGGATGGTTCATCCATGTGCATGCCACCTTCTTCAACAACCTGAAGTGCTACTGCGATATCTCGCATTGCAGCTGCCCCAGATAGCATGGGCTTGAGCCTGATCTTGTCCACGTTGTCACAGTTGGAAGTGACGATATCCATTATTGCTGCAACGAGCATGCTTCTACCTTTTGACGGATCAGAAATATCAAATGAACTGCGCCTTGGTTGCTGCTTTCATGAAAATGCTATATCAATATGATAAATAATTATTTTTGATAAACTTATATGCAACAGATTTCATACAAACGTTAACTTCTTCATGCATATTGCTTTCATAGGGTAGAAGCAAGCAGAGAGTCATATGTTTACAACCAGACAACCATTACTCTATTGTACGGTAAACTTATAGCGATATTTATCAATCGAATAAAAGAAGTCAAAACAATGTATAATTACATTATTTGACATTGTACCGAAGTAATACGTTATAGCACTCGCTGGTCAATCTCTGATTTCTTTAAGCGAAGAGCTCGCAAAAAAAACATATAAATCCATCAAAGAAGCATTTTGCTTTGTTTTGGACATAAAAGTGTTGAAAGCCTTGAGACATGAATATAGAAAGATAGAGATGAGGACTCTAACCAACCTGGTTCCTCTATGCATCTGCTCTTAACCACATCCAATTTGCATGCAGTTCATATACGACAATCTAACTGAAGGTGCTAGGTAGCTTTTTTGGGAGGCAAAAACTAAAATTATATCTTATAGTAGAACTCGATGAATCTAAACGGGAAATGCAACTAGGAGATACAACTAGGAGATGTGGGGGCGGGTAAATAGAAATTTGAGCTTTATAATGGAAAAATGGAAAAGGTGGAAAACAATAAAAATATGTTTTCAAGTTTTTCATCGAAAAGTAAAAAACAATGATTTCTGTTTTCTTGGAAGATTATTTTGGAAACTATGATTTGATCACGTTTTCTGTTTTCTTGAAAAACAAAAATGGAAAACAAGGGGTGCTTTCCCCAACTAAACGCGCCTTATATTCACACAACTACTCCCTGAAAGCACAATTCTGACCAAGTAAACCTTAAGCCTTTCGAGTTTGAAGCTTCACCTTGCTTTTAATGCACAAACACATTGCAAATACTTTGTAACTTCATGGCTAGTTACTAAAAATCCGTGATTAACCAAAACCTAATACGATTTTTTGGCACTTCAGCACGACATGACAAATTGGTAGGCGTAAATATTACAAAAGAACATTTAAACCTACTAGGATAGATTCGATATTGAGATGATCCCAAAGCTATAAACTAAAGATTACACTTCTTCCTACTCCATTATGACTGATGAAGAGGACATTCCAGTCAATACACTTTTGCCTAACAACCCATGAATACTTGGCTTGGCAAGGGTGTCAACCCGTGAATATTCAGTGTGTTGCTTCTTATATATCCAAAACACCACTATTCAATGCTAAGAGATTGAGAGAACTTGATCTTTGAGAGTATTGGTAATATGTGTGGTGTATTTTTGTGTTGTGTGGGGTGTGTGTGTGGTGTGTGTGTGTGTGTGGTGATCACAAAGAAATAGACAAATTGCCGCTAAAATTTAGGCGCAAAGGTTGGGCAAGTGCAAACCATGAGTAAAAATTGAAATTTTTAAGTAGAAGAGGTTTTCTCAATTGTGATACGTCCTTTGCTATGGTATTGACTCAAATCAAAAGACATAAATTTGCCATTGGTTGAACTTCAAGGTAAATCAACATATAACTTCTTTAAATACCTCGGGCAACCAGTGGTTCCAAATTCAATAACAAGTGGTGCTTTTGTGGATGTCAACATCATGCTTATATGGCATACTGGTCATAGTTTCTAGCTTAATTAGTGAAACTCCACAGAAGGTAAAGTATTGGTCATGTTGATGAGCATTATGACATCACTATTAATATTAAGTAGGATATTATATGCAATCATGACTTCACAACCTTCAACTATCAATATTAGATATTTCTAACTTATAATTCAGCATGTTAATGGCTATACATTGTGTGTCACTAAGAATTATTAATGAACTTTTACTACACTAAGGGATTTTAGCTTCTTATTCTTTAATTGAATGACATATTCTAGCAGACTATCTTAAGATCACCCAAGTAAAACCCCCATATTCCCAACATCTTATAAGGCCTTCACAATTTCAAAGCTTTTAACTACTAATCTTGGACATTTCTTATCAAGCAGGTTATTGCTGATACTTCATATCACTAGTAATTCTAAAGAAGTTGTTAGTTATGTATGCTTAGCGGTATTTTCTAGTTCTACATTTCTTGCATCTTCTTGTATTACTTAAACAACATGCTATAGTAGATTCCTTAACATCATCCACTGTCAAACGCCCACCCCATAAATTACTTGATCAATCATTTCAAATCAATATGAACTACACGTAAACATACAAGGAGCACATAAATAGTAGTAGAATCGAGTTAACAATCAAAACTTAGTCCTTTACTAGGAATTGCTCGCTAAGCATAAGCGACGATCGACTAAGCATACGTAGCAAACTAGAACTCATAGATAATGTGCAAACAAGAACTCATTAATAACTTTTGCATATACTAACACAAAAGGATAATCGCTTACCGGAGATTCCTAGTTGATAATCAACCAATAAACCACGATTCATAACTAGCATTCCAATGTACTTTACACAGAAGCACCATGTACCTGTTATTTTCCATCTAATGAATGCCCTTCAAACTTTTATCCAATATGTACCACGTACTTTTTTAATTACAAACATGCACATCGAAATTTCAAATGTTCCAATATGATACGAGTTAATTAACAAAATTACCATTCTAGATCAACGTTTGAAAGAATGATGTGTATCACATGAAATAAAAAATGTACATGGCGTAGATGTGTATGTGTACATTCACGTAAGTATTAGGTATATTCTAGATAAGTAGATAGTACATTGGCATTTTAGAGTTTAAACCCTATCAAAGTTTCGACAAACAGAAACAACATGCAGTAGCAGGCTAGTAGCAGTATCGAGTTCTCAAGTCAACATTGGGTCGTTTACTAAGGATTTTACACTAAGCAAAACTAACAAACTAATGCCAATTTAACACTACAATTTACACAAAATATAAACAAAATATAAACAAACTACCTTTTTCGATGTATTCGGTTGAGCAAGGTAGATAAACCTCAAAAGATTCGGAACAGCATTCGGCCTATTCAACACAACCTCACAAACATTCTCATCCGCGATTAAATACGCCAACGCCCTAGCCGCTTCCCCTTGTACACTTCCACCTGCACTTCCTCCAACACTAACTAAATCCAACAACCAATCAACAACCACACCACCACCTGCACCTACAATCGCCATCCGTCTGCCTTCGTTCGCCGCAACGATATCCGCTAATAATGCCGCAACCCTAACTTCAAACCCTAACCTAACCTCGTGATTCGCCGAACTCAAAACCGACCGCAACGACTTCCACAACACCGTCGCTGCAACGCCGGTGTGTTTCATCGTACTCACAACTCTCTTAACTGTCTCGGTTGACCGGTCAACGTAAATCTCTTTGATTTCATTGATTTTGCTATTATTACTTTTATCATAGGTTAGAATGACGTAGGATGACGTCAGCAAGGCGGTTAGGGAAATTACTGAAGCTGTTAGTGTGAATTTGGAAGATGTGGAGAGATGAGAAAGAGTGTTTGGGCGGAGGTTGTTGAGGGCTGGGGGAAGGGTATTTTGGTAATTTTGTTCGGTTTTTTGGTGGTTTGTGGTGGAGAAACGGCGGCGGAGAGTGGTGGATTGATGACGATGGTGATGGTGATGGTGGATGACGGTGGTTCTGGTAGTGAAGATACGACGGAGCATTATAGTCGGAGAAGGAAAGAAGGGAGGGACTGAAATCAGAAATGAGATTTCGTCTGTCTATATATAGATGACGGTGTAGTCGGTTTATAGTCGTAAGATTTTTGGTTTTTCGACTTCAAAGTTTTTCATACAATGTCCCAACAAAAATTGCATTGAAAAATTAAAAATTGCAAAGTGATAAAATAAAATCAATAAGATATAATAAATCGCAATTAAAGAAAAAAAACGTTAAATCACTATGAAGCGTTACACAATTGCAATGAAAGTATAACTTCAAGAAAATATTATATAAATTGTAATATGAAACCATTAGTCGCAGTAAAAAAGAACAAATTGCCATATAAACTGAAACTTGTGATGCGAAAGCATAAAATCGCGATGAAAAAGTATAAGTTCGCAATGAGAAGGCATAAAATCGTAATCAGAAAGGAAAAATCACAATGAAAAGTCAAAATCTCAATAAAAACTAAAACTTTTGATAAAAATCAAGGTTGTGATTTTTCAACATTTTTGCATTTTATGTTCCTCATTGCGATTTTGTAATATTTAATTGTGATTTTATGCTTTTTTGTATTGCGATTTATGATATCTTGTTGCGATTTTACTTTCTCATTATATTTTTCACTATTTATGGTGATTTTGTTAGACATTGATTTTGTAAAAACTTATAAAAACTTGTCTAAGATGACAAAGATTCATAAAATTTTGGATACCCATGTTATTTTCCCATTTAAATATGGTATCGTTTCAAAAATAGAAAAACTCACATAGTCTCATTAGTTAATAAAGATTAACCCTTACTTAATAGATAAAAAATCGGATGTCACACAAGTTAAGCTTGGATCCATTCTCTCCAAATATGGTATTTGTGTTCACTTAAATGCACATTAATATCACACACCTTAATCCTTTCCGATTCCATATATCATAATGAGACACAGATCAACAGGTAAATGCCTGAAAATTTTGAGAAGGCTTCCTTGGTTTTTACCGCACATACCCCAAAATTGAACGTTAGAATAAAATAAAATTTAGCAATGTCTTGTTCATTTTAGTCTTTATATTAACATGTGTGTTCCCGAGTGTTTTTAAGGGAGGAGAGATTGAAAAGCTTTGTTATATTAGGGTGTTTCCGGGTTTCTTTTTAAAAATGAAACTTAAAGCATCTTTATTTTGTTTTCCCTCCCCGACCCTTTCTCTTTAATGGAAACTTAGGAGCACGAAACAACTTTCCCCTTGTTTTCCTTTCTTCTCCTTTCTTTAGTTAAACAAACTTTGAAGCACAATTTAAGTTTGTTGAGTCAATAATGTTTGCCATTGATTGTTAGATTCTCACACGAGATTATTGTACTTAGATGGGGTATGAGTTTTGGGAGAGAAAATGCACACACAAAATAAGGTGGAAGCTTAGATTGTGAAATGTGTAAATGGCTCTCTATTTATAGAGAGAGCATTTACAACTTTAGTCCCTAGTGTTTAGTATGTGCAATGTAAGTCCCCGTAGTTCCAATCATCTAATGAGAAACCCTATAATATGTCTTTAAGGGTAAATACGTCCATCGTATATTTACTAGACATAAGGATTTCAGTTATCGTCAATTATCATATATATCATGAATGATAAACGATTAGTGACAGTCACATTTAACGTGGTTCCAACGATATTTCCATATCATAATCGGCATGAGTGCATGACTTGAGCTAGATTCTTCTATATACCAAGTTACCAACAATACATATATAGGAGTTTAAAGTCCTTAGCCAAACAAAATATCTAATTAAACTTAATAATATATCCTTATACAACTAAGATAATCTAGTTATTTAGGTCGAGCTTATGCAGATCCGGAAAAGAGTGATGAACTGTATTCGACCATGCTGGCATGCTTTGCGAAACTTTAGTTTGGTCATCAAGTGACTTTCCGGGGTTAACCTTTCCTCGATTAGTACTGGGCGATCTCAATTCTCGGACATACTTTTCCTTGTGAAGTATGTGTGCAAACCTACATAATTAATTATTCAAAATGTAAGGACAATTATATATATACAAGGCAAATGAAAACACAATATATATTACTCGTATGATAGTTATATTGAAAAGATTAGACATATATACTTTTTCAAGGCCATCTCGTTGGTAGTTTGATGGTATGGCTCGCATAAGCCCGTGCCTAAATTCATTCTTGTCACTGGTTTTTTCAATAATTTCTCGCCCACTTTCACGAGATTTTCTAAGTTCTCTTGGGTCGTCAAATCCATGGAGGCCAAGTCACCACTTAAAGTGTCATCCTGAAATATGATTAAGTAACAACATTTTAACAAAAATATATATATATTGGACATTATTGTCAAAAATCTACTATTAAAATGAAACGTGAAAAATACCTGAATTCGAAGATAATTTTCTTCTGAATGAAGAGCTTGGAAAACGGTAGAGATATGATAATGAGCCATATCATCACTAGCTTGAGTAAAAACGTCCACCAATGGAGTCGAGCCACCACCGGCCAGCCACCCTAAAACACCCCAATGGGAGGACTTTGTAGCATCATACTTCTCCTGAAATTCCGGAGACCCAGTGCCCAACGACAAAACTAGAAACCGGCCATATTCCATTGGCTTTATCGGGAAAAAATTTGGACTTCCTCTTGTTATTTCCTTTGTTACTTCACTTAACGCAACCAAAGTCTACCAAAACAAAAGATATATACACAATTAATTAGCATATAACTAAAATCACATAGCTTTGAAATTAATTAGTTTGAAAAGGATACAAATTAAGGAGGTAATTAAATTAACACATTTTCTGACCTTTTATGTTTTAAAACATGTATAGTGTACATATGCTTGCTATATAAGCATAGATTTTATCTAACGAACGATTAAAAAATACTAAGGGGAGTTTGGTTCATAGAATTCCAAGGAATTCAATGGATTTGGAATCTAAATTCCATTCTTGACTTTGTTTGGTTGGAAACATGATGGAATTGGAATTTAAAATTTTCCTCCAAATTCCATGAAATACAGAATTCAGCATTCCTTTAACAAATACATGGAATGTTTTCAATTCCAATGGAATTGAAACAATTTGACAAAAAAGCCCCACAAATTATATACAAACCTATTTCAGTATTTCCTCTTGAGCTTTGCATATCTGTCGATGGTCACTCCTGTGCCGCCACCAACCACCGGACCCATTGACCAGCTACCTCCCTGCCCCCATGGTAACCACCGCTGGTGTTTAGAACACCACCACCAACCACCGCCAATAAAGTCGCCGCCAACAACGATCCGAACCAGTACCACAGTACCTCTATCACCAACCACTGCCAACAACTACCCGAACCAGTATCTCCGTCAACTGCCGTCGATTAGAACACCGCCAACAACCGCCATGGTAGCTACCGCCGGCGTTTAGAACTCCACAGCCAACCACCACCAATAAAGGACACGATTATTGTTTATAGAGATGAGATTCTTTTGATTGGGAAATGGAAGATTTTTAGTTTGGTAGAAATGAGATTCCTTTTTATTTTCATATGCGTGTATCTTGTGAGTTGTGACAGTGACTATGCATAAAAGAGAAACAGAGAAGGAATAGGTAAGAATATGAATTATTGATATTGGTAAAATTATGTTGTGTATGACTGATGGAGTGATGGGGATTGATATTTGAGGGTAACTTTGTCACAACAACAACAACAACAACAAGGTACCCAATCCCGACATAAGTCGGGCTATGGGGGAGGTATGATGTAGACAGACCTTACCCCTACTCAAAGTAGGGAGGCTGCTTCCGGTTCCACCGCAGTGGAAGGGACCTCCGGCCCGGGTGAAAAAAATAAGGTTAGATCCACCGGAGTGGAAGCTTAACCGGATAGGGATAATCTCGATCTCAAACTCTCAATCTCAATCTCAATCCCACTCTTCGGTTCACAAATTCAGATCTTAGATCTAGAAATTTGTTACCGTTAGGGAGAGGGAGAGGTTAGAGAGAGAGAGAGAAGAGAGAGAAACTTCCTTCCTAAAATGGGGGATATATATTTGAGGGTAACTTTGTCATTTAATGTAAATTACATTTAAGTTAGATAGCAAATACAATTTAGATTTCACTTAATTCCGTCAGCCAAACACAACATAGATTTTAAAACTTTTAGATTCCAATTTCCTTAAATTTCAATTCCTTTAAAAAATTTCAATTCCTTCAAAAACATTCTGCGAACCAAATTGCCGCTAAGTATACAAACATACCGGATTGTTGGCAGCCACTCCTCCATCAATAAGATTGAATTCTCTAATTAAGTTTCCTTCAGAATCTTCGGTTTTAAAAGAATGAGAAGGAAGATAAGTTGGGGCTGCTGATGTTCCAATACATATATCCGATAACTTGGCATCAAGGCTTGGGGTGCTCTTTAACTAATCAATCAAACACATATATTAGCAAGTGTGAAAATTTCTTATATAAAAAATTACTTTTCGTCCCTTTATTTTGGTATTTAAAACTGGATAGGTTTGATACCTGGTAGCTTGAGAAGATCGTTGGCTGAAGATACTTGATGTCAAACGTAGGAATTACAACGTTTGTTAATGTGTTGTGGAGTCGTTTTTCTTGTAACTTTTCTTGAATAACTTTGTGCAGGTGTTCACCATTGTATTTTGGTCCCGATAAAGCTTTCACCACGTTTGCAGCAGGAGCCAAAGGATTGCTACACATTTTGCCAAAGAACGAAGATTGAAATCACAAGTAATAAATAAACTTGAAATAAAATGCAAACTTTTCATGACTACTTACAGAGTTATAGTACGTACCTGTCATGTGGGAAGATTTTAGGACAATGTTCTAGATAGAAATCTTTAACATCCTTAGCCGCAAATAATGGACGACCCTCTTCGTTTGGAGTGGTCAACATAGCTGTGACAAGACCACCCGTACTTGTCCCAGCAATAACATCGAAATAATCTGCTAGCCTTGCATCTTCACCGTCTAGTTTCTATAAAAACGATAATTATTTGAAGTGTTTAGCGTATGATATATATGTATGTATATACACAACGTACGAAACTCAAAATATATAAGTATATATATCTGTAAACTTTAGTATACCTGAAACTCGGTTTCCAAAAGATCAAGGAGCACGCTTGGAATGATACCTCGTACTCCACCACCATCGATACTAAGAATCGTGATTAGATTCCCGTATGTTGGTGGTTGCAAAGGCGATCGCGGTCCTTCCTTAAACGACATGGCTGATAAAAGTACTTCAAAGGGAACTAGAAATTTGATGTGTGGGTTTTGTTGTAAATAAGTAACTTGATAATATAATTGAATATTGTGTGGTTTTTGTTGGATGATATGGTTTACTCGATGTAAAGTATATATAGTCATATTATGTGTTGGAATTTGGAAGTTTCAAAGCTTCAAGACATTTCAACTTCCGGGATAAATGGAGCTAGTCTAGTCCTCAAAGTTGACCTCAATTTTACTAAGAAATGATCAATATATATGGGATGAAGTAACATGGCAAGTCTAACTATCTCTTTCAAGTTTCAATCTAATTGTACAATTAAATGTTTTACTATACGAGAGTAAGTACCCGCGCGTTGCGGCGGTGAGATGGTGGGGGTGATAGGTCATATAGTGTGATAGCCAAATGCTTTAGCCGTACGGGCTCCGCCCTCGGATTTAAAAATTCGTCGAAAGTATATCGAATGACATCTCTAATGAAAGAGCATGAAATTTTAAGAACACCCATATAATTTTTATAATTTATCGATGTACGGTTTTCGAGATAAAAGATTTTGAATGAATTAGAGGAATAAAATTATTTATGGAGGAGAGAGAAAAAAATGAGTGGTTGAGATTTGAGGAGAGAGATGAAAATGAAAGTTGAAAGTTGAAAGTTGTGGGACATTGATGTATGGTACATCATGCATTATCATGTGTACATTGTTAAAATTGAAAGTTGAAACCTTATTTGTTTTATAATATAGTATAGATATATATATATACAAATTTCAAAACTAGAAGAAAATAAAGAAAATGACAACCACACATATATACAAGAAATGCTTTTCTTCTTTGTACATTGCATCACAATGATTCTTTTGTATGCAACGCAAAGATCAAGTTGAGTTTTGAGTTTTGACAAGATTATTTAATTAACATGCAATACAATATTAATTACATATATAGATAATCATTTCGTAGAAATAGTGATCAAAATATTTTATCATGTTTAATTATAGGCTAATAGAATTGATTAGTGCTTTTTACGTCCCAATTTAAATATTTAAATTTGATTTTTAGAGTCTTTGTTCTTTAATTTTAATTGAAATTATTTTTGTTTAAGTTATACAATACTTGATGTAAAGTATATAATGGATTGAGTTTTAAATATATTTTTCATTGATATAATTTTCATTAAATACTATGTAACATATATACTTACCGGTCAAAGTTAAAAAATAATATACTCAACATGTTAAATTTTAACATATAAATTAAAATAGGGAAGTATTATTACTTTAAGACTCAAATTTATTATTATCTAATAATGAAAGACTTTTTTACTTTTAAAAATGTTGATTTCATTTAATTCACTCTAACACACGTTTTGTGGGCACAACTTTAAAATTTTTCTTTAAAATTTATTTTTATTATACTATTATTATTTTTTTAATGACATAATTATAATTCTTTATTGATATATATTTAACTAGGTCTTTTACCCGCGCGATGCGCAGTTGTTAAAAAATCATTCAATAAAAATTGGATACAAACATTTTTTATTCCTATTGTATTTTAATATCTTGTTTTTCTTAAAAAAAATACATGGAAAGAAATAAAACAAAGATAAATTATCTGATACATTAAGCAATCCAGTAACATTTATATGAGGGAAAATATTAGTACCTACATAAATGGAGAATCAAAAATTAAGTTGAAGAAGGAGTTTCATATTTTTTTATGGATGATTGATAATAACAACTTGCTAGAAAAAAAAAACAAAGTATTATTTCAGACTAATTATTGAACAGTATAAGTTTTAATGTGTAAGTTTAAAATTCTTAACGTAGATTAACATAAAAAAAACATGTAAACACACCTGGACAACTTTATAAGTCAACAAATTGTATGAAATTGAATACATGTAAAATATGTCAAATAAATAATCCGCCACTAAAGATTTATTCCTTACAATCCTCAAACACATGTAATTATCAATGTGAATTGGATCAATTTTTTGACAAACAACAAAGCTTTTTTTCTAAACCTACATGATGGGAAAAAAAAAGTAACATTAAATGAAAAATACATAATCAATGGTTATCTCTAAAAATACTTCAAAATAAAAGAGGACATCAACTTAAAAAACAACATATGAAAGAATGATGAGGTGTGGTCCGATTTAGACCCACACTCGAACTATATATATATATATATATACACACACTCGAACTATAAAAAAATATATATATATATAAAGAAGCCTAGCAAAGGAGAGGCTTAAGCAAGGATTAACAAGGGAGAGGCTTAAGCAAGGTTGGACAAGAGAGACTGTAAGGAAGTCTTGGAGAGGCCTAGATAAGACAAGAAAAGGAAGTCTTGGAGAAACTTAGATAAGATAAGAAAAGAAAGCCTTGGAGTGAGGCCCAGGAAAGCTTAAGGCTAGGCAAGAGCTTGAGAGCCTTGGAGTGGGACCCAAGCGAGGCTTCATATAAGACAAAAGAGATTTCAATTCTATCTTGGGCTCTGCGAGGCTTAAGGCTAGACAGGAAAGTGGGAAGGCTCTCCCCAGCAAGGCTCTCCTCAGGAAGGCTCTCCTCAGGAAGGGTCTCCCCAGCAAGGCTCTCCCCAGCAAGGCTCTCCTCAAGAAGGCTCTCAGGAAGGCTCTCCTCAGGAAGACTCTCCTCAGGAAGGCTCTCCCCAGCAAGGCTCTCCTCAGGAAGGCTCTCCTTAGAAAGGCTCTCCCCAGCAAGGCTCTCCTCAGGAAGGCTCTCCTCAGAAAGGCTCTCCCCAGCAAGGCTCTCCCCAGCAAGGCTCTCCTCAGGAAGGCTCTCCTCAGGAAGGCTCTCCCCAGCAAGGCTCTCCCCAGCAAGGCTCTCCTCAGGAAGGCTCTCCTCAGGAAGGCTCTCCCCAGCAAGGCTCTCCCCAGCAAGGCTCTCCCCAGCAAGGCTCTCCTCAGGAAGACTCTCCTCAGGAAGACTCTCCCCAGGAAGACTCTCCTCAGGAAGGCTCTCCTTAGCAAGGCTCCTCTCAGGAAGGCTCTCCCCAGCAAGGCTCTCCTCAGGAAGGCTCTCCCCAGCAAGGCTCTCCTCAGGAAGGCTCTCCTTCACTAAAGCTTGGGAAGCCAAGGAGTGTACCATTCTTATACCTCGTATTGTACTTTTGGGTTTTAGGGCCAGGGCCCATAACTGATATGGCCCAAAATACGAGGTTGCCCTAATCTGAGGCCTATATATACTACCCATCAATACTTGTCAGAGGTTACAATTCATCTTCAGAAACATTCACATACATTCAATCATTTATAACACAAAATCATATAACATTAATATCCTCCAAAGATCGAAACATCTCTTTGGGAAAATCATCATTCACCTTAGGTTCGTCAAGAACTTAGTAGGTTTGCACTCTTATATTGAGGAGATTTTGATGATTTTCATGGTTAACCCTTTTTTGTGATTGAGCTTAACATTCAATGCTCAAACATTGGCGCCATCCGTGGGACTTACTGATCACTGGACGGTTTTTTGTTGTTACAAAGCAAAAATCATCTTTGTTCTTGTTTATTTTTTGTTTGTTTCTTAGCTTCACATGGCTGAGGAATTTACTCATGTTTCTCAAATTATACCTTCTGGGTTGGGGAAGGGTGTTGATGGAGATGATTCTTCAATTATCAATCTGGAAACCTCTGAGATCTCTAATGTTCAAAGTGTCTCTGGTGAAAATTTTTCAAATTTTGGTCCTAGATCTAGTGAAGTGGTGACAAGTGCAACCAATGTTGTTTCTGGTGGTGGATCTAGGTTGCCACCCAAGGTAAGCTTTGCATCTAGCCTTGGGTCTAGTAGTGTTAGTGTGGGACCGCTTTTCGCCACACCTTCACCTTCACCAACACCCCCAACTGGTACATCTCCTATCACTATGCTTTCTTCTGGCCCTAGTCAGTTAAGTTCTCACATGACTAGCATGGCCAGCCCACCCATGAGTGGAGGTCAGGCATCCTTGCAATCAATGGCTAGCTCCTCTAAATTTGTGACTATCCAGGATAGCCATTTGTTGGAATTGATAAGGCTAGCTGCCAAGGGCACTCAGCAGGTGCAAACACCACCACCTCCTCCAACCGATTGGTTCTCTCAACTCTCCGCTGCGTTAAGTCAAGCTCCACCTCAGCCAGCCCCACAAGCTTCTCCACAGCCTACAGGCATGGAGTCCATAATGAAGTTGTTGGTGGACGAGATGAAAAAGCAAAGGCCAGTCGAGCCTGCTCCTGAGCCAGTCAACCCAGCAAAAGAGTTGTTAAAAATGCTAAAAATGGCAGCGGGGGAGGATGTTGATGAGAAAGCAAGGGTGGCCACAGTGCGAAAATCTGCAACAAAGTCAAGGTTTTGTGACTGGGTGGCAAATTATGCCTTCCCAGACAGTCAGAATGTTCCCGCTATCGTCGGGACTTACGATGGTACTAGGGACCCAGAAGATCATCTCGCAATCTATGATCAGGCCGTGTTAACTGAAAAGTGGGTGGAGCCAGTGGCATGCCACTTATTCCCAGGCACCTTGCAAGGCTATGCCTTATTCCTGAGAAGAGCATCAAAGACTATGAAGATTTGAAGAAGAAGTTCATAGCTCAGTTTGTCCAACAGAAGAAGCGTCAGAGAAGTCACTTGGAAGCTCACCTAATTAGACAGAGAGAAAGCGAGCCACTAAGGAATTTCATCACAAGGTACACCGAGGAATGCCAGAAGATACCGGGTCTCCCTGAAAGTCAACAAGTCTCAGGTTTTACCTTGGCACTGCTCCCTGGCGAACTCCAGGATGATCTAAGTAAGAGAATCCCTTTAACATTTAAGGAAGCTATTGATACGGCGTTCGACTTCATTCGCTCCAAGGAGACTGCCTCACTAGTAAGAGGTGCCACAAAGAAAGATAAGTCTGGAGGAGGATTGGCTAGTGAGGAATGGAGTCGACACGACCAAAGACGAGACGAACGTCGGGAGGAACGTCTGGATGAGCGTCGGGAGAAAAGGTTTGGACCATACATCAAAGAGGCACCAATTGTTAACTTGATCAAATGCCCTAGAGAAATTCTGAACACTGAGACTGTGTGTGCTACTTTCAAACCTCCCTCACCAATAGCCTTCAAGTCTGGGAAGAAGAACATGAATCAATATTGTGAATTCCATGAGGACCACGGACATGATACTAATGCATGTAGACAGCTAAAGTGGGAGATCAAGAGGGCATTGGATTAGGGGAAGGTTGAACACTTAGTCCCTGGAGCTAAGCAGGCAAGGAAGACCTTTGCATGGCAAAGGGAGGTGGTGGAGGAGGATGATGATCCAGAAGAGGGTCATGTATACATGGTCCATGAATAAGACAAATGACAAAGACTCTAAGTTAGTATGGGTCCGAGCCTCCCTCCTTTGAGAATCATCCTTCCCCCTTCTCTAAAGCATCTTGATCAAGCTACTTTGTCAAGAGTTATCACTTTATTTTTAAGTATTTCCATGTCATTTTACTTCAGCTATTGTTATGTTTGTTGGTCTGATCATGTATCCCAACCTTATCATTAATATCATCCTTTTTTCCAAAATAATTGGTCAACAAATTGTTGTAAGTATATTTTGGCTATGAGACAAGTTAGAAGGGTAATCCGAATGAAAAATTCCAGAAGTCAAGTGCTAAGATGGAAGAAAGAATTCCTAGCCAACTTCTGACACGGATTATAAAAACCCAAGTACTTGTGAAGGCAAGACAGACAAACCAAGTGCCTAAAGGCTAAGACATGCCTCATATGTATGAGTGGAAACTTAAAAAAGGACAAAAGCTACAAAGCAATCCCCAACTAACACTTAAAACGATTTTCATCTTCCTCACCCATGAGGATAGATACTTCTCATAGGAAAAAGATAGATAAATAAATACAAAATGAACATATAAGCTAAGCTTGGCTAGCGCTCAGAAAATTTTCATCTTCTAGATGGAAAGCTTAGTTAACACTTAAAAATTTTTCATTTTTTCTCATCTACCGGATGGGAGTAGAGTGGTTCTCACTGGGAATCAAGACACGAATAAGACAAAGTCTCACCAAATGTGAGTCCCAAAGTGTAACAAGCCAAAACTGGGCCCGGCTGAACACTAATAAAAATTTATTCATCTTTTTATTCATCGGATAAAAAGGTAGGCACTTCTCATCGGGAAGTGATATTTTTATTCATCTTTTTGTTCATCGGATAAAAAGGTAAGCACTTCTCATCGGGAAGTGATATTGATGAAGGGATAGCGAAGAAATTACTCCACCCTCATCAACTGTACGTCTTATTCATTCATTGGATGATAAGATAAGCGTTTCCTATTGGGAAGCGGCGCGCATAAAATTTAGTCATCTTTTTATTCATCGAATAAAAAAGTAAACACTTCTCATCGGAAAGTGACAATACTTGCGAGTAATAAAGTTTTTTTTTAACACCCAAACTCATTAAGGCCCATAAATTAAGCAAGTGATTGGGCCTAAGCCCAATCGGTTCTACGTTACAAGAGCATAGGTTATCACAACCAAAGTATGAAAGCATATACAGAATTACATATGGATATTTAAATCTATATTATACAATATTTTATTTTACATATTTCTTATACTCGAGTGTCGAGGCAAGCTTAGAAAACTCCAAGGCTAATCGTCAAACTTAGAATCTAGGCTTCAGGAGAGGCTTAAGGAGGCTTAAGGAGAGGTGGCGAAGCATAGGAGTATTATTCCTTTATTTCTACATGAAAATGAGAAAGTACTATTACTAATTAATGCAAAGTCACGTGAACTATTGTCCTCGGGACTATCCTTTCCTCCAAACCTCATGTGAGGACTTAATTCTTTCTTGTGGCTAGAATCCACGTGAGCTAGTACATGTGGGAATAACATTACTAGTTTACTACCTTTAATATATACGATACATATATTTGTATCTAAGTAGCAAGGCTTACCAAGGGCCCACTTATTTAATCTTGAATGTCTAGGCTTGGATGTCTAAGCTTCGAAGGTAAAGAGTTTGAAACAAATGAATAAGTAAATAAAAGATGAAACAATGAAAAACTTAGAGTTCGAGTATAAGTTTTATCTAGAGAAAATACTTACACCCGAACTCGGGGGACTTGATGAGGTGTGGTCCGATTTAGACCCACACTCGAACTATAAAAAAATATATATATATATAAAGAAGCCTAGCAAAGGAGAGGCTTAAGCAAGGATTAACAAGGGAGAGGCTTAAGCAAGGTTGGACAAGAGAGACTGTAAGGAAGTCTTGGAGAGGCCTAGATAAGACAAGAAAAGGAAGTCTTGGAGAGACTTAGATAAGATAAGAAAAGAAAGCCTTGGAGTGAGGCCCAGGAAAGCTTAAGGCTAGGCAAGAGCTTGAGACTTGGAGTGGGACCCAAGCGAGGCTTCATATAAGACAAAAGAGATTTCAATTCTATCTTGGTCTCTACGAGGCTTAAGGCTAGAAAGGAAAGTGGGAAGGCTCTCAGGAAGGCTCTCCCCAGCAAGGCTCTCCTCATGAAGACTCTCTTAAGAAAGGTTCTCCCCAGCAAGGCTCTCCTCAAGAAGGCTCTCTGGAAGGCTCTCCTCAGGAAGGCTCTCCTCAGAAGGCTCTCAGGAAGGCTCTCCTCAGGAAGGCTCTCCCCAGCAAGGCTCTCCTCAGGAAGGCTCTCCTCAGAAAGGCTCTCCCCAGCAAGGCTCTCCCCAGCAAGGCTCTCCTCAAGAAGGCTCTCCTCAGGAAGGCTCTCCCTAGCAAGGCTCTCCCCAGCAAGGCTCTCCTCAGGAAGACTCTCCCCTGGAAGTAGGAAGTCTCTCCCCAGCAAGGCTCTCCTCAGGAAGGCTCTCCTCAGGAAGGGTCTCCCCAGCAAGGCTCTCCCCAGCAAGGCTCTCCCCAGGAAGACTCTCCCCAGGAAGACTCTCCTCAGGAAGGCTCTCCTTAGCAAGGCTCCTCTCAGGAAGGCTCTCCTCAGGAAGGCTCTCCCCAGCAAGGCTCTCCTCAGGAAGGCTCTCTTCACTAAAGCTTGGGAAGCCAAGGAGTGTACCATTCTTATACCTCGTATTGTACTTTTGGGTTTTAGGGCCAGGGCCCATAACTGATATGGCCCAAAATACGAGGTTGCCCTAATCTGAGGCCTATATATACTACCCATCAATACTTGTCAGAGGTTACAATTCATCTTCAGAAACATTCACATACATTCAATACATTCAATCATTCATCAATCATTCATAACACAAAATCATATAACATTAATATCCTCCAAAGATCGAAACATCTCTTTGGGAAAATCATCATTCACCTTAGGTTCGTCAAGAACTTAGTAGGTTTGCACTCTTATATTGAGGAGATTTTGATGATTTTCATGGTTAACCTTTTTTTGTGACTAAGCTTAACATTCAATGCTCAAACAAAGAACAAAAAGTCAAACATGTAGAACAAAAAATTAAAAGTAATGAACCTGCTTCATAATTAGAGTTTGATAAAGCAAATCTTTTATAAATTAATGAAGATTTAAAACATTAAGTATTCAAAACGTGATTTCCTTACTTTTAGAAATAAGATTATGGAACTATTTTTAAATTATTCGTTTATAAGATGCTTATTATTTTTATAATTTTTAATATAATTTTGCAAGTAAAATAAAATAAATATTGGCAAAAAAAAAATATAGAGATGCCAAATAGAATAAATCCTATGTCGCAATATTTAAGGATAACTTTAAATTAAAAAGAAGGGCTTATATTGCTAGGATAACTACTATTTTATTAGATGTATAGATAGATAGAAGTTACATCGTCTATAAATAAAGTATATGTATATTACAGATGATCCAAACAAGCATATCTATTATTTATGCTTTACAAGGATTAAATTACAGTAAAAATTAATAGTAGTTTATGGTTTGAAAACTTGCTAAATCGTAATCATATCTTATCTTATTCGATTGATGTAAGACACACACACACACACAAAAAGTTAATGGATAACAAACATATAATGTGATTAAACACATGCATGAACGTTATATGACAAATAACAAGTTTTGGAATAATACTTTATTTTCCAAATTTGGGGAATGCTTATAAAGTTGGTTAATTATCATTATCTGTCAAAAGTACTATATAAATCGACCACGTACGAATATGATATTATATTATATTACATTATATTATATTATATTATATTATATTATATTATATACTCTAATAAGTGAATAAGATGTGAATAGTGGCGAGTTACTATTCGTCCATGTTATAACCCGCACCAATATTTGGATTTTGCCAAATCGCATCCGGTTCGGGTTTTCTAATACGAGTTACTTCTTGATTTTTTCCGTATGTTTTTCCTTTCGGGTTTTCAAATAATTATACTGAAAACGTTTATTCTTTTTTTGTAACAATATTCACACCATTATTCGGATTTTGCCAAATCGCATCCGGTTCGGGTTTTCTAATACGAGTTACTTCTTGGTTTTTTCCGTATGTTTTTCCTTTCGGGTTTTCAAATAATTATACTGAAAATGTTTATTCTATTTTTGTAACAATATTCAGATTTTACCACATTGGATCCCTTTCAGGTTTAAAATTACGGGTTACTTCTTGGTTTCTTACATAATTTTTTTCTTTTGGGTTTTCAAATAGTATATCAAAACTACTTTTTTTGTGCTATTGCCTTTGAATAAACATCATATCATATGTCAAATATTTTAACAAACATATATAGCGACACATCATCAATAACAAAACATAATCGTTTTCAGGTTTCCAACAATATATTAAAAAAGTTTATTAATTTTTTTGTGATATCGTCTTTGAATAAGTATATATTTTATATGTCAAAGTTTCTAGAAACATAAATCATCAATAACAAAAAGTAATCGAACTAATTGAAACCGCGCAACGCGCAGACGAAAACTATTGTGGTTTTGCCTTTAAATAAATATATTAAATATATATTTGATATGATAAACTTTTAAACAAACCTATCCATGACAGAATGTTTGTTAATTCAATGCAAGTATACTAAATAACACAATCGTTTCAACACGACAATTGGTGCCCCGCAACAAGGGGCCGGAAATTCCCTAGTTAGTAATAACATGTATGTGTCTATTACGAGAATCTTTCAATGATGGCTTTGGATCCAGGAGACCTGGGTTCGAATCCGGAGGGAGCAGGTTTTCCCCCAATTAATTTAATTGGGGGTTTCTCCCCCCATGTGGTGTATTGGAGGTATCGGTGGGTAGCATTCTGGCCTGGAAAACTCCTAGCTAAGGGCAACCCAACGATCGTTCAAAAAAAAAAAGAAATTATTAGCGAACAAGTGGTGTGGGACAAAAAAAAAAAGAAATTTCGAGAGTACGTAGAAAAGTTGAAGAAGAAATGTACGTTAGTTTTAAAATTGGGACTTAGAATTTTACGAGAATTATTTACTAATTGATTGATGTTTCTTATCAAGATTTAATATTGCCTTCCACAGTTCCACGCAGATCACCAAATAGGTGTTGATTAACGAAAATGTAACATTCAAGTGAAGTCGAATACTAAAGTTGAAAGTTGAAGAGAGAAATTGATTGTTAAAATGGAATCATCAATTATCCTATTTGATCAAGAATTATTACAAGGATTAAATAAACAAATTTAACAAATAATTGTTTATTAATTGTAAAGACATAAAGGAACACCTTCATTTACAAGTCAAATTAAGAGAGGTCACGAAAAGAAAAAGCTTTCGTTTATGCATGTTTGATTAATACAATAAGATAAGATAAGGATATTTATGTTATGAATAGTTTGTGTAAGAGTGATTACACAAATCCTTTTCCCCAAAATTACTAGAAATAGAATAGAATTGTGAAAAGCATTATAGTCCAATGTACTTAATTAGCTAGTGAATTGTGGACGGATGACAAAATAATGTCAACATCTAATAGCCTTGAAGCCATGGCAAGTTCATCTATAAAAGACAAAATCATAAATAATAAAAAAAAAAGGAACTATCTATTGTCGTCTTCTAAGGATTTTGGGTCCGAATACTTTTTGGGAAGGTTAATTTGTAGATAGACTTTACCTTTACCTACGTAGAAAGATTGTTTTCAGGTTTTAGCTAAATGGACTACTACAAAAAAACGTAATGGGAACCAATTTTGAAGGGCTTTAGAGACCACTTTTACAACCGGTTTCTATGCAAAGGGTTTCTATTAGAAAGTAAAAACCGGTTTCCATTGCAAGCCATAGAAACCTCTTTTTCATCAAAAAACCGATTTCCATGATAAGTTTACACACCGTTTTCATATTTAAAACTGGTTTCCATTCTATGTTTACGCACCGTTTTTAAGTCCATAACCGGTTTCCATGTTATGGATTAGAGACCACTTTCTTTGATCCAAACAGGTCTTTCTCCGAAAACATGAAAACCACTTTCTTAGTAATAACCGATCTCTATTATTTATTATTATTTTTAAAGCTTTTTCCAGCTTCAAAGCCTGCTACTAATCTACTATATATTAGGTGCCAATATAAATAGTGACTAATGTGGTTGTGGTTATTGTCCTTCATCATGTTCTATATCATGTTCTTGATTAAGATCCTGTAATATGCAATATCAAAATACAAGTACAATCGCAACAGAATAAAAAGTCCATGTCTAGTTTACTTTTTATATTGCTCAAAAAGCTCAATAAAAATGCCAGTCAAGTCTATTGAGCTAAACTCAACTTTTTAGCTTGTGTGTTTCTCTAGTACAAGCCAAAGCATTACCAGATGTTGTTTGTTGCGTCTTAATAGCTATATATTCTATCGTTTATCCCAATAAAGTTGGAAAGAACGTATGTGCTTCATGACCTTAATAACTGTTAGAGATGTTGTCCTCAGATGTAAATGGGTGAGGAGCAAATATACATACCAATAAATAACCCGTATTTAACAGTTCTTGACTTGGCTCAAATTTGCTCAAATGATTACATAACTTAGCAACTCTAACATCATTGAATGTATCACTACCAGTTTAAAAAGTCGTTAGGCATTAGTAACTAGTTATCACGGGACTCGTAACTTTCTGTTTGTCGACTACTATACTTATAACCAGGAGGTATAAACAGGGAATACTTAGCAAAAATTAGTATACGATTTATTATTTGGACTGGCTCGGGGGATTTACCTTAATCTGAATGGATTTCGAAAAGAAACACTATTTGCTAAACACCTCTTTGTCTAACAGAAAACTGGCACATAATTGACCCTTTCCTTCTCAATGTTACTAGACAGAGTAGTTCTTTTAGCTTTCAAGTTGTGGTTTGTTATTAAATGAATGGATGAATTGAAGAATGTTGTTTATAATACCAAGTTTGCCCGAGAATCTCAAAAATTTTAGCCTAGAATTTTGGAATTTGCAAGTCATACAACTTGTGTTACACTAGATACTCTGAACAACTCCGAATTTATATATTATCTCCCTGTTTTATGCTAGTATATGAATTATTAGTTACATAATAGTGCAACAAATCTCAACTAACAGTATCCAAATGGTATGATAAATCATAAAAACATAAGTATCCAATTGAAAATCTAATACTCGTATTTCACTAACATTTAAAAAAAGAAACCCAAAACCTAGATCCGGATCATAAAATAAAATAAAATGAAACTAAACAGTTACCATCGATCTTATGAGTTGTGATAGCCAAAGGAGAGAGCTGTTGTGAGTTGTGGCATTACAATGGTGGTAGATGATATGTATGTTGGTGGTTAGAGGAAAAGGATACAATGAGGCGAATGTGTATAGAATACAGAGAAAAAAGATGGAGGCGGTGGATTTTGTTCTAGAAAAGAAGCCCGTGCTAATTAAAATTTTCAAGGCCGCCAAACTAGTTCAAATATTTTAAAGGGTAAATTACACTTTTGGTCCCTGAACTTGGCACGTTTTTCACTTTTAGTCACTAAACTTCAAAAATTGCAAATTATACACTAAACTTGCCACTTTTTTTCACTTTTGGTCACCGCGTCAACTTTGTTACCTTACCTCCGTTAACTTGCCCAGATTCGTTAGTTTTTTTCTTCAGTTTTCGTCCTTTTCATTTATTCCATCATTAAAAGTGATAATCGATGAAAAGTACATTCAAAACTCAATCCATTTATATGATTTATTACAAATTTATATAACACAAACAAAAATATTTACGGTTAAATCATAAGGCGTTATCGATTATTCAGAGAAAAAAAAATCTAGAACACGTTACTCCGGATAACCGTTAAAATATCTTATTTTTATTATAGTTTAGCAATAGTTAATAAAATGAATTAAGGAAAACTATATAAATTTATATAACACAAAAAAAATATTTACGGTTAAAGTAGAGATAAGAAGACTAAAAAAATCAAACAGAGGCCCTAAAAAAAATCTAACTTTATAAATAAAAATTTCAACTAACAATTATGTCATCGTCGTTCAAAAAGAAAATCAATCATTTCATCTAATCAAACTATTTTATAATCAATAAAGTAGTAAACTGTAAACATAAAAAAAACTGTTTCAAAACCCCTCACAAATGAATATGTATTTTCACTAATCGAACAAAACAATATCTAAGACTTGAAGTTAGGCCGATTATCACTTTTAATAATGGAATATATGGAAAGGACGAAAAGTGAAAAAAAAACTAACGAATCTGGGCAAGTTAACGGAGTAAAGGTAACAAAGTTGACGCGGTGACCAAAAGTGAAAAAAAGTGGTAAGTTTAGTGTATAATTTGCAATTTTTAAAGTTTAGTGACTAAAAGTGAAAAACGTGCCAAGTTCAGGGACCAAAAATGTAATTTACCCTATTTTAAAAACTAATGACTACGGAGTATCAATTTTTTACAAAGAAAAATAAATTAAAAATTGATCGAAAGACGTGTTTCTTTAAAACTGGTCTTAATTTAATGGGTTTAGAGAAGTGTTTCTACAAAACCGGTTTCCATTCAATGAGTATGGGAACGTGTCCCTTATAAAACCGATCTTGATTGATAAGATATCGGTTATTATTTCAAAACTGGTCTCCATTTGTAGCTATAGAGACGTGTTCTTTTTACTTGAAACCCCTTTTATATATAGAAACCATTTTTTATTAAAAACTGGTCTCCTTACCTTTTTTAAAACCAGTTTTTTTTAATTTTTTCAAAACTGGTCTGTATTGGGGGTCTCTATTAAGATTTTTGTAGTAGTGATGGTAAAAAGGGACATCTGGCCTTTGCATGGGATAAAAATTGAATTTCTAACATTTGTTTATAGAGGTCAAGGTATTTATCACTGATCCACCAATCATGCTGTTTTTTTATAAAAGACTAAACCATGTAAAAGTAAATGTGTTGATTCCTGAAGCAACTTATGATGTTTATTCATCAGTTTTGATGTTAGTATAGTAAGTGCTTTTCTAGTAAGTCTTGTGTGATAATTTGTTAACCTGCTCTTGTAATTAATTGACTCAATCAATAAGAATTATGTCTTTAAAATTATCACTTTTGCTGTAATTCTTGTCATCTATATAGTTGAATTTCGTAAAAGGTTTGAAATACCGGACCAACAACTTGTATATATCAGAACTATTGAAGGTTTATTTTAGACATATCATACTTTAAACTTCTTTTCATAAATGAAGTCTTGAAATACTTTATGTTGTATTAAATATTAGCCTAAAAGTGTATAGAATACAAAAAAAAAACATTAAAAGGAAACGGGTACATATGGATTAAGATCCTCTAAAGTTGGATCAACTTCATAGGTGAAGTTGGACAATTTTGAACCTTTGCATTGAAATAAAGAGTTAAGATTCAAATTTGAAATTTAAATCTTAACCCTTTGTTTCAATCCAAAGGTTGAGATTTTACTAACTTTACCTATGAAGTTGATCCAACTTTAGAGGATCTTGATTCGTAATTATTTCTTATTCCATGCTTCTATTATCTTCGAAGACATAAACTTTGAAAACAGTTTGTTTATTTCCTTTGAAGATTTAAAATGTGCTTCTATTATCTTAAAAAGAAAAGCATTTTTTCAATTGCTTCATGTATCTGCAGATAAAAACATATTCCGTATAACATTATAGAAAACCTTTTCTCCCCTTCGTCAGCGTCGCCATCTCCGGCCAACGGTTTTGTTTTGGAAGGACAGAAAAACAGGGGACGAATACTATATAGAAGGGACCATCAATACTATAGAATTGTGATATTTACTGTTTGCTTGTTTGTTCATCGGTGACAACAAGAAGAAAGAAACAAAAGTCCTACATGCTTGGTTTTAAAAAGCGCGCAAGCACTAGGCCCACCTACGCGCAAGCCTTGGAGCTTTTTGGTACCCAAGGCGCAGGGTGTACAAAGCGCTCTCTTTTTGGGCTTTTTTGTGAGCCCATGCGCTAAAAAGCGTGAGCTTTTTGTACACCAAAGGATTTTTTATTATATATAAGTAATTTTTTTTCCCTTACCTATTCTTTCTCAACAAGATTGATCTCTTCTTTCTTTTTCCTCAACGAGACCAACAATCTTTTGAGAGTTTCTTTTCAAACACCAAATTTGATCAAAGCCGGACTTAAACGAGTATCTTACCGATAGTATTTTGGAATTCTATGTGTTATAAATAATTTATAACTTTTTTCCTAAGTGTGCGCCTTGCGTAAGAAAAGCCCGCCGCTTTTGCGCTTCCAAAATGGACCCTATCGCTTATGTGCGCCTATCGCCTTTTGAAACCAAGCCTACATGAGATTAAAGCAAGTAAGGTGTCTTAAGTCTTATGCAACTATAATTGGAATGAGTTTTTTTACCTTTTTACAGTCTTAGCAATAAAGCCCTGAGTAGAATCTAGATGTGTAATTTTTGTATTTTAGATTATATTCTTTGTATACTAAGCCTCTAGCATCTTGCTAGATGGTCGTTTATTTTTAATAGTAAATTTTTCCGTTCAACAAAAGGTAAAGTGTCTTATTTAGTTATTTGTGAAAACTTACGAGGCAAAGGAACAAGGTCAAACTTACGAGGCAAAGGAACAAGGTCAATTAAACTACTATTACGGAGTATCTTTTATTTTAATAGAGAAACCAAAAGGAGTTCGGATAATACTTTGGTATTTTATGATTTGAGAGAGGTAAATGAATAAAGTGTATTTTTGGTGTTTGCTCTTTGGGAGGAACCAACATTGCGTAAGACAACAGATATTGGGCGTTGTCATTGTATGTTTTGGTATTTTATTGATTTAAGTTTGGTATTTCATAAATACAACTATAGAAGATAACAGAAACAAAAAAATATATATTAAAAGATTTTTAATCTATAAAACAAACATTATTATATTTTTCGCTTGCAGTTTCTATAGATAAATTCTCTAACCAGTTGCAGAACCAGAATTGAAACCTTTAGCACAAAATTTCTTGCCAGAACCTTGTATCGACGTAAATAATGAAAATGACCATATTGTTACAATTTTTGGCCATTTTAAGGGTTTTTTTTTGTTATTTCTAATGATTTTTAAGAGATTTTGGCACTTCGGCATTTTCCATTTCTCATTTAGTTGCACAAATATGTCTTTATGAGTTGTATTGTTAAGATAATCTTTTGATAGTTTAACGTTATTTATATTGACTGGTATCACATATTTGTTTATCCGTAGTACTAATAAAAAGTATATATATAGTTTTTCAAAAGAAATTATACTACATAAATCTGATGGACCCGTAGTCCGGGTTACGTCTAAGTTGTATGTAGTTTCGCCTATGTCTCTAACTATAAATGTAACTCAAGTAAGATAGTTGGTTGTCTAACCTAGATCCGGCCCGTTATGATGCCAAAAATTAAAAAAGGTTAAAGAAAACATTGCATGTCGTGTAACAACTAAAAGCTTGCGCATACTGAAAATATTCCTGGCACCTAAAACCACCAATGATATGAACAATTACTATTTATAATTGAGACACAAAAAATGCGCCAGCCTATCATTTATAATTTTTTATCATTAGACATTTACATTTACATATATAACATTGTGCATGCTTATGAACAGTGAACTAGGCTGACAGGTAGCTGCGCAGCAGCCTGCCAGCCTGCTTTTTTTTTTTAATTTCGTTTTTTTTTTACTTTTTGTCATATAACTTTAATTTTTTTTACCTTTGGCATGAAAGTTTTGTTTTATTTAATTTTTAAACTTTCATCTTTCTAACTTTTGCCACGAAAGTTTCATTCTCTTTACTTTTTATCACATAAATTTACTAAAGTTTCCGCCCTTTTGCTTTTTGTCGCATCGCTTTCGTTTCTTTTACTTTTCGCACGAAAGTTTTGTTTTATTTACTTTTTATACTTTTATTTTTCTAACTTTTGCCACGAAAGTTTCATTATCTTACTTTCACATAACTTTTGTTTTTTTAGCATTTGTCGTAAGAATCCAGAGTACCCATAGTTGCCATCTCCCTTTGATGGGCCAGCAGTTCATCTTTTTGATTTCTTTTGAAAATCTCTATCATGATGCATTCTTGTTCTAGCTTCTTGGATGTTTCATCATCAGC
>CM067169.1:109890868-109893363 GCA_034093135.1 Erigeron breviscapus | reverse complement strand
TATAGATTATTGTGGTGAGATCTTAAAATCTTCATTACTTTTATCTGTATTTGTGGTGGCTCAGCCTTTATCAAATATAGTGGTGGTTTTGGAGTGTTTCTTGTATTTGATTCTGGTGGTTCAGTCCTTTACGAGTCAAGTATTACTGTATTAGATACTTATCTATCCTTGTTTATTTTATCTTTCTGTTCTTATTTCAGTCCAGTTTATTGTTTGATTGTTGTTGTACTATTTATTCTTATAGTCAGCTTGGGTGTGTTTCTTTATAAAATCCAGAAAATCTTCACAAAAAAATTGTTTTAAAATTCCGCTGTGCTTGTGTTTTGTGAGATCGCAAAAGGCAAAGTTCGTGTTCTTCATGTCCCTTCAAGATATCAAATAGCCGACATATTCACAAAAGGTTTGCCAAAGGTCCTCTTCGACGATTTCAGGTCCAGTCTCAACATTCGAGAGCCTCCCGTTTCGACTGCGAGGGAGTATTAGTATTCGTATATTTAGAATATTAGTATATTTAGAATGTCATATCTTGTACATATTATTAGCCTTGTATTACGGAAGTTTGTTAGCTGTTTGTTAGCTGTGATTGGGCTAATATCTTTTGTAATCTCCTATATATTGTGATTATGGAATAGAGAAGAGGCAACGATTCAATCATCTATATCTTTCAAAATTGAAAAAAGTAAAAGCCCATGGAATTTAACCTGACACTAATAGAGTAAATTGACAATTCATGTCACGCATAAAATATTAAAAATCAATTAAACCCCTTTTGGTCTGTCAAATTGCAGCCGCCGTAGTGTCGTTGTGTCCCACCTTTAAGTTTAACAGGTATCTTCATTCCTAATATTTAAAATTTATTATTTAATTGTTTGTTAATTTAAGGGAACATATAGCTTAGTTAGATTTTATTGATTAAAATTTGTAGAGCTTATTGTTATTCTTATATATTTTATCTATATTTTAATAATAAATATATAAATGTTAATTTTTATTTTTTTAGGTATGTCTAAAAATTATTTATCTGGTAGTCAAAAACGGAAAAAGAGAAAAATTGAAGAGTTTATCAAGTCTCAACAGGGGCTTTAGATAAGTTTATCCAAATACATCCTTATCCTGATCATTCTAATGTTGATGAACTAGGTTTTTTTTTGTCATACATTGTTTTTATTGTCGAAAACGTTTATCGTCATAATACTATGTTATTATATTTTATTACTGACTCGCTATATTAGAAGCCTACTTTTTAATTTCGAACCAGACTCCGAAACTTTTTTACATCCTCGGTAACATAAGATCGACATCATTGACTAAGATCGACAGCATCAAAATGAAGAGTATTTTGGCCTCGTCACTAACATCAACAGGCATTGTCATATCATAATTATCTTCGAGATCCGAGTATTGACTAAGATCGACAACATCAAAATGAAGAGTATTTTTACCCATTACCCCGTCATCTACATCTTCATATTCTTCAAATTTTTTGTAATTTGGCATTGTTTCTTCTACTTTACTTTTACCCCAAACTTGATCTGAGTTATCTTCAAAATCAGCGTATTCACTAAGATCAAAACCAAAGTGATTACTACTCACATTTTTATCCGTTGGCTCATCATCATCTAAGTCTTCTATTCGAAAACCTGAATTTGGGTCTGTAAATTGATTGAAGTTTGGATTATCAGGGAATAAATGTGGATTTTGATATTGTGGCAAATCTTGAAGAGGTTGGATACTATGAGTTGTATGTGTTTGAAAATGTGGTGGAACGAAAAATTGTTAGGTGATTTAATTGTGATGGAATCATGAAATTTTGATGCAAATAAGTATCTTGTTGTACATTGTGATCTCCATAAACGGGAGTTGAAGAACTAACTTGATTACTTCCAGTTCCTGACTCAAATTCACTATTTTTAGGTGCAACAACATACAATGTAGCAAGATCTCTTGAAACATTAATATAAGCCATGAATCCATCAACCTCTTCGTTGTAGTTTAACAAATAAACTTTGCCTTCTTTCAAATAAGATAGCCTAAATCCACCTTGAGGCTCCAAACTCAACTTTTTGGCAACACGTAACATTAAACCTTTATAAGTTAACTTTCTAAATGATAGTTTTAGTGAAACATTCATAGACAATGGTGTATACTGTAAACAACCATTAACATTCTCCCAAGATCCTCCAAAACACAAATCTACCAAAACACTTTCAACATTGGATGATTTCATTATATAAGATAAAGTGAAAATGGATATTGAGTAATGAGATATTCAAAAATTGAGAGAAAAAATGAAATTTTTTGAAATAATCATGTTGTTAGATAGGATAAAGTGAAAATGGATGTTCTTGTAACTTTAGGTACTTGCATGGTCATAGAATCTAGCAAGAAATCTTATCCTAATTGGATAAGATTGCAATAAAACTAAGAATTGCAATGAAAAACTAATAATCGCAATGAGAACAAAGAATCGCAATGAGAACTAAGAATCACATAAA